>CAXIVR010000002.1:117939778-118208440 GCA_964035755.1 Teleogryllus oceanicus
TAGTTTGCGTTCGTATATAGTATATCTCTCGCAGAGACGATTTTGCAAAGCAAATCGTAATAACAAAAAATTGACCTAAAAATTCATAATTCATTTGCATTTGGTCTCACTCTTCGGTGACGTTTAATACGGAAGTAGGCGTTGAAGGCCGAGAAGAAGGAGAAATGAGCTGCTGAGAATTGTATCGCTGTTGGCTTCGCGACCAAATCGGCAGGGTCACCATTGCGTTTCTTTTACTTAAGTCTACGGGTTTCGGAAGTGATATTTCAATATTAATTTGAGAATACATGTTGCATACCATGAGATAGAAATGATGAACAAATGACTGATTTTAAAAAGCTATGAATTTGGAATACTGCATCAAAAGTCCTACTGGCTATTGTAATGATATTTTCTGCCATTCGTCGATAAAATGTCGTACACTGTCTTGTGAATTATGTTCTCCCAGCTAAAGTGAAAGATCTCCCGCCAAAAGCGACCCATATATGTTATTGGTGGGTCGAAAATATGTTGTAATTGCGGAATTGACACTATTCATTGTTTCGACATACAAGAAATGTGAATTTAATATTTGTGATAGTTCTTTCTTTTTACTCCATTCCCGTAAATTTTTCGAAAACAATTAAATATCTTTTTACATAAATACTATGTTTACTTTACAACCTGTAAATTTCGAAGAATAGTTGATCCCATTGAAAAGGCGATCATGCCGATAAATAGACAAAGTTGACAAATATTATAAATAACAAATACAATAATATCAGATATTTTTTATCTAAAGGACTCCACTCTAGAAAATAATCAAATTTTCTTTGTTTTCATTTCATCTTTTCAAATAAGAACGTCGCTTTGCAATTGGTTTTGTATTCCGGCAAGGTTAGCTAGCCCCTCTTGTGCCAGTACATAACATCAAAGCTTCCATCCAGTACGTAGCGCTTCGGGTTAATTATTATTCTTAAGCGAATATTAGTACAGTTCTAATAACTGTTTAGCGTGTTCTACACGCCAATGTTTTTATTCCACCAGGCAGCTTCCTCTATTCTTCTACTCTTCATTGTCCAATCGATGACAGACTTTCAAGATTTCCTTGGACGTCCTCGTTTTCTTCTTTCGAAAGGGATCCACTCTAAGACAATTTTTGGTATTCTGTCAGCATGCACTCTCATTAGTTAGCCATGCCATCGGAGGTGTTTGGATTCTACGTTTTCGATCACACTTCTCTTTATCTATATTATCTGTCTAATCTCATCGTTTGGTATTCTATCAAACAGAGTATACTGACAACATCGTCTCCAAAAATTCATTTTCATAGCATATAATCGAGAGTTCATTGCATTATTTTTAACCCAAATTTCTGTTCCATACGTAACACATCTCTCCACCATTGTCTTGTATATTTTTATCTTAGTTTGCTTTCGAATATTTTAGTTCTATAAAATATTATGAAGTCTACTAGAAATTGCCCTTCCCTTACTTATTTTTTATAATGTCATTATCATTAGATCCATCTTCACTAAAAATAAGAGTCACTCCAAGATATTTAAATTCCTTTACTACTCGAAATATAATTATTTCTGTTCCTAGATCATTCCCCAATTCCCCTACAAACATGTACCTTGACTTTTCATCATTTATTTTGAGTCTCCATTTTTTTATCTTTCTATTAATTTCTGGGTTAAAGGTTAAGATTTAAAAAATAACTATTTTCTACCATTTTTAAAGTAAGAGTTTGCAAGTAAAATTCCCGCGACACGTAATTAAGGTTTCCAATATTACCAGGAAACTATTGAAGTAATTATAATGCTGCTGGAAACCAACACAACACTAAAATATGTAAAGTTAACATTAGTTAAGCAAATAGATTTTAAGGAATGAGTTAGTGATGTAGTTGAATGATTGGAAAAGTAATCTTTGGCTCTTAAAACGAAATATTTAGATTATAAATATTCTATATTTATTCAACCAAATATATTTATCATTCCCATTGTGAATATTCTGAAAGGCTAAATTGTTAAGAAAATTATTGATTAATAAGCAAGTATATCCCACATTAAATGTGAATTCAGTGATTCATTCAAGAATATCCAACATCTTTTAACCAACTATCACGCGAGGATACAAAAGTAAAGCGTCGAGGACACGTGACACCCTCTTGACGATGATGATCATGATGATGATGATGATTCGTAATGAACTAGTGGAAAAATAGAAATTAAAATAAAAAGTTTTTTAAACGAACATTATTCGTCACAAACAGTTCTTAAATGAATGTAATTTAAATTGTTCGAAAATATGAGTAGTAATCGCGCGATTTCGACAGAAATATTCATCGTGTTATCATTCATCGTGTTGAAAGCAGGGAGACAATTTCGCAATGGGTCCGTAACATTACACAAATACAAATTCTGTATACTTTGTTTCTTGAATAGGAGTCGCAAAAGCAAAATATTATGCATAATAAACAGTAAAAAATATTTTGTGTCTTCCTGCCGTTGACACATTTTTCGTAACGTTTGAGTGAGTGATCACACCCGTGATGTTTGACTGAGTTCTTCTTCTTCTTCTTCTTCTTCTTCTTCTTCTTCTTCTTCTTCTTCTTCTTCTTCTTCTTCAAAATATTAGCTTTGCCGCTGCACATAGGTAGGCGAACGGCAAACGTCACGGCCCGTTAGATCACGTGGTAACTTGAATTCGAATCGAACCCATACAATTTTGTTTCTTTCAATTTTTATTTGTATAATACTTGTAGAAAACTAAGATTCAAGCAAGGAACAAATTTCATCCAGAGATCTTGACCGTAATTTTTAGACGCAGAGAGACAAGAATAAATAAAATTATTAATTACTAAGGATGGATGATATTAGGGTTCGGAAAGGAAACGAACGAAGGGGTATAAAGCAAAAAAAGACTACGAAAAGGGAAATATGGGGAAGTAAATGATCTTGTGAACAAGCAGTTGATTAAACACCTCAGCTTTGTATTGTTAATGTCATAAAATGGTTTCTTCTTGCAGAGGAAAGGGATGTTGAGAATATTATCGTTATTGATACTTGATATGATTTTTACTTTCTCGTATATGTACGTATACACGGAGTATAGAGAAAGTTATGTAATGCTGCGCGAAAAACGGCGGAAAATTTTTTTTCCGGGCTCTGGTGGCGAAAAACTGTGTAAAACCAGTTGCTAAATTAAGAGAAAAAATTCTTTAACACGTAGTGTAATCAGAATTTCTGCTTTGTGGGTCCTTGATGGCGATAAACCAATTGGAAGTAAAACGTTCCTCCGTTCGTCTCCGTCCGTCCGTCTGTGAACCCTCCTAGCGCCTAAATCACATATACGATCTTTAACAAATTGAATAATCCCCAGTCGATCTGGATCCAGTTGAAGCTTTGAAGTTTTAAGAAACATTCTTTAAAATGTGGGGGTACTTTACATGAAGCCACCCCGGACCTCGAAATACGGCTCAAACTTTTTTCTTTAAGTTTCTTGTAAGAATAGAGTAAAATACATTTGTAAAGGTGGCAAAGCTTCGATTTTCACCGTTAACTCAGAATTTTCGAAAATTGCAAAAGTTTGAATTTTTCGGCGTCTTCCTACAACTAAAAAATTGAAGAAGAGATTTTCCTTAAATGAAATTTGTCGGCATAAATAGTTCTTTTAATAAGCTCATGTACATTCTTTCGGAAATTTTAGTAGTATTTTAAAACATTGCAAAAACAAGATTTTTCAAAAACTGCTCCAAATTTTTCTTTAAATTGTTGGTAGGGTTAGTGCCAAACGAACCCTATACCATGACATAAACGCCATATTGCTGTATTTTTTTTTTGTTTTTTCAAAAATTTTAAATATGAAATGTTTTAACTTGTCTCTCACGATGGTAATATTTACATTAAAGGCAAATTCTTCACATTATCATATTTACGAGTACATGTTCTTTAAATAATGTCAAATAAATATTCTCGAAAACGTAATAGTTTTATGTAAAACTGAGCTCTATATTCCGCATTTTCAGAAACGCCCACACACCTTTTTCTCAAAAATCACTTCAATTTTTGTTTCAATTTTCCAAATGGATACTGCTAATTTCACTGTTTAATGTGACCTAAAGTTCATTTTACTGCATTCTTTTTTTTTTTCAAAAATTACACAATAGCATCGACGTTCTTCAACTGACGGTAAATGAAGTTTTTCGAAAATTCAATAGATTCCTGTGAAAAATAGGTTCGAATTTCGCATTTACAGTAACGCTTAAATCTAACGCTAGTAACGCCATTTTCTTAAAAACAGCTTCAAATTTCTCAATTAAAATTGCTATTTAGACTGTGGTTTTACTCTTCTTTTATATTCTTGAAGTAATATTTCGGTTGTTCTCTTCGGGAAAGCAAAATATTGAAAAATGTGAAAAAAATGTACTTTGGGCGGCCATACTGGAAAAATGATGTGGCGCGACCCTAAAAGCAGTGCACACCAAGAAAATTAGAAAAGTTTACAACGAAAACGTTTGTGCCATTTTGTAGCACCTCTGATCATTTCTCATCGACTAAAAGTACCCGCTGAGGGTTTGCTAGATTCAATCAAGCGTTATTCCGTTCATAAGTCTGGCGCCTAATCCGTTGTACTAAGACGAGATTTAACAACTCTTACGCTATAAGCGCTTCATCCGTCTCTTTAAACTCAAGAAGAAGAACGAGAGAGTTAAAAAAATATATATTTTAAATTATTGAAAATCGAAACCTTTAATAAAAATATCTTCAATTAGTTCCAATGTCTTGCGTTCCATAGATACAAACGTTTTCGAGGAATGGAAAACCCATGCACGAGCCAGGGCTTGAACTCGAGCCTTCTGGCTTTCCAAGTAAACGCCCTACCACTTGAGATGAGGGACAGCTCTTTGTGAAGTCACTTACGCACTGTTTTGCGTAATACGATGTCGTTTGCCAATAGAAAATTATCTTGAAAAATATCAGAAGCTACTCATAATTTGAATCAGAATTGTGAATTAAATCTATTTTAAAACCCAATATAAAGAATAGTGCTTGGACATAAATTTTTAGCTTGTGTATTGAAGGGATTTTGGTGGGTATTTTACATGAAGCCTCTGGGATATTTTAAAAATTTTCCAAAACTGGCACCAATTTTTTTTATTAATTTTGACTTCCAATCGTGAAATGATCGCTTAAGAGAATGCTACAGGTCACATATTCGGTGAAATCCCTGATTTTTCAAAAAATTGAGAATTTCATATTTTTTGGCTTATTCTTACAACTACTATCATGAAGATAACTTTTTCTTAATTAAATATGTTTTTCAGAAACAGATCTTCAAATAAAGATATGTATAATTTTTCCAACATGTGAATAGTTTTTTCGTAATATTGCATCAAACAGGCAATTTATAAATTGTAATAATTACTATCTCAGAAACGACTCCAAATTTTTTCCACCTCGTAGGTCCCATTTTCGGTGCCCTCTCTGAATTTTTGATAATAGCAAAAAAAATCGGATTTGTGATTTCCAATTTCACTTGCTTTATTTGACGTGGTCAGTTCAGAAAATTGCCACACCATGATTTCAAATTTTTAGAGTTCATCCCATTGTCGGCCGTGATTATTGTATGATGTAGATAATATCCTTATGAAAGGAAATAGATTGAAGGAAAGTAATAAATTTAACTTCGAACTAACAAACATACTTCTTTATTTTAAGAAGATATTATCGCTGATTAGGAACTAAGCTTCATCTATTCAGTAATTGAAAGCTCACTTCAATGTAATCAAGGAAGGCCTGTGTGAAGTTATTATTGCTTTTCTGCATTATGTGCTACAAGTATTGTAAAAGTTTAATTTACACCTTTTTTATTTGTAAATTTAAAAAATGAGTTATGTTTCTGACAATGTAAATAAATGCAGATCTATTCACCAGAGATGATTTGTTTGAATTTTTGTGAATTGGGGATTTTCAAGTACTAGCTGAAGTGCTAATAGGCCAGAAAATTCAATATTTCAGTTTATCGTAACTATTTTCAATAGTGCCAGAAATAACTTTCTATTGTAACATCGGTTGTTTTTTCTTATACAAGGTATACAATAAATTATATAATTATGGGAAAATAGATGTCGCGATTACCACAGAAAAATCATTTGTTTACCACATACTTACCTCGTAAAAACACATAGTTCTTCATATTGTGCGACAAGAACATCGCTTAGCAATACGGCAGAGGTCCGATTTTCAATGAAACCTTTGGGATTTCGAAGATAGAAAAGGTAGAAAATTTTTGACAACCTCCCACAATTGTAGTTGTTATATTTTACAAACAAATTTCTTGTTAATGCAATCTATTGTTGAATATTATATCTTTAAATTGTCTCGTTGAACGCGTTGCGTGCAAACGTTAGTAATTTTTCGCATAATTTTCAGTAATTATGTACAGCATTTAATTTTTTTACTAACCAGTAGCTAGCTGCCTACTAGCTTAAGTGACAGGGCGTGTGCTTGAAGGGTGAAGGGTGCTAAGTGACAGGGCGGAGTTCAAACCCCGTTCAGCGTTGTTGTTTTTTTTCATTCCATGATAACCTCTGTATGTATGTAGCACAACACATTTAAACTAATTGTAGACGCGATATTTTTATTAAAACTTTTCAATGTTCAATAATTTATTCTATAATTTCTTCCATTCCCTTTTTGGTCGTCTCGAGTTTTAAAGGAGGATGAAGTGCTAATAGAACAAAAGTTGTAATATATTACGTGACCTTTACTAATAAGAGCGAGAAAATAAGTGTTGTTTATTAGAATATAAGTATGTGAACAGATGGATAATAAATTGTGACTGTCGGTGGTATTTTTCTTGCAGTCGATAAGTATATCATAGATTCTAAAGATTTCTTGCTGCAAAGGATTTCTAAGTTTCAGACTGTCGAAACGCGTCAGGGAATTTTTGTCCAACCTTATCACTTCTCATCTCACCTTGGCAGAGGGGAGTAAAAAATAACGATTCTACTCATCGAGATTGAGAGTCACTCGGCTGGCAGCGAAAATTGTATAACATTGAACTGAAATATTTATAAATATAATGTACTATTTTATAGGGGTGCGTAGATTGCTCTTCATTCTTATTATCATCTAAGGGTAATTTATTTAATATTTTAAGTTGCAGAAATGCAAAATTTCAATGAATTTTCAGATAAAACATGTTCGATAAATAACTCCGTTTGTTCGCCAATACTGCGTCATAGCACAACGACTTAGATCCGAGGTTTGTGAACGGAGAAACGCGTGATCGAACCCGGCAGTCTCAGCAATTCTTTAATTGATGAGAAATAAAAATCATTTCCAAATAACAATGTCTAGAATCTTCTAAACATTCCCTGCTTTGGGAGAAGAGATTTTATCACATTTGCAATACAAAATTGCGGAGTTTAATCAATTACTTGTTCACTTCCCCATATTTTCCTTTTAATAGGTCTTTTTTGACTTCATCTCACTACGTTCGTTTCCATTCCGAACCCTAATACGACTTCCTTTGTTATTAATAATTTTATTTAATCGTGTCTCTCTACGCCTAAAACTTTTGTCAAGATCTCTGGCTGAAATGTGTTCTTTGTTTGAATCTTACACTTTGCTCCTACTAATATATAAAGAAAATGGAAAGAAACAAAATGTCCTGGTTTCGATTCGAATGAACTAAGTTTCAACTCGATCTAACGGGCCGGGACGTTAGCCGTTCGTCTACCTATCGGCTGCAGCAAAACTTGTTTTTGAGAAAGAATAACTCAGCCAAACACCATGGATAGATAAATAATGTCTGAAAAATGTGTAAAAACGACAGATATTATACATTTTGACTGTTTATTTTGCAAAATCTTTTGCTTTTGCGACTCCTATTTGAGAAATAATGTATACATAATTTGTGGTTGTGTAATGTCACACACCGCGTAATTGTCTCCCAGCTTTCAACACGATCAATGATCACTCTTTAATTTTATTCCCTCTCTCCTGCCTCTTTCTTTGCAGTCACGGACGGACGAATGTCCAACAATATATAGAAATATATTGCCAATCTAAATTCATACTACGCAATTAAGGTAAACATTACAAGATAATTTCAATCTACCACATTTTTCATGGGAGAGGAAGATTTAAACAAAAGGGAAAATTGTCAACGACCGCTTGTCTCTATAGACAAAATAATATTTTTTAATACATACATCAATTTAACCATAGAATATAATTAAACATAACCTCACATAAATATTAAAGTTGCCCTATGTGAAATACATTACATTGCCCTATGAACAGTACACAAAAACTGTCATTCAATATTTGTACCGAGAAAATTTAAAATGTATAATGGAAATGTGACTTATACTATGTTTTCAACTGCTAGACCGACAGACGAACAGGCGGACAGACAAACAGACGGACTTTAAAACAAAACTTTTTTCTGTATCAGAAAACCCATGCATATCCGTTGAAAAATCAAAAACCAATTATCACAGCGTTACATAACTTTCTATATACAAGTAATATATCTTGTACAAGGTATATTAATTCGTATATTCGTACGTATACGAGAAAGTAACTAGAGGTACTACAGAATGTCACAGACTTTCTCGTAGTAAAGTTTCCTAATTTCCTTGGTGTGGACTGGCTTTACAATCTTGCCTAATTCTCTTGCCAGCAGCCGCCCAAAATAATTTTTTTTACATTTTCTCGACTTTTCGGTTTCCAAATAGTAGAACCGAAATATTATTTTAAGGATATCAAAGAAGGCTAAAGCCTTGTCCTAAATGGCAATTTTAATTTAAAAATTTGGAGCCGTTTTTAAGAAAATGGCATTCACATTTCTGTAAATGCGAAATTTGAAGCTCTCTTTCACAGGAATTTATTGCGTTTTCGAAAAACTTCATTTGAAGTCATTTCAAGCACTTACACTCACAAATGTAATAGCTCATACAAAATTATGGAAATGACCATATTAACGGCTGAGAGTTATTTCAAAAAATTACATTTGTGTATTTTTTGAAAAAACAAATGAATACACCAAAATGAACAGAATATTGAAATTTTAACAGAATGAATACAGAAAACTTTTGAGTTTTAGAGAAACTTTATTTGACATTATTTATAGCACATGTGCTCATAAATATAATAATGTAAACAAATCGCCTTTAATGTAAATATAATCGACGTGAGAGACAAGTTAAAAAATTTATTTTTGAAATTTTTGTAAAAACAAAAGCATATAATAATATGGGGCGTATGTCATGGTATAGGTTTTTTTAGCACTACCCTACCAAAAATTTTAAGAAAACATGTGATGTTTTTGTGAAAATTTTGTTTTTGTAATTTTTTAAAATTGCAAATTTTGCACGAACTATTGCACGAAAAGTATTAAAATTTCCAAACGAAACTACATGACCTTAATGAAAGAACTATTTGCGTATGTGTGTGTTTAGTCGTGCTGCCTGTACAGAGATTGTACTCCTCAGCATGGTGCAAAAACAATCTTTCTTATCTCTCCATCCCCCAGATGAACTGGTGATAGGAGAGAATGGTGTATGGGAAGCGTGAATGGATGAGTGGTGTTTTGGACATGAGAAAACGTGTTAATTTGTTAGGTCTAGGATTTAGAGAGGTTATTTTGTTAAAGGGAGGGTATTGTGGGAGGAGGTAGGTTTCTTAATTAAGGTGTAGGAGGGGATCACAGGTTATTTTAATGCAGGTGTAATTTTACGGCTGGGAACATGTCCGATGGGTTATTTATTTAAAGGGGTTTTAATGTGTTATTTTATTTGAGGGTACTGCGTCGCGATTGGTTGTTTTGTTAAGGTATCGGTAAAACTGTATATGGTGTATGGAGATTGTTGGAAAGAGGGGGGCATTTCTGGATTTTAGGGAACTCACGTCGTTTAGTAGAGAGGTATGTCATATCAGAAGTTTCATAAAGTCGTGAATGTAAGTGCTGGTTGTCCAGGTGCCTGGTCGTATGGTCTACGTAGCTATATTGTGGGAGAAGGTGGAGGGAGGGTGAATATGTCAAGCGAGTAGTGCTTCCTGTTGTGAGGGATGGTTCTGTTCATGATATGACGATGAGGTTCGACAAAAGCAGAGAAGGAAGGATTGTGCATTGCTTCTAGAAGTCGTTTCCGTGCAGTTTCGTAGGTTTCTGTCGCAAGAGGTTTAATGTCGTGCTGGGTTTAAATGTCGAGGTAGCAGTTGTCAGGTGCGGGTCTGTAAATCAGTCGGATTATTCTGTTTTCCAGTCTGCTCAGCAAGTTATAGTTCGATTGGAAAGTCGAGGCCCATGTTTCAGCGCCATATGTGGCTATTGGCTTGATGTACGTATGGTATATGTAAAGTTTGGTTTTGTGTTTAACGTTCTTGTTTGTCATGATAGGCAGTAAGGTGTTGATTGTCCGGTGTGCTTTTTGGGTCTTCTCCTATGGCGCTTTCAAGTAGTTTAGATTGAATGTCAAAAAAGGTACTCACTTCCGTTTCCGGAATTCCCGTCTTTAATTTGAATGGGGGCTTTTTGGGGTTTGTTTTTCCCATGAAATAGATCGCTTGTTTGGGGTTGATTGTTATTTGGTTTTTTTTAGACGGGGAGAAGGTTAGCGTCTTGTCGGAATTTCCACAATGCTAATTTGTCGTGTGGTTGGTCACAGTATATGCCGGTCGAAAAGGTATAGATAGCATTTAATTGTGGGGGTACCGGTATGTTTAAGAAGATGTTGAAAAATGGAAAGGGGCCCGAGAGCCGGCGGAGGGATGGGAAAGGGGAAAAAGGAAAGGTGTCTTACGCGGAAAGAGCGGAGGAGAGGTAATTTCTCAAAATAGACTGAGGAATTCTAGGATGTATGGTTTTTTTTTGGAAGGAGGACCCTGTTTTGACTGAGCAAAGGCCGCTGAAATCTGAAAAAGGCAGGGATGTCGCATGGATTTGTAGGGATTTTGGGAAACGTCTAGGGGTCGAGAGTTTTAACCCTATCTATTCTCTCTGAAACCAAACTGTTTTTTTTAAAATAGTTAGTCAAAGGGGTGTCATTCGTCTGAGTGTCTTTCTAGTTTGCGGGAATGGGTAAGAGATTGATTGGTCTTAGCGTAAGTTTTTTTATTGTCTTTGTTTTTTTTTTGGCGATGACAGTGGCATTTTCCAGATGGGGGGGATTGAGATGGGCGTATGCATGCGTTAAAAATGACAGTCTGGTGAATCGCTTTTGATTCGATGTTTTATCCCCCGTCTGAACTCCATGGGGGCCTGCTTTGTGGGGTCTGAAATTTCGTCTCGTATTTCGTTGTCATGAAAGTCCACAACTGTTGTTGAGCAGTTAAAGTGGGGGGGTTTTGAAGAAATTGGATAGCGGATGAAGGGAGTGGGGGGTTTGGGGGAAATTTGGGAAAGGGGAAATTTGGGGCAAAACCACAATGCCCTGGGATCTATGTGGGGGTTTATCTGGAGCATTTGGGAGAGATGGGTTTGTGGGGCTGTTCATGGTTTTAATTTTTTTCCATAGTCGGTAAAATTTTTTAAATTTGGCCCCTTGTTTTGCCCCAATTTTTTTAAATTGATCAATTTGTTGAGTGCACTTTTAAAGTGTTGGAAATGGTTTTGTCCTCTTTTTCTAGTTCCCGGGTAATCTTTGTCTCGTCTTTTTTTCCCGATGGGTCTAGGGTTATTTGGAAAGGGTTTTGAAAAAATGTGGGAAGAATATAATGGATTTCGGATGGCGGATTTGATCTGATGGTTGAAGTGGTCTGGGTTCATCTATTTCTTGGCAGGTACTGAGGGGTGAAGGGGTTTTTTTCTTTTCGATGAGATGCTTGGTTTTTATCTATGGTGCGGGAGGGTGAAGGGGGGGCTAAAGTGGCGTTTTGAACCGTGAAGATTTGGTAGATGAACTGTATTAACTCCCGGGCCGGGGGGGGGTTCGGTGATGATGGATGGGAGTGGATTACAAGATCGAGGATTTGTTTGGTTCGCGTTTTATGTGGGGAGGTTCCCGGGTGCAGGTTTTAATAGGTCTGGTTAGAATTTTTGAGGTCTCGTCCCCTTGGTTGTCCTTTTTGGCCCCCAAATTTGTCAGTTTGGTTCAAGCGCCCCTATAATAGAGGGGGGGCCTGTCGTTAGTTGGTCCAAGTCTGCTGTTTCAGTCTGCTGTGAGGGCTTTTTACATTTAAAAAGATTTTGATTGGTCCCCAAATTTTTTTCCCATTTGAATGGGGGTAGTTTCGAAAATTAGTCGGGAAGATGGTATGTGGGATCGTATTCCCAATTAAAGGTTTCCTCCCCATGGATTGGCCGGTCTGTTTGTATATGAGGAATTTAGGAATGGGGAAAGGTTGGTTAGGTTTTAACCAGGGGTTTCCCGAATAAGATTTCCCCGATGGAGATGTCAAAAAACTGTCTGATTGAAGCTTTTTTTCGGAGTCTGCCGGGGCATTCCCGGATGCTAGTTTTAAAGTGTTTGTCGGTTTTTCTGCCTGTTTAAAAAAAGTTCCTATTTTGGGCGCAGCATATTAGTTACGTGAGTATGTCCCGGTCCTTTTAAAAAATTGATAATGTTTTATTATCTGATGATTTGGGAATATTTTGTTCTTGAAAGTTGATGTCTTTTAGGGTTTGCTGGGTGTTTGCTTTTTAGTCGAAAAACCTGGTTGTCGTTCTGTTCTCAGAAGTATCCCGGGGAAATTCTGCCTCTGGGGATGGATTCATGGAGAAGTCGGGGGGGGGCTGGTTGGTGCGATTACTATTTCTGTCTCTTTGCCTGGGATTGCTTGATCGGGGGTTGTTGGGGGTTGAAAACTGCAAGCCCAGGGTGCTTTGTGGTTTTGTGAGCAGTTGGCACACTTTATAAAGGGGCGGGGCAAAAGACGGTGTCGGTGATTCTGCACATTGCCGGGGCCCCTTTCCTGGGAAAAATGATTCTTTTTGCCCAAATTGTGGCATTTGCAGAAAGGGATCCTGTTGTTATTTTTTTAAGCAATTTTTTTACAAGTATGACAATATTTGATAGTTTCCTTCATTGAAATTTTCAGGTCCTTTTCCCCACATATTATAGGGGTCTTATGGTTTTTTTCTTTTTCTGCATTTTGACAGATGGTATATGGGGAAAACTTATGTTTGGATTTAGTCAGTAGGTCCTGTGTATTTAAGTTCGGGGGGGATTCCCTTTTATAAAGAACTTTTCTCTAGGGGCACTATTGCAGGGGATAAAGAGGTAGGCTGGTCAAAGAAGTAAAGGTTTTCGATGTTGCTGTCCTGTTTTAAAAAACCGACCTTTTTCCCATTCAAATGACGGGCATTGTCTTTATTGTATAATCAATTGGGCCTTGTTGAAGTGGTCAATACTTTCTTGTCCATTCATTTAGGGCTTTCCGGGTCTTACAGTCTATGATCTTGTTGAGGTCCAGGTGGTAGGCTCTGATCCGGGATTTTAATCCGGAAGTCGGTCTGATGGGGTTTTTAGTGTCAAGTGCGTCATCTGTGTTGTCATCATGGTTGTTTGTTGTACCGGAAGGTCCTAGTCCTGTTGTCTGTCCTTGGTCCTGAAGCACTGAGAAGCGATTATTCATGGAAATAATTGGAGGTAGTGATGGAAGGAGTGCGCGCGAATTTTGTAGGGTATTCGTAGGTTTGCCATCCTCTCCTAGAACCTTGCTGCCTGGTTGTCCAGCCTTGAGGTGTGGGTTTGTCCTTGCCTTTGCTGGCTCCGCGTACTCGTCCCTACTTCCATGTCACTGTCTGACATACCGCGGGCATCATGCAGTAGTTTTGTCCTTTTTTGATCCCTCGTGTTGGTGAGATCGTTCTTTCGCCGACCGTCGTGCATTGTTTGTTTCCTGCTGATGGATGGCCTTATCGGCAAGTGACTTTTGTCCAATGGTTCCATTTTTGCCAGCTGCTGCTGCAGCCGCGCGGCGTTTGTCCTTCACCAGAACTGTAGTCTCTTTGTAACTCTGGTTGTAGGTTCACTGGTAGTGGCCTAGTTAGGCAAGAGGTATCCGGGCCAGGTATCCGAAGTCCGTGAAGAGAAGCCAGGGATGAATCCGGGTGGCCGAAGTCTGTGAAGAGAAGCCAGGGACGAAGCCGGGCGCCAGGTAGTCCAGACTCCGAAGAGTAGTCCAGCTCGATAGCACAATCACTAATATAACTCACTAAATCGGTACTCGCACAAAAAATGATCCTGTGAAGTATGATTCTGAAAGAACTATTTATGGACAACAAGTTTACCGGGAGCAGTAGCTTAGTTCATCAGCTTATTAGTTGCAACGCTTCTGATCGGGAGGTTTTGGTTCGAGTCCTGACGACGACAGGATTTTTGACACTAACTTTTCAGCTAGGTCGAATTCAGTCGCTGTCAGGAGGTGAATTCTAACGACCGGCTGCTCTGATCGGTTTCTTTCCGTGTTTCCTCCGATCAACACTAGACGAATGCCGGAGCAATACCCTAATAAACGGGCCACAGTCCGCGCGCGATCTTTCCTTTCTCTTCCTGGTTCTATCCTCTCGGCTGACAGCCACACACGTACACTAACGTGCACTACACCACCACACATGCCGGAGGACCGGTCGGGAGCTTAGAGCTTACCCGACTGGGGCGGTGCTCCGCTGGTGGGAGATTCCTGGTTAGGGGGAAACCCCGCTAGCCGACGGTAGTACGGCGCCGGATCTCGCCATCAAGCGATACACCTTTAGAAGTGTATTACACTCTATTCTTACAATAAATTTAAAGAAAACATTTGGAACCGTTATTGAGAAAAGTTTGAAAATTATGGGGGGACTTCAAGTAAAGTACCCCCAAATTTTAAAGAATATTTTTTTAAAGTCTCAAGGCTTCGATAGGGCTTTTTCAATTTTGAAAAATCTGACGTACAGTTTAGGCGCTAGCATTGTTCACAAACGGATGGACAGATTGACAGACAGACAGACAGACAGACAGACGGACAGACAGACGGACAGACAGACGGACAGACAGACGGACAGACAGACGGACAGACAGACGGACGAACGGCGAGACAGCAGACGGACAGACAGACGGACAGCAGACGAACGAGACGGACAGAGACGGACAGACAGACGGACAGACGAACGGAGCGAACAGACGGACGGAGCAGAGCAGACGAACAGACAGACGAACGGCAGACGAACGAGAACGAGCAGACGGGCAGACGAACGGGCAGACGACGGACAGACGGAGCAAGACAGAACGAGCAGACGAACGGAGCAGACGGGCAGACAGGACGAACGGAGCGAGACGCAACGAACGGAGACGGACAGACAGACGCGAGCAGACGAACGGGCAGACGAGACAGACGAACGCAGACGAACGGACCCGACGGGCAGACAGACGAGACAGACGGACGGACAGACGAACGGAACGAACAGACGAACCAGACAGACGACGGAGCAGACGAGACGAACGGGCAGACGAACGCAGACGGACAGACAGACGAGACGAGCGGACGAACGACGGACGAGACAGACGGACAGACAGACGGACAGACAGACGGAGAGACAGACGTACGTTTTGCTTTCAATTGGTTTTTTGGCATCAAATAGCGACAAAACTGGGATTCTGGCTACACCGTGGGTTAGAGGATTTATCTTAATTTAGCAACTGGATTTATCCACTTTCTTGCTTTCAGGTCCCGGCAATGGATTTTTTTCGGTCGGAAAATCGCCGTTTTTCGCGCAGCATTACATAACTTTCTCTGCACCACGTATATTACTCCGTATACACGTACGTATACGAGAAAGTAAAAATAAATAAATTCACTGTTCACAGAAAACAGAGCAGGTTACAAGTAAGGTGTCTCCTTTACAAAAGACCTCTTCAAGCTTCGTGTGAAAATAAATTGCAAATTCAAACTCACAATTGTGCAATTGTATCTGACAATTTGTTCTTTCTCGTTATTACTAGTTTGGAGTACCTCAGAGTTACTGTATCTCTCTCTCTCTCTCTCTCTCTCTCTCTCTATATATATATATATATATATATATATATATATATATATCCTGTATGTGCCTTTGTACACATTGGAAACCATATGTAACAAGATTGAAGATTAATGAAAGTGATTGCAGTATTCTATTCAAATAAATAGGGACGATGAAGTACTTCTCGTAGGTGAAATCTCGAAATGTTTTACTTTTCGTAGCGCCATATTCAGAGAGCTATATTTAGTTAATTAAAACCCAAAATATTGAAGCTATCACTTCCATTTCAATCAAAATCTACAATTGATTTGCCAATAATCCGTACCTGATGTTTTTTTTTACAAACAAATAAAGGAAATGTGAAGTTCCTCATCCAAACAATCGTTAAATCTAATAATAAATCGTGGAATTGATCACAACCTCTCCTGAAAAATCATGAAAGCTGTAAATTGTTAGGTTTGATATTATCTGATATTATAATGTTAGTATAGTATATGAGTTGAATTATATTGTCACAAATAGCCCAGGAGAAAGTCTATCGAAGCATCACTGATTTTGTAAAAATAAAAATAGTCATTGTTTTACAAAATCATTTTATAAACTATAAAATATATCATTTTTACCAAAACATATTGAACACCATATTTCACTCAAATATAATTTTGAAAATAGTTTCTGAGATCCAAAGTTAGTTAATCTGCAACCTTAGAGGGATGTTCATGTACTGACACATCGCGTATTTCAAACTTTCTCAATATTGTTGACGATAAATGACCGAAATAGTGTTAATGTGTTGTTTTTCTACATTTAGGGTCTGAGGTTTTTTCGAACGTTGCACTCTCTTTCTGGTGTGAATAAATGCATGGTAATATGTGATCTGCGTGTTATATCGGAGGGTCATGAACATATACTATACAGTATCATTAATAGAGTGAAATCATGTGTCGACAGCCATTGAGACTTAAGTAAATCGTGTACTTGCTTGATCGAAATGATGGAAGTACGCGTTATCAATTTATGCTGGATAGTTCTAAAATCAATTTCTTTCCACCCATCTCACATTCTCTGGTATGCAATTTCTTTTGGAAACGACTCTGCAGTTTGATATTGCATGGGTTCTTAAGCACGATGAATATTTCTTTTCAAGTTTAATTAGATATTGATGTTCCGAAAGAACAAAGTCATAAATGAAAATTTGGGCAAAGTGGATTTTAGTGTTCGCTTTCAAAGAGACGGGGCATATTTGAAAGAACACAAGTTAACGAAATCGTTGCTATTACAAAGTAGTAGCTGTGTTGTTGAAAAGACTGATTCTTTAATATACTCATAGATTTTCTGCGTTTCCTTGACATTTACGTGTTTAAATTTACGTGTTTCGAGATCTTTTGTCCAATTTTACATAAAACCTTCGGGATTTAGAACATTGAAAACTTCGAACTTTCTTGACATTCTTCTAGAGATCAAATACAAATACATACAAGACATCGTTTAATTCTCTATCATTTTAATTTGTTTGTTTTTCCTGAGTCCCTGGCACCGTGGGAATTAGTGGAAATAAATCAGCTGACCAAATAGCAAAGTTGGCTACTAGGATGCCTGAGATAGACATCCCTATGACAATGAGCTTTTTATCCAACGTTGTATTCTGATTTCATTGCAAATAGAGTGCCAGGACTCTTATTTCAAACAAACGAGGATCAAGAACTTCATAAAATCCTGATCTTCGTCATCTTCTTGGCTCAAGGCGAAAGATGGTAATTCTCACTCGCCATCGGAATGGGCACCGCCACTTTTCGCAAGGACATCTCTCTCAGTGACCCACCCTCTATTTGTGAGAAATGAAGATCCGACCTTACCATATAGCATGCACTCGTGCATTGCAATAATATAAGAGATATTCGGAAAAGGCATCCGCTTTCCAAATATCTGGAGGAGATTCTGGGTAACAATGAATCGCAAAGTCTAACTTTCTTCAAGAATTTTTTTTAAATATAGTCTGAGAGAGGATGATAATTTTCAACAAGCCTTTTATAAACCATTTTACATGGTTCAAGTAATTCTTTCTTTGCCAGTTATTTTACTTTATAATTAGTTATACTTTACTATATTTTTCCTCATTTTACCTTGTAATAAATAAAGATTATTTTATCTAATCACTAACACAATGGATCTATGTTCTTAATACCAATTGACAGGTGGTCCAATGATAGATACTGAGGCGCTCGTAAACCCTAATCGTAATCATCATCTGATCTAAAACCAATCAATGGATCCGTCACATCTTTCCAGTCGGTTTTGACAATAATACCGCACTTCGCAATTGTTAAGAGACTCAAGACCCTTCAACAGATTGCACATTTTTATAATGTAAGAAGACATGAAATCACTTTTCGAGTAAATAATGAAGAAAGTAGACGAATTTTAAAATTTTTGACTTGCGAGTTCATTGAAACTTATGTTTTACGTGTTGATCTAAAACAAAATGTATTATGAGGTTAGGTGCATTTTTATGTGTTGAGACTAGACTTTCTCGGCAGAAAATATTCGTCATACGTAAACCTTAAAATAGCTCAAATTATTTCACAATTAAATGTTAGTAAAACAAGGATGGTGTGTTTTCTGTGATTAAAACGGTGTCTTACTTCAAAATATAGCCCTTTTAAAGTCAAGGTTCCCGGAGTTTCTTTGGATTGCGAGAGAGCTTCTCCATTCAAGGTTAATACTCCAGTCACTGTATCTGGAGGTCCTACTGAAACTTAATATGGATTGGGAAGATAATACATTCGAGAACACTGTATTCAGATTAAGAAATGTAATTGGAAAATCATTCTGGCAATGCAATTTCTTAACAACAAACTCCGAATTTCTTTAAATATTATTCAAAGACTTTTTGTTGCTTTCTTTGTCTTAATAATTCTGTAATGATTTCCTACAACTCCAGAACGCGCAGATCCCGAAAGCAAAGTTTTATTTCATCAGATAGACATTAAACTACAGAAGAAACAATAGACGACGATGCCGCGGACATATAATTTTCAGAAATTAGCGGAAAACGCGAAAAGCGTGAAAGGGCAATATAAACAATGGTCAGAACAGAATTTCAGGAAAAATCTCAAGCGAAAATCAGGAAAATAGAACCGCGAGTTAGGAAGAAACAAGAAACGGTACTACAAATTGCATGCAGAAGGTTTAGAAACGTAGAAAATGGAACCCATTGTTGTGAAAGCAAAAATATAAAAGAATCCAGTTTTCATAAATATCTCGAGAAAGCCTCGATGAAATCACTTCAAACTTTCCGGAATTGTAGAGTATAATATTTGGATCAAGATAGAATTAGCCACGGGGCGGGAAAATTAACACGGGACCTAGATAAATTGAATATTTGGATTTATTACGTAGAGTTTGAAAACAAACGACGCGCCGCCTGACGTAGTGGAGTGACGTCATCATGGATGAATAACACGAAAATAATTATTTTAAAGAAAGGAAAAAAAGGGGAAGAAATATAACGTTGTGACATTTCTTAACTAAAGATTAGACAATTTATGAAACCAGTAATGACACGCAAGACGCCCGTAAAACGTAGAACTATGAACATATTACGATATGTTTTTGCAGTTATGGGCAGGTATTTTATGAGAAGTTTCCGGCATCTGGACCAACAATGCCCAATAGAGGATAGTGTGTGAGTTGAGCTCTCGCAGCGTACGCATGACCCGTATCAGAGTGATAGGAAATTCGAAATTTTTGCGTAATTAGTTAGTGAAAGTTTATGTGGGAACGCTATTAATTAGATGAAGACAATTTAATATCATGGAAGTGAAGTTTAAATTATCTACGAACAGTTAATGGACAAAATTGCAAAAACTAATTCGCGTAAGTTAGGACGCGAAAACGATCGGCCATTTTTGCGAGTGCATCGAGCCTAAACATTCTATAATTGCTGCAATGCGCGGAGCTCGATTAGTAACTTTCTTGAATTATTAAGAACAATACGTCCGCACTACGGGAAATTTAAATATTCCCGCAACTAAGAACATTGCGTGAAATGATAAGTCGCGTGATAGAATGCGAACATTTTTATGGAACTTGATGAGTTCGTGCAAGGTGCACCGTAATAGTTTTGAACGGGGACTTTGATGGTGATTCGTGGACTTCAAGAACTGGTAGCGGCTGATTTGATGGAGTTGGGTACACGAGCTGTGTACAAAAATTGGTCGACGACGGGTGATGGCAGTGTGTGTCGCCGTATATATATATATATATATATATATATATATATATATATATATATATATATATATATATATATATATATAATCCAGCATATTTATGTCATTGTGTAAAATTTTGCATGCCATAAAAGGGGCAATTCATATAAAGGGGTGTCAAATAGCTGCCTTGACAACTTGTTAATGGAGGGGAAAAGCATATAAATGAATGAACGCTCATTGCGGCTCATGTATACCTGAATTATAATGTAATAATAATAATAATAATAATAATAATAATAATAATAATAATAATAATAATAATAATAATAATAATGTCTTTATTAATGGCGAGGCTCAGGACATAGGGCCTGCTCTTCCGCCTAACCACTGAGTTTACATGGATACAGAGTAGTAACATATAAGAGGGGAGGGAAATCTGTACATTTACGTCTGGGAGTGCAAAACTAAAAGGGCCATCCCCGGGATACGCCTTAAGCGATTGAGTAAACCCTGAAAACCTCAATCAAGATGGCGGCAAGGTCGAACAGCATTAATGTATAGAAATGGAAGAAGAAAAAAAAGAGAAGGGGAAACATAAATAAAAATGAAGTAGAAAATACGAACGGAAGGAAAAGAGAGACTAAAGGGGACAAACTGTACATTTATGACTGGGAATGCAAAGCAAGGGTCCATCCCCGGGATACCCCTAAACAATTGGTAAACCCAGAAAAACCTCAATCAGGATGGCGGTATGGCCGAACATTAATATGAAGAATATGGTATGGATAGTAGTGAAGGTGAAGAGATGAGGCGTTTAGGGGAAAGGTCGTAAAGATATAAATGGGAAGACTGTGAAAAAAGGGAAAGGGGAAGAAAAATCAAAGAAAGGAGGAAGAAGTGTGGAAAAGTAAAATTTTTCCAGAAGCAGTACAGAAATGTTACGTTTGGTATACATTAGCACATTCATAAATATACAAACATTTGTAACAGCAGAAGCACAATAGGATATACAATAGGATATAAACATCAATTGTAATTATTATTAAGGCGAATATATTGTAGATATAACAATGATGACTGTACAAAAATAGCTGTAAGTATTTTAGCATTTATTTGGAGCGTGGCTAATCACTTTTAAATATTTTATTTGAACAATTTTATTAGAATACACAGAAAATATGTAGTTGATAACAATTTAGATGGAGTGGGGAGGAGTAAAAAATGGAATAAGTACTGAGATATGGGGTGGAATTTTGGTTTAAAGAGTTAGGAAAGTGCGGCGTTTAGGAGGCAGTGACCGGGTGCTTGGAAATTGGGAAAAAGTCTGGAGGATGAAGAGGACATTAATCCATTATATATAATAAAAATAATAATAATAATAATAATAATAATAATAATAATAATGTACTTTTTTAAATTGTGGGCTCAGGCCATGGGCCTCTCTTCCTAACCACTGACTTCATTAATACAGAGTAGTAACATATAAGAGGGGAAATCTGTACATTACATATATTATACCTTACCCAAGTTTTTACGGTATTACAGAAAATATTCAATGTTTTAGACCCCTGGTAGTTTATCCCAGGCTCGGATAGCTTAATGGTGAAGATTTGCTGAAAAAAGTCGTGCTGTGACATGTCACAGAGCAGAGCTGAATTACAAAACTCAGTTTAATTTCAGAGGATTGAAATTACTTATTAGACGTTACATGAGAAGTTAAATTTTATAGAGAAGAGTAGAGTGAAGTAACCGTCTTTTGTCTAGAGTAAGCATATGAAGTGAGTCAAAAAGTGCGATCATGGTCGTATTTTCTTAGATCAAAATAAACTACGCATGCGTTCTTACTCCAGAATTTACGTTGTAATTTAGATGTCATGTTTGTCAGAAGAAAGTCGCAATAGTCAAATGTGGCATAATAAGTGATTTAATGAGTGTCTCCGTGTACTAATTAGTAAAAGCGTTCAGGCGTTTCAGCAGATGCATTGCGGCAAAAATTTTCAGCAGGTTAGTCTACTTGCGAGTTCCAGCTGAGGTGTTGTCAATAAGCACTTCTAGGTTCTTGACTTCGGAACACCAAGGTAGAACAGTGTCATTTATATAAATTTTAGGCAGTGTAAAAAGAGGATTTTTATTTACAGTGCTTTTGAACTGATAATCATGACTGCTTGATTTATTTGGTTTAATTGTAGGCCTAATAACGCTGCCCATTTTTTAAGGTTATCAAATCTTCGTTAATTTTATGTGCGAGTGAAAAAGTTCAGACAGGTGGCCACTTAAATAAATATCTGAAGATCATCCGCGTACATTTGATGACTGCAATTTTAAGTGCATTTCCCCATCGTTTACATACATTAAGAATACTAGTGGTCCTAATCATTACTGTGGCAACTCCGATTAAGTTTTAGGCCCGGGGTGCGACTACCGGACACCACTCTTTGGGTTCTGGAAGTTAAATAGTTAGAAACCATGTGCGCTAGGCTCCAACCCCATGATTTTAGTTTTGCGAGAAAGATATCGTAATCTACTGGGTCGAACGCTTTGCTGGAATCAGAAGAATTCAAGATATTTTATATTACTGTGATCTATGGCTGTTCCCCATCTTAATAACATTCGTGCGCAGTACCAGTATTCCTGCCGGAACGGAAACCTGATTGCTGATCGTTTAAAAGTGATTGGTTTTGGAGATACAGTTCAGTTTGCTTACGGAGGGCTTTCGAGTCTTTAGAAATAGTAGGGAGGATGCTAATTGGGCGGTATTCAATGGGTTTTTCTGGTTGATGCTGTCTTGGGAATAGGATGCCACGCACTTTTCCAAGATAAGATATTATCCCTCATTTGAGAGATTTTACTATTTCGGTAATGATTGGATAGATCACATCTATTTTTAGCAGTTTGGCATTATATCATCGTACCTGAAGCATTAGATTTGAGATTTTGGGAACTATTGTTGTATTTTTCCTCATGTTCCACGGATGAAAAGAAAAATTCGTCGTTGAATTTTGTTTCTGAGTTTTGGAAGCGCGAGGGTTATCTCAAGTTACAGTCAAATGAAGGAACGTTACTTACAAAATTATGATTTAGAGATTCTAGGATTCGTTTCAATTTGGGAGGAGCTTTACCTATTCCTAGATTTTCAAATTTTCCAAAATGTTTTCAGTCCGGGGCTCTGCCGAAGTGGTTTATTTTAGCGTTGCGGCATTTCTGCGTAACTAAATTTCTGAGCATTTTGTACTGTTTTAAATAGTTCGATTTGGTTTTCCGGAAAATAGCATGCACCATCGATCTTTCATTAAATTCCCAATTTCATCAGTTAACCATGGTGCAGGAGAATGAGTTACCCTGATATTTTTCAAGGCGTGCCCGGGCATAGAGTTGTATTATTAAGTTGTGAAAATCCCGGGACTTTGGGTTCCCGCGATTCTTCTTCGTGGAAAGGTGCCACGGAAGTGTAAATCCATCTACATTAAATGCTTGTTTATCGAATTTTGAAAAATCGCGGTATTTGATTAAGTGCGGTGTGTATTTACGACACTTCAGATTGTAAACGAGATAAATTAGATCGTGTTTTGAAATCGATCGTGAACTGGGAAAATTTACCGTGATTTCGAACTTTGTTTTATTAGACACTATTATATGATCGATCAAGTTTCCTGCTCTTTAAAATGGTGTGTAGGTGCTGAGGTAAAGTTCGAGGCACATGCTGTGGAAAAAGCGCTAAACTGCTCCAGAAGGAAGGCTTTAATAAGTTATGATTAAAGTCACCCATTACAATAATATGTTCAGAATGGATCCGTTTCGTCCAACATATCTATGCTGCCTGACTTGGAAGGTAATATGACAAAGAGACATTTTTCCCAAAAATCCGACTTCGATAAAAAGATATTCCCCTCTTTGGGAATTCGTATTTGTTGAAGAGTACAAGTTTATATCTAGATCTCGCGATATATACTAACACCTCCACCATGTGCAGCGACACTGGCTTTTCGATCAGCTCTTATCAAGCGGTACCCTGGAATTGCTACTAGCGCGGAATTGAGAGAATTTTTCAACCAAGTTTCGCTTAAGGAAGCGCACGAAAACGGTGTGTAGATATTATTTCCGTTACTTCATCGAAATGGCAAGGCAGAGCAGAGCGGACACTTTGAGCCAAGTCAGTGCCATGGCGAACAGAAGTCAGTGCAGTGCTGTGGGAATGAATGGGTATTGTATAGTAATTGGAATGGTTATTAAATAAAAGGGAAAGAATGGTTATGTATATAATGAATGAATGGTTATTATATAATTAATGAATGATGCGTGAAGAAAAATAAACTAGTGAAAGAACCAAACCACAAAACATTTAGATTAAGAAAAAAAAAAAATAACTTTTTGTAAATTAAGTATAAAGTGCTGCAACATAATTATTAAGTTAGATTTAAGCTAGAATTAAGTTAGCTTAGTTAATTGCTTTCTTTACCTCTCTTAGCTGCTTAAGCCGCAAGGCAACAGCATAATTTACCAATTAAATTAAATAATTCCTGCCTCCTCAGGTTACTTGGGAAGAAAGAAAAAAAAAGACTAGGCATTTAAATTGTGCAACATGCAGACAGAAGGGCGAGTTGAACTATTTCTAGCATCAGACGCTTGTACCGTCGGGGAAAGGTTCAGTCACCACAGGTAAAGGATTTACAGGATTGAGAAAAGAGAGTAGCATTAACTGGGGTTTGAAGCGTTCGCAGAAGACAAAGGGAAAGGAGAATTCTGGAAATATCCAGAAGTGGTTGTGAAGAGGGTGTGGATGGGGAGGTGGATGGGTGTGGGCGCTCCTACGCTAAGCGAACTGCCTCCAGCTGGTCCTGGTTTGCACTCGGACGACTATTACCCGTTTGATGACGATGGTGCCCTCTCTGTCCCCCATTCTTGAGGCCAAAGCGGTCGATGGCGGCGAGCAAAACCAGGCGCGATTTCGTAGATCCTCACGAATCGTGATACCAGAAACTTCCCGCCGTTTCGAGAGATTTGCGATTATAGTACTGTTTTGTATTTGCTAACGGCCCAGGTATGAGCGTGCAGATACATCGTTTCAATTCCGTATGAAATAATCACAGTACGAAAAACTAGCGAAGTGTTTGAGACCAAGATAGAGGTGCTAGGCGGCAACAGGTGAGTGAGGATATTATTTTTGTCAGAGAATGTCAAACCAGGCGCTCAACCAAACGAAGTAGATTCTCTGAAGTGTAGGATTATGATAGAAAAATAGTAAGAGCTAGGGCAGCATAGTGTTTGAGACCAAGATAGAGGTGCTAGGCGAGGAATGGTCACAGCGGCTGACCAACGCGGACCTAAAATAAGTTAGGTGGCATAGCAGTAGTGAAGGTTAGTGAAGAGGGATCGGAAGAGCACTTCCAGTGGCACCAATGTGGGTGCGTAAATGAATAGAACAGGTATGACAGGTCGGAACCATTACAATTCGTTTCAAGAAAACTACATGGATTCGTAACATTTAAAGATTTTCAAATTTATTCTTCTTTTAGCATATTGATTCAGTGTGAGGTGTAGTTGACATTTACATAATTGGAATGATTGAAGGCGTTGTCATTGTCAACAATATTATATATTTTACAAATAGCACTTCTTAATTACTTCTTTTAGCAAATTACTTCTTTTAGCAGCTGATTATATAAAAACACTTAAGATAATATTTAACTTCACTGAAGTTTTCCAAAAATAATAAAATTGAAAATTGATGTTTATAGTTTTTGAATTATAAATTAATATCAATTATTACAATTTTGCAATTAATATCACTGGGAAGGGATAGCGATAATAGCATAATAGAGAGTTTGTAGTAGCATAATAGAGAATTGTCAACTTTTGACAAATGTATGGTAAATAATGACAATTATATTTTTGCAGTGATATTTCAGATGAGATGTTCCCTAGTTCTTTTCCATAGATTATCACTATAAAATTTCAACAATATTAAAAATTGTATAAACGATATTAAGAATTACGATACTGCAATTATTCTTTACTTGAGGCAGCCGCTAATCATCTTTAATTTATTAAGGAACACTATTTTCTTTCGTTGAACCCTGCTCATGTAGAAAAACGTGGGTGATTTCAATCGCATGACGCGAAACAAAATGTGTGCACTTCTTGCATATCATAATTAAGTTGTAGTCAAAATACAAATTGTTTTAAAAATATGAATATGAATTTCAATATGCTTGATAAGAAATATTTGTATATTAAAAATTAATTATATTGTTGTGTGTTTCCCGCAAATGATTATACATTATTTCGTGTTCCTGGCTTTGTAACCATTAACTTTTATTTTTTTATAAAATACAAATGTATTTACAATTGTTTGTTTATTCTGACGTAAAATTCCTTACAGTAGTGAATACGATAAATTATGCTTAATTTTTCACGTTAAAGGATTCGAAAAAAACTACCATAACTCCACGCCGTGGCCGACTGCCATGTGGTGTGTCAGCGTTCGTATGCCTTACCAATGCAATTGGCGGGTTGGTTCTCGCACCCGCGCTCACCTTTCACTTCTATTTCGTCTCACTTTCGTGTTCTCTCCTCATCCCTTTCCCCCTCTCCACAGTACCGAGGCAACAACACATCTCAGAAATTGCTCCGCCACTTTGAGATAACGAGGAGGAAAATCTTCGAGAGAAGGAAGGGGGAAGTGGCTGAAACTTGAAAGCCACAGCCAATTATAAGAGCCGCTTGGCCTAGACTCTAGGATTGGTCAAGTGTCAAGCGCTGTTGGTTCAAGCTGTGGAAAAGCCAGATGTGGCTGTATAGGCCACAGAAAAAGCCAGATGTGGCTGCATCGCCCATAATATGTGCCAACTGTCTGTCGCGAACGGTGGAGGTGAGAGGACGTGACCTCTACTCCACAGTGTCTCGTGAATTCTAAGTTGTGCGTTGACTCATTGTGTCCAGTTGTGCGTCCACATTTTGTGCTCTGCCTAGTGTGTAGTGTTTTCGTGATAAATTGTATTCCCTGTTTATAAAATTCTGTGATTCAACTGGTGATTTAAAAAAAATAATGTTGCCTCCATATGAAGTAAACAACCGATATGGCATCGGAAGCCGGCAGCCGGAATCTGAATTCATAATGGATTAGTTTACTACAAGTCAAGCTGAACTACAAACTCAGTTGTTTCTTCAACAACAATATCAACAGCAGCAGCTCATTTTACATCAGATACCATAAGGTACAGTGATAGCAATGCCATTGCCCTTTTCTCCTCTTGCAGTACAGTCTTCAAGTTCAAGTTCAACCGTTGCTTTTGTCGCATTTGGAGAAGGTTGTCTTTGCGGCGCCGGCACTTTTGCGAGAACAGGGGAAGGGTCGCGAAGGCCACTTTCCCCAAAAGCGACAATGTCGACGGCTGCAAGAAAAAAATTGCACGTTTAATTTCAAATCTGAAGTCTCATGATATAAATATATAAAAACGGGTATATACGGTTATATTATTATCGGTTTTTTGCATCACTACTGTAACCGCTTGTCATCGGTTACACTCGTGACAAAAGAAATATTGAAGTGACAATACCCGACATCTTGCCCTACAAATAGTTCCTAGAGTAGCGAAGAGATGGCGTTACCTAGAAACAAATTTCTGAACGTACTTTCGCCTAGCCAATCAGAACTTTTGTAGAAATGCGAATGTGGCATGAAGCTTGACTCGGACGAGATTGTCTTTCTTTCCGGATCGAGACGCTGAAGTGAGTAGATGGGTACTATTCCACCACACAACCGACGAGGGACACGTGGAAAATACCAGAAATGAAGCTTTATTAAAAGGTAATTGTCTAAGTATTTTTCATGGGATTAATCACTGTGATATGTCAAGATTACGTAAAATTCGATAGGAATATTAAACAAGTAATGCAACGAATGTAAGAATAACGGTGGTAGTGGACTAAAATGAATTTATAAAACCACGTTGCTACATTCTCGTTGCTGGAATATAGAAGAGAGTTTTTGTAACATAGGACGTGTTTCTGTTTCTTTGTTACAGCTTTTTCAGTTTTTCAGTTTTAGTTTTGAGCAGTTACTTATTCTACTTTTATTTTATTTCATTTTTATTTATGGGATTTCATTTCGAAAATTCTATTGGAGAATTTTGATAATTCCGAAAAGCATAGTTTATTCAACAACTGGCTCAACTTTCACTAAAACTAAGTTATAATTTGGAGTTTTGGACTCGCATTCTAACGCGACCATCACCTTCGTGTAAGCTGTGATTTAACTGGGCTGTACAACGAGGAGAAGGCGTACGGAAATACTCCGATTCCATCGCGGTAGGCAGCGCACAAACCGTCGCAGGGACAACGACGACCTTGGGGCGGAACGTCGCTCGACAGCCGTCTACGCTGCGCGGGATCAGCTTGGAGAATTCGCCGGTCGTAAGAGAAAAACATTGATCGGACAAGTTTTTACTAAATATTAGTCTTGATAACCAGTAAATTTATTTTTGCAGTCGTAAGAGAAATCAGATCTAAATAATTTTTATGTTTATTGATAAAAGTCGTCCTTGTGTATAATTCTTTATCTAAATTCATACATAATTGACTTGATGTTATTTGAAATCATTTAAGAGGAATTGTCTATGTAAAAAAGGTTTTGAACATGAATGAAAGCTGTTAAATTGTTTCTGGTAAAACGTTATTTCATGAACAGTCAAGAGACTTTGTAAAACAGAATTTTGCACTGCGAGGTCACGCAGAAGCTGAATATTAAGTGTAAATATTGAGTGTAGTATTATTTAAGATTGAAAAGGTATTAGTGAATTTTGGTATATTGTTTGTATGTATCTTTTTACAGGATGGTTATTTAAATTGTGAATTATGGGTTTCATTAAGAGATAATTTGTTTTGAGAAGTGTACATATGTATTTACTGTTTGTTTCGTGTAAATGTAGATCAGAGTCACTATTATTCTACAGAAAACTGCAGTTTAGGTAGGGAGTTAGCTACCATTGTGTAATCAAAAGGAAAAGTAATCACGTAGGAGAATATGTGAATGTGAGTGTACGAAGGATCATATTGGAGAGAATATATGTTACTTGTTCTTTAAAACTATGAAATTGTGTTTGTTTGTTAAATGAATATTAGTTAGCAAAGACGAACCCACCACCGATAGGGAATTATCCATAATTTGAGGTATTCCCAGGTTTGTGTGACGGTGTAATCACACGTCACAAAACAAGTAAATAACAGATTTACTTCTGTAATTCGGCGTACTACGAAATAGTTAGGTAGATACGTGACGGTTACACTACCAATGCGTGAACTATTTTTTTATTTAATCGCAAAATATCAAAAAATACTAATACAGCCTTACCTATCCGTTTGAATTCATGTAATTCTGCAAATACAAAGTTGATTGTGAATGAACTTAAAATAATCGCAACACTGTCGCTTAATGAAAGTTTCAGTCTATCAGAACGGATGGCGCTTTCTCTAATTGTAAATTGGGAGTCAGAAAATAAACGGACGCAGAATATTGCCTGGGAAGTGAGAAAAATGAACATTACGCAACACTGTCGCTTAATGTCATCGTTCGACGACTTTCTTGCTATCGAACTATCAAAATATTTTAGAAGATAACATTATTATTCAGCTTCATTTGTTAGCATAAAGTACTCGATAAATGGATTAAGACGTACTGTTTTCGTTAGGACTCATCAGGCTTTAACTTCTCATACGGTAAAGAAGTTATTTTGCTCAATGAACGTAAGTTAAAATTAATAGTTTTTTTACGAACGTTATTCTGGTGTTTCCATCACCAAACAATTGTAATATCAAAAAACTAGACTATTACCATTAGTTTTTATCAATCAAAATTTCGAAAAAACGTACTGCTAGCACTTCGGTTAGAACATTCTAATATGTAATTTCAGTTCATTGTCCATAATCGTTACACTATGCAAAATTGTGTTGAGTGGATAGTTAACGTCGAAAATAACTCCAGTCACTCGTATTGATATACAGGACAGTTTGGTTAACTGGGCCAGATATGCTTTTATTTGATTTTTTTTTGCTTTTGTTTATCTTAGGTTAGCCAAACTTAATTTATAATAGTATAAAGTTAATATAAGAAACAGTAATACAAATTATTAATTTTCAAGTTTTAGCAAATTTCGTGGGATGCAGAAACGTAGACGAAAAAATGATCCACTTAACTGCAGTATGGGATTAACTGAGGCTAAGCTGAGGCTTGTTGTGGTGAAGTGAATTATTAAGAGCATGTTGAACACAGTTCTACGAGTATATTATAAATAGGAGACAGATTTTAATGAAATATAACCTTTATTTTCTTGCATACCTACGTATATACGAAGTAATATACGTAATGTAGAGAAGTTATGTAATGCTGCGCGAAAAAACGACGGATTTTCGGCAGAAAAAATTCATTTCCGGATCCTGATAACAAAAAAGTGGATAAATGCAGTTGATTAAGAGAAAAAAGTCCTTTAATACGTGATGTAGCCAGAATCCCTATTTTGTTGATCCTTAATGCCGAAAACTCAATTGAAAGCGAAACGCCCGCCGTCTGTCCGTCTGTGAACACTACTAGCGCTTAAACCATGCGTAGGATTTTTTTTCAAATTGAAGAAACTATCTGTCTATCTATCTGTAGTTGAAGCTTTGAAATTTTGAAAACCATTCTTTAAAACTTGGGTTTTTAGATCACGCTCCACGGACATCTCGAAATTTTCTCAAAAGGTTTGCTCAAATTTTTTTCTTTAAATGTATTTAATAACAGCCAAAATACACTTATAAAAGTGGCATAGGTTCTATTTTCACGGTTAACAGGATTTTTGAAAATTGCAAAAGTTTGAATTTTTCTGGCGTCTTCCCACAACTGAAAAAATTGCAACTTTTCCCTTCAAATGAACTTTGTTGTCCATAATTACTCCTTCCATTAAACTTTTTTTATTTTTTTATGTTAATACTTAAATAAGTTAATAAATTTCTCAAAACTCAACAGTTTTTTGTGAAAATGAGCACAAAATTCCGCATTTTCAGAAACACTCAAACGCCATTTTCTCAAAAATTGCTCCAATTTCTTGTTTCATATTGTGACATACCGATATGTCACATGAAAATAAACTAACATTTATTTGTAGACTATATGGTGGAACATGCATTACGAAATATCACGAGAGCTAGAGCTTAGCAACGACCGTGAATAAACAATGTAGTTTTTGTTTTTTGTAAATGCATTAAGAGATGGCTTGATGCCGAAAGTAGAAAATTTGGGATTGGGCGAAGAAGTTTAGACGATCGAAAGGTCAGCTACACCAAAATATAACGAACGTATGGATTGGCTGGGTGAGAAGGACGGTCAAATGTTATGAAAAAAAGGAAGGTAGTTTAATACGAAGTCTTCGAGGGGTGAATCATGCAGGAAGATTTCATTCTGACCGGCATCGCGCTTCTGAACTGATCGTAGGTTTGTGAGACGGAACGAGTATAATCTAGATAGTCAGAATTGGGTTATCAGTGAAATCTTAAGGACAGTGAATGATATTGCAGATATTTTCATGTGGAAGTAATATTAATGTATAAATTGGAACTTTGTCGGGAGTGGTAATCGAGTTCGGGACTATGTCATAGGACGTAATCGGGACTGATAATTTTGATAGTTTGAGACCAGCTTGGATAGGGGCAGAAGAGGATTTCGTGGAACTTTGGACTACGGCAAGCTCGCAAGATATTTCGACTGAGAAGTCTACGAGGGACATCAACGAAGAATAGATAAGTTAACCGCGGTATAAAATTGTAAATTCAAAGATATCTTGATCAAAGGCCTAACATCAAATCATTTTATTAAACCCACTAAATTGTTTGCTAAAAAAGATAAAAATAAACTTTGTTAAATTTTGTTCTTTAGAAAAGAAAGTGATCTTTCATTTAGTCAATTCAAACAGAAATGAACTAGGGATAGAATCATTCTATTTCAGATTCCCAGCTGCGCTGTATAGTCGGCGGATCCTATAATCCATTATAAAGGTAATGAGGATTATAATATATCGTGACCCATTGACCCAGCAAGCCGGACGCTAAGATCTTTGGCGGATATTAATGTAGAGAAAATTTTGTATATCTCAATATTTTTCAACAAATAGTACTAATTGCAGTGTTTATTATGACGTTAAATTCATTTTTGTGTACTCTTTCGGTTTTTTTAAATACACAGATGTAATTTTTATGTACCTCTCACACCGTTAATATGAACATTTGCATTGATTTGTATACATTATTGCATTTATAAGTGGAAGTGTTTCCAATGACTTCGAATGAAGTTTTTCGAAAACTCAAGAGATTCCTCTGAAAAACAGTTTCAAATTCCTCTCTTACAGTAATGCTTAATCGCCATTTTCTTAAAACACGTCTTCAAATTTTTCAATAAAAATTTCTATTTAGAACAAGGTTTTCTTCTCTAATATTCTTGCATGTTAATATTCTATATAGGTTCTACTATTTGGAAACCGAAAAGAAAAGAAAAATGTCAAAAATTTTGGGGATGGGAGAGAATGTAGGAAGACCTTTTAAAGCCATTCCACACAAGGAAATTAGAAAAATTTGCTACTAGAAAGTCTGTCCATTCGGTAGCACCTCTAGATACCTTTTTTAGTCCTTTTTAAAACATTTTTCGCATATTTCATCATTTTAACATAATTTTAATAGTATTTAAAATAATTTTACGAGATGCAACAAATGTTCTTCACACAATTCCTGAGTAACCTATTCCATTTCTTCGTTCACAAATTTTTAATGTCAATCGTATGAAATCTAAAGTTCCTGTGACGCCTATCAACACCATTGTGGGTGCGGCGGATTTCACGAAAACTGAAGACAGAGATTTCCTGGTCCAGTTCAACCCAAAAATTTGCAAGTGAAGTTCACTTGAACGAAAGGCAGCAGACATGATTACATCAGTAATTCAACAGCTTTCAAGCTGTTCATCTGACCTTTTTTGATCAATTTTTATGTCATTTTTTGTTTGCTTTTTTAAACATTTTAAAAACATTTTAGAGTATTTTAATGATCATTCTTAATAATGATTTCGGTTATCACAACTATCGTTGTGAGCAGCAGGTCACTAAAACTCCTCAATACAGGCTGAATTCGATTACCATTTAACAAAGGAGTTATTGAATATTCATCACTGTCGCTCTACCACAGATGCTGCAGTAGCAATGATGGTTGTCACTGAACCATATCAACCGGTGTTCTTGGGTGTTGCTTTTTTGTTGATCTTGCTGTTACTATAGTTCTCCTGAATTCTCAATTAAAAATATTAAGATTTTTATACAGAAAGGTTTTTGAGGACTTAACTGAGCCACTGTCCACCTAATCTCAAAAGATTTGGCCCAGCTAACCGCGTTAACATGAACTTCTAATAACTTTTAATACGTTATTATAACTAAACTTTAAGCATTATAGGCGGCGAAAACTACATATTTCATCAATGGTAAAAGTTCTGATTTCATGAATATACAGTTCTTATTTTTTTATATTTATTGATGTGTAATTTTTAATGAAATTATCGACAAAATTGCACTCACCTCACATTTAAAAGATAACGATATAGAAAATAAACTCAAAGATATGAAGCTTGTCAATACATTGAAGGAGAAAAAAATTATGTTAAAATATGTTATACAACAAGATATTATAGTCAATAAAATTCATCAAGTTATATCCTATGATCAAAAGGCTTGGTTGAAACCATATATTGATAAAAAAACAGCCCTAAGGCAACAATCTAAAAATTATTTTGAAAAAGATTTGTTTAAACTGATGAATAATTCTGTATATGGAAAGCAAATGGAGAATGTGAGAAATAATGTGATGTAAAACTTTTATCGAGTTATAAACAATTTCAAAAGCATCAGAATATGATACGAGAACAATTATTGATGAACATCATGTATTATTATATAGAAAAAAGAAAATAGCGATAAAAGTGAGCCTATTTATGGAGGATTTGTTGTACTTAAATTATCTAATTTATTAATGTATAAATTTTATTATGATGTTCTAAAACCAAAATATGAAGAGCATGTGAAGCTATTACCAACGGATACAGATTCTTTATCATATATGTTGAAACCAATTATATTTATAATGATATAAAAGAAATTATTAATCATTTTGATACGTTTGGAACCTTTTAGAGACTATGCCACAAGAAAATAATAAAATACCAGGTAAATTTAAAGATGATTATTTAGGTATACCCATTCGAGAATTTTTAGGATTAAGATAAAAAATGTATGTTTTTAAAACAGATCACACAGAAAAAAAGGTATGTAAAGGTATTAAGAAACGAAATATAGAGAAAATGAAGTTTGCTATGTATAAAAATAGTTAATTCAATGCTGTAGAGACGTATGAGGATGTGTATAATATTGTATCGAAAGAATATACATTATATACAGTAAAAACTAGAAATATTGTTCTCTCTCCATATGATGATAAGCGATATTTGATCATCATATAAATACTTTACCGTATGGCTATAATATAAATACTGAATATCTTGCAAATCATGTAAAAGCAAAATGTCCATATGAATATGGATACTATCAATATTTTATGAAAAATGTGATACATTTGTTGAAATTAAAAATCTATTGAATTGATTGACGTCTATTATGAATATCTTTTTTTTATCACTAGATAAATAACCTCTATTGACTTCTTTTCCATATGAACATTTAATTTTGGTCGATAAATATGATTTTATACACTCATTACATAAAAAAGTATGATCATCTGTCTTTTCTATGTGAAAAAATAATTAAATCCTTTTCAATACGACATGTATTACATTTTTTATTTTATTTAATCTCTTTCGATGCATATCTATTTTTAAATGTCGTGGTAAATAATGTTTATCTACCTTATCTCCACATTCACTATTGCTTTCATTTTTAAGTTTTTTTAAATTTTTTTAATTAATTTTTTTTTATGTGATAATGTTGAATTCTTTTACTACAATCAATATTCAATAGAGATACATTAAATTTTCTGCTTTCATTAAAGTATTTAGAAATTCATTATATTCATTATATATATTATCTTTAAAGAAATAAATTCCACCATTGATATATCTACATGCTGAATCCATTGATGTTGGTATACCTGAAAAATATTTTGATATTATACCAAAATTCTTCTTTGTATGAGTACATTCATCGATTTCGGCAAAATAATTATCGTTATAAAACAAATATGTCTTTCCTGAATTAAAATTTAATATTGTATGTATTTTTGATTGATGAGGTAGATTTGTGTGTTTTGGATATTTATTTACTAAATTAAGACTAAGATAATCGATCATATAATACATATTCTCTATGAAACATACTATTTCTCCAGATGGTCTTTGATAAATAGGTGTTATTTTTTTAAAATCTTGTGGTAAAAATGTTAACCAATCTCGAATAAGTTGAGGATGATTAATTTGATTCGTTTTTAAATTGATGATCCAAATCCATTCTTCAACTATGATATACATGATATCATGTATAATCAAAAAATTTTGAATTTGTTTGTATCACATAAAGATGGAATATTTTTCGGTTCTTGAGGTGGTAATATAGGAGATTTATGACCTATAAACTTTGAATTGCTAAAATATCATCTGTATTTATATCTATAAATCCTCTATAATAAGCATACATAATAGCATTTTTATTATTTGTATGTATTTACATGTATTGGGTATAGATACATAATGCATGTCCAATTTCATGAATAAAACCGAAAATAAATTCTTTTAATCCTGTGGTTTATTTATTTATTTATTTTACGTCAAAAAACAGTTAAAAACTGCGTATGACGTGCTATGGGGAAAAGTTAATTGTGTGCACATTTTCAAAATTCTGTGATCCCTACACTAAGTAATATACTACTTAAATTTTGAATTTTGAAAGGGAGAAAAAAACAAAAACTCCCATGTAGTAAACTATTTTCAAAAATAAATAAGCAATAAATTTTGAATTTTGAAAGGGAGAAAAAAAAAAACTCCAATGTAGTAAAATCTACTTTCAAGGATAAATAAGCAATAATTTTTGAATTTTGAAAGGGAGAAAAAACAAAAAAAACTCCCATGAAAAAAATTTTAAGGAAAAAAAAAATTTTGCTCTAATTACTTCCTGCCGCGACAACATGGAAACGATCATTTGAATAATTGTATTTCCCACTGAATTCTAGAAGACGTGCACAGAAAATGAAGTTACATTTATGTCCAGAAGCAAAACAAGGGGCCATCTCAGCATTTGCTCAATGGATCAGGGAAACTGGACGAAAAAACTGATCGAGATGGGGATCATTGACCCGAAGCTGTAGTACAATAGTTGTTGCAGGTTGTTTATAATCATTTATACTGTCCAAATGGTAAATAATGCATTATGTATCATTGTTAAAATTAATGTTACTTTTCTTGTGATGCTCAGTATAGTCTCTAATTGTATAGAAACAGTTATGCAGCAGAAACGATTTCACTTGAGATTTAAACTTTTCTATTGAATTTAATCGTTTAATGTCAGCTGGCAAAGTGTTGTAAAACAATGTACATGTATTGTATGTGAATTTTTTGTAATGAGCTGTTGATACTGTCACCTGATGAATATGATTTCTACGTCGAGTGTTATAGTAATAGACTTCGGCATTTTCTGGAAATATATTCCCGCCCTTGAGCAAGTCATTTTTTACAAAAACCACTGATTCGTAAATAAAAAGACACGGTAATGGTAGAATTCCTAGATTAATGAAGAGAGGCTTACATGAATCACGTGGGTGGGATTTGGTTATTATTCGTACAATTCTTTTTTGTAATCTAAAAATCTGGGAGCTTCCCCAAATTATGCCATATCCAGGCGGAATGAAATTCGCGAAGTATACACAACGAGCAGTATGAAGGCTGACTGAATTTGCAAGAATTCTGAACGCGTAGCATAATGAACTTAATTTTGTGTTCAATTCATTTAAATGGACGTTCCATTTAAGGTTTGACTGAATTGAGAGACCTAAAAATTTTGTTGCCTTAACATCGGTCAATGGTACACTTCATTTTCAATGGGGCACAGAATTGTTTATTTGAAATGGAAAACTGCATTAAAACCGTTTTCTTTTCGTTTACTATTAATTTGTTATTTCGGAACCAATTTGAAACATCTGATATTGTACTATTTACGGTTTCTTTATTGCAAAGGATGTTCGTATCATCCGCAAAGAGAACCGTTCTTCGGTTTCGAATTGTCGAGGGCATATCGTTTACGTAAAGTAGGAACAGAATAGGGCCTAAAATCGATCCTTGAGGAACTCCACATGGAACGGGCAAAGAGTCGAAAAGGTGCGTACGTAATGTTCCATCATTCCAGTAAGGTATTTCAACTCTCTGAGATCGTTGTTTAAGGTACGAACATAACCAATCTAGAGCAATACCACGGATTCCATATGAAGGTAGTTTGAAAGTAAAATGTCATGATCAATGACGTCAAAAGCTTTTGAGAGATCTAAAAATAATCCAATAGGTGCCTCGTTTTGATCCAATGATGAGGCGACATCTTTAAGAAAAGTAAATATAGCTGTTTCCGTTGATTTTGATTTTCTAAATCCATGTTGGCAATCTGAAAGCGCGTCGTGTTTAGTGAGAAAGGTTTCCGTTCGTATGTAAAAAAGTCTCTCAAATATTTTTGAAAAGACTGATAGAAGAGAAATGGGCCGATAATTTTGAATTTCATTTTTGTTGCCTTTTTTGAAAAGCGGCTTAATTTTAGCTGTTTTGAAAATGTCTGGAAACGTTCCAGTGCATAAAGATGCATTAAATATGTGAGTTAATATGGTGTATAATGGCATACGCACAAGTCTTTAACAAAGAATCCGGGAATTCATCTAAACCAGACGAATATTTATTTTTTAGTTTACCGATTATTTTGAGAATTTCATAGGAAGAAGTTTCGGAAACGAACATTGTGTCTAAAATTTTGGATGAACTGTCTGTTTTTGAATTTTGTGCCTGAAACCCTTAGTGAGATCGGCAGCAATTCTCGAAAAGTAGTGGTTAAAGAGACTAGCCACTCTTGCCGGATCGTTCACATTTATATCGTTATATTTTAAAACAACATTCTCTACGGGTTTTCTAGTTGATTTGGTAGTATTTTTTATTATATTCCATTCGTGGTGTATTTAAATCTCTTTTATAATATCAATCTTCGTCTAAATCGATATGAATTTCTATTGGAGAATTATTTTCGTTAGGAAATTTAGCATGAGTTAATATACCACCTTTACCATCAAATTTATTACGGCACATATATTGATCTCGTTGACATTGATGTTCTCCACGTTTATTTGATATAATAATATCTGGTAATATATCTTTTTCAAATTTTAAATTTGTATGTGATGCCCAAATTTGAAATGCTGATTCTGTTAAATTTAATATTTCGTTATTCACATTACTATAATGCCATTTTATTATGTTTTTATTCTTTTTTGAAATGTTCTAAAATGTGTATCTTGAACACCACATCGAAGTTGATTTAATAAGTCTAACGTTTCACTATTTAATGTTCCATCTAAAGGTAATTGATAATATTCTTGAAATTTTAAAATAGCGTCGTTATCATCAGTATTAAATCCATAATTTGTTAATTTTTGTAGCGCTAAATCAGTTGTCGCTACTACCATATTCACAATACATGAAATAAATTAAACCACTTTATTATGCAAAGAAACTTCATAAAAAATGCATTTAATCTTGTATAAAATTTAATTTAACAATATCTTTACTTAAAAATCCTTTATATATTAATCTTCAATTTTTATTTTTGGAAATTCTTTTAGATTTTATCAAAAGATTTTATTGTAATATAAATGATTCTAACTACATGATTATCTCCAAATTTTTTTTTCCAAGATATTCAACATTTTAGTTAAATCTATATTTCTCATCCCCATCTTTATACGATATGTAGCATTCAGCTTAGATACTAGGCCCATTTATTAGAATATTTTTTTATTAGATTCATTTTTTTATTCGTTGAGATTCAGTGTTGAGGACTAGGTTCTACGCGTTGAGGCCATCTCATTTCAATGATGCTCAACTTTTTTTGTGTGTGTCAAAAATGAGGTAAAATTGGAATTATTGGAATGTATGGATGCATCTACTAGTATGGAAGCATTTTGGTACGAAATTTGTGAAAAAGAGAGAGAAATGAAAGAGAGAAGGCGTTGAGAAAATATGGTCTGAAAGCCCCCTTTTATATACTACTTACATGTATTTCATGCCTACAACAAACATGTGTGATATCAATTTTTCTAACTAATACTTCCACACACATGTTTAAGGAATACTTCTGAAATCAAAATATACTCGTATAGTGTACACACTGGTAATTTTTTTAAATAATTATAGTTTCTTTACTTTTTATTTTATTGTCTGGTAAATTGTGTTCCTGAATTAAGTCCTGATAAAACAGAAAAAAACTGTTTTACATCCATATATTTCAAGGTTTTATTACATTTTCTTCAAGGCAATAATACACAATCTACATAATTCCCACACTAATAATTCTCACCCTCATCACTATTGTATGTTCGACTCAACTTTTACAATACATTTAATTTTGGTTTAACAGCGATTGTATGACTCGTTTTCCAACACTGTTTTCATCGCCCTAACTTCAGGATGTTAATTGCTATCAATTCAACCATCCTAACTTCCACTTATAGCTTCCATGACTAGTGCTAACTCAGGAAAGAAACAAAGGCATGTAAAACAAACTGTCTCCATTTTCTCACGACGTCCTAAACAAAGATGGGCCGATGTCTTAAAGAATGTATACGGCAACATATGGTCAAGAATAGCAAGAAACAGGGAAATATGAAAGGCTCAAGAGAAACAAATGGCAAACATCCTTAGTGAAAGGAAGTGCTAAATGTGGATAACTGCAAATAATGTAAATGGTGTAAAACGTTAAAATGTAAACGTTAGTGAAAAAACTAAATATCTCTTAAGGACAGGTTAAGAGTTCTGCTTAAGAGTTAAGCAGTACCACCCCTGTGTTCTGACAGGAGGCCCTTGCCCTTTTAGGAATTCAACGAGCTCACATCATCATTTTCTCACGACCTCTGTCAATAATTAAATTTCCAACGTACAGATTGTCATAGAATAAATATTACAATCTTCTAGGAAAAGTAGGTAACTTGAAGATCACTTTTTTCCAATGAACATGTGTCGAAAAAATTCATATAACAAAATTACACCTGACATTTGCTCCTGATTGGTATGCAACACTTCATGCAATGCTGTTCGACAGGACACGAACTCCCTTGGGTGCTTGTGAAGGAACATTTGAGCGTGACCTGCCGAACATTATTGCATGGCGATACACTTATAGGATAATACTGCTCTCAATATTATGATTTTGTTGATGATGTTTAAGACTGGAAACATGCATTACCATGAATGAGGACAATATTCAGCACTAAACTTGTATTACGTATTCGAAGATCTGTGTACAATGAAACTTTTACATTTTAGTTATTCTATTGAAGCATTGCCTGGCAATAAATTATCTCTTGAGTCACTATACGCCAGCCTTCATTAACTCGTAATCATTTCATTTGTAACGAAACACCATCGCCAATCTCACTTCAATCAGAAACAATTATAGTGTGCTTCATTACTCAAGATCGATAGATATTCTCACTTCGTTATGGGGGGTCATTTCACACAGCCCCCATTTCGTTGTAATTTATCAACTGGGACTATCTGGGAGTCTGAGTCTGTGTAAGCTTTTCAGGTTGATTCGTAGTAATTCATACAACAGTGTACATCGCGTGACCGAATCCCTTTAGTCATAGCTATTATATTCCATAGGGAAATACTTCTGAGCGCCCCCAGTTGTTAAGACGTAATGGAAAAGAGAATTAAAATTACCAAACCAAAATGCAAATTAACTATGTTATTGTGATAGATCTAATTTTTTTTCTACATTTCACGCACTGAAAACATGAATTATTATAAATCTCATACAATTCAATAGAATCAGTTTATTTTATTTTCATCACAAGGCATGGGTTATACCATGTATTACTAGCAATTAGGCTACTTCGTTCATTTAGATATTGCAATTTGATACAAAATGTATCGCGTATCTTTCAAATACATAAGCACAACACGACAAACTACTAGAATGCTACTTTTTACGGTACGTAATCGCCATTCGATCGTAAAAAAGTAAGATCTGGTCCAGTGCTATATACAAAAAGCAAACAGGCACAAAAAGATATCAAGCGGACACTTATTTCCAGAAATCCGCTTCTCAGTGCCAGCGTTCTCTTCGCCCCTCATATCCTCACGGTGCCAAGAACACAATTCATATATATATCTATATTCGTGGCTATTGCGTAAAAACACACTAAACATCGGCGATATATTAAAAGCTACTTACATCAGGAAACTTTTAAGAAAATGAAAATCGATCTCGAGTTTGGGACTCGAAAGAAACGGGCGTGAAGGAGTCACAGGGTAGAGAAAAGGGAAGGGAAAACGGACCGGAGAGAGACAAACAAGGGGTTGCCTCGGTGGACGCTCCCTATGTTAGGAATAGGGCCTGACTGAGCAGACTTGCGTGACTATCGTTCAAATCCCAACTACCCTTGCAGAATTGCTGAAGGTTCAACTAGTAATAAAAAATATTAAACTAATCATTATCAGAAGCTGATTTCTCACAAACATTATTTGTTCTAACAAGACCTCACTACAGTACTTCTTTTCACCAAGATGTAACTCGAATACTTATCGGATAATTTTGCATCGCTGTAATCGAAGACATTGCTGAAAGCCTTAATAAATAACGGTGATTAATGTAACTATACACAGTTGCGACTAAATTCCACAATATTTAACTAGTGTGCAACATTGTTCATGCTTGATTTCAATTCAATTATGTTGTTAATTTTCAGCATGAAGTAAAACTATAATTTGAAATTCCTTAATGATTATAAATTACACTTGTACTGTCTCTACATCCGAAAATTGTATTTATATAGTATATTAAAAAGTTTTTTTTATTCATTACAATCGCCTTGAGAATAAGAAACTATCACAAATTGCAAGCAACCTTTTCTGTATGTTCTCTGTATGTCATCAAGAGCCACTGCCATAAATAACGGACGGATTTTAATGAAATGTCATTATTTCCTTCAGAACAATGCCTATTAGTGCAGACATTAATTTTATGCTATGACAAAAGGAAATGACCTATTATTATATAACATTCTTTGGCATTTTTGTCGTTTTCGACTAATAAGTCATTTTTTACCTTTTCCGTCGTTTTTAAAGCATTTTCCGCCGATTACATCGATTTTAATATCATTTTAGTGGTACTTGCTTCAAATAATATTTACGTGATACAACAATATTCTCCACAGAAATTCTGAGTAGCCTTTTCGATTTCTTCGCTCAGAAATTGTAATGTCAGCCGTTGTACGCATGTAAGCTCCCTGTGAGGCCCGTCAGTGCCATTGTCAGTTCCACCGATTTCGCTATAACTAAAGACAAATTTACTGGTAAAGAATGATCTAAACCACACATTTTCAAGTTGAATTCACTTGAACAATAGAAAGAAGCCTCTATTACATCAGTAACATTTCCAATATCTTGAATTGTTCATCCCAACTGATTTTCATCAAAAATTTTATGTACTTTTTCTTTGCTTTTAAAGCGTTTTTAAACTATTTTAAGACCATTTCATTGGTCATTTTTGGCGTTATTTTAAGTCATCAAAATCCGCTCCCTAGTCATAAGTAAGATTTTGGTATTATAAGCGGTAAGAGAATAAATTATTTGGTCATCACCTCACGGTTCAATAACACAACCACTGAGTAAATCGCCTCTAGTGCAAATCTGAGGCTGAAACCCAGATAACGGCTCCTCCCTTGATACGGCGGCAATCTCAAAAACGTTATTTCATTTAAGATCAGTCATTCGCGATTATTGTATGATCATGGCTTAAAACTGATATATGTATGTATTTATAGACGCCCCAACACTCCTCTTTTCGAGTACAAATTGGCGCAACATTAAATGTTTCATCTTCACAAATGGATATTTTACATAAGTGAAATTATATTTGCCCATTTATTTTAATAGTGTTCTACTCGTAAGAGCACTTATGAGTCAAGCGACTGCGTTCTAGGTAATTATAATATTAAATAGTTGATATTCTTACATATTATTAAAGTTACATTTGGACCTACCAATACAATTAACAAATAGAGTAACATTCTGCAAAATAACAAACAACCAATATAAACAATATAACGGATCTTGAAAAAGAAGATAATTAATAAATAAAGTTCTAAAGAATAGTAAATAGTTATCGGATATCTCTATCTATATCTAACGTTAAATAATAATAGAACAAAGTGTGCTCGACACCCTGCAGTTGACCAGTATTTGGCATAACTATTAAGATTACATTATTTCCAGAACGCCTAATTACCAAGAAACGTAAGAAAAGTATCGACGAAACTATTACTTTGTTAGTATTTTATGTGTTATGTACGACTGAAATAAGACACTACATACATGTTTCAACTCAGAACTTGACTTTATTTTCAGTGAGCATGAATGCAATGTAGAATACGACGAACAGTCGCTAATAAACTTCATACTCATTTATTGAACTTCTAGCGTGGGCTGGTGGATCAAAGACGCACTTGCTTTTTATATAAAATATATTTGCTTTTATATAATGTTTCGTCTAGTCACGTTAGACAGGCTAGAGTTATTCAAAAAGTCCTGTATAAATTATAATTGTATACTGATCCTTACTTAACGGTTGGTGGGGTTTCATCAAATTGTAAGCAACTCCTTCCTTTTGAATCATATTAAGATTTTTTAACTTCCAGTCATATGTCACTTCTACGGTCAGTGAAAATATAATGAGTACTTACACAGTTCTTCAATGATTCTCTGTTATGAAATGTGTTATGAGTAATCTATGAGCTGTTGCAGGCTTGAACAATCTTTTATATAAAAAATAGAGTAAAGACATTAAATAGTAACAAAATTCTCTCAGAGGCAACTACATTAGTGTTCATCTATAAAATTAATTGGAACATTATTGTATTTTTTTTAATTAATTAATTATTATTATTAATTATTAATTTAATTTTTTTTTTTGCCTTACATTAATATTCGTAATGATGCTAAATTCAATATATTTTTATATTTAATATTATTTTTAATTATATTTTATATCTCGTCAATGTGAAATAACTACATCTACATTTCTTTCAATAACTTGTTATTAATAGACCGCCAAGTTTGAAACTCAAATATCTCGAATCTTTACGTAGTTTTTGCAAAATTTTCAACTGATTTTCCATACATCAATAACTCAATTCGATTTTAGTACGAACAGTATCTGTAATTTTAGCAACAGTAATCAAATGAGTATCAATTGTGTTGAAATTAGTTCACTTGCCGAAATGAAGATAAATTGCAATACATTGATACCCGTAGTAGTAATATAATTTTAGGTCAAATAGAGAGACAGGACAGTAATGATGATAGTTATGGTAGAAATTTTACTAGTAGCAATCAAATTAATTCCAGCATTTGTAGAGCAAATTCAAACTACTTCCGTGTCGAGAAGCAATGCTTATACCGTATAATCGAAACTGCCAACGCATCGTAATTTGAAATATGAGTTGAATAATACTCTAAATAGTCTACGAGCTTCACTATTCCTGAAATGTTCTAGTTAAGAAGGATCAGAAAGCCTAAAGTGAGCTTCTGACTCTATCTGAATCAATTGATCAGGTGATTTCCAATGCAAGATATCTATCATTGCTCAACAATATTTTGTGTATCTATTCTCCTTGTATGCAAGAAAACTATCACTACTCAACAACAAGGAGAACTGAATGTTCATTTTGCCCCTAAAATTAAGGAAATTGAATGGCATGTTTTCTGCTGTTCGAGCAACGACTTTTTAAATTTATATACTTTCCCCCTGGTTTTACTCAATGCTCGCTCTTGACGACCAGAAAAAAAATTCCTACGTTCCAGAAGGTTCGAAGTAATTGACTCTCTCAAACAAGTTCTCGAATGTGGTCTCACATCATAATCTTGGATTGTGATAACTAGGCCACGGATTCTCAGGCTCTGACCCATTTTACTCGTGGTTCCTTACTCTCCCAATTTCAGTTTATTCTAATGTTATAGATACCATCGACTAATATACTTCAATTTGATGGGGCCTGAATTGCTCTAATTTTACGTTAGGATCTAATAAGATGTATTTTTCTGGATATATCCAAATAATTGGTTGTTTAAACAAATAGAGTTCATTTATTTAAATAAAATATTTCCAAAGCGAAAGGATACTTTCGAATAAGGAAAATGTAAAATAACTACGTTCTTATAAAATCTTGCGTAATATTCCGACATGATAGTGCTACAATGAACTGTAATTAAAAAGTCTTCCTTCTGTTTATATCATTTTACTAACTTAAGCTAATGCTGAATGATGTTGTCAGTGGCACCTAAAATTTCTGAAAGTATGCCATATTCGCATGTCTCTACAATCAGTTGATAACAACAAACGTGATGCGAACATTTAATAGCGCTATTGGGTACTTGGGTGTTGGGCCTTGCCCTGGTGCGACTCGCTTTGTTACCTGCAGTTGTCATATTAAATTATTTTTAAATACAAATATTCCGACAAGAGAGTATTCTATCAGAGACGGCACTCAATGTTAATCCCAACACTCTTATTCAAATCTCTAATTATCATGGAGGAAGAAGCAGCTATCTTGCGCCCAATTTGAGCCACTTGCGTCGAAGAGCAATCTGCCAATGGAGATAGCGCGTAAACGACGATTGGGACATTTAAAATTACACTACGAAGCAATTTTTCAAAATGTTGGCAAATTATAATAATGAACGGAATTTTTGCGAAATAAATGCGTAAGACAATAATTCTGAAAAGATTTAGAAATTCGAAGGGAAGGAAATTGTCATTAAGGAAGTGAAAATGAGAGGTTAGTTCATAATGTATTACATATTTATCTGTAAATTATGTAAATATACATTGTACATGCAATAATATATATATATATATATATATATATATATATATATATATATATATATATATATATATGGACGGAGCGGGTTGCTTTCCACGGGTCACTAGTTCGATATCCAAAGCTCGAAGGACCATGGACGTGGCGGGTTACCTTTGCTTGTAGTGGACTGTATTATTGGTTGTTGAAAGTAGGTAGGCAATCCACTCAGTCCCTTTCGACGCTCGTTAGAAATTTTGTAATAATGTGGATTATCATGTAAACACACTTCTCACCTTGCAGAATGATGTTTAATTACCTTGGAGTTGTCACAATTTTTCTTTACAATAAAAATACACGTAAGTTATTGTTCTCAATGTGAGAATACAGGAATTTTCCATCTTGAATCACGAAGCGCGAGAACATGTGCTCGCCTGGCAACTTACTTGCAACTTTGTGTGAAATACATTAATTAGTTCAATACATACACAATGCTGAACTATAACAAATTGAAACAATGTGGCTTTCACTTGACCACAACTTAAGCACAGAATATTACTTTCTGCATAAGAATTTACGTGATGTTTTAAAACGGAGCCCAGATATACTTCTCGCACTGGCTTCTTCTCAGCGACTGATTTATACACAATGCTGAACTACAACAAATTGAAACAATGTGGCTTTTCACTTGGCCACAACATAAGCACAGAATATTACTTTCTGTATAAGAATTTACGTAGTATCCAGTACTGAATTTCTTTTTTCAAAAATATTGCGTCACAGAAGTACCAGATGAATCCACATTAAGATAGAATGTTTTACTCCAGTTGTTGATAAAGCTGTTGAAGCTGTAAAGGCAGACATAGCTGACCAGAACATTTGGTTAAGTGTGGACGAAACAACGGATGCCTGTGGTAGATACATTGCCGTCGTAGTTGTGGGCAAACTGTCGGCTGAGGAACCCTGTACACCCCATGTCATCCTTTGTAAAGAACTTCAACAAATGAAGCACTGTAGATTATCAATTGCAGTGAGGGAACCTTTAAATGTCCTATAGCCAGATGGAAGAGAGGATAAATTGTGATTGTTAGTGACACTGCAGCTTACATGCTGAAAGCGGGCGAATGTATAAAGGTTTTCCATTCTTGTATGCTCCATGTCGCCTTTCTCACCAGCAGCGTGATGAAATGAGTACGGGCCCGTCCGCAATACTTTTATCGGGGCCCCGTTTGTAAAAGCGTATAGCAAACACAAGTAGCGTCAGTACCTTAAATAATATAAATATCCTTTAATAAATTCATATTCATTAGTCAATGAATACTACAAACACAAACGCAAAATTTGATGCTCGCAATTCATATAAATTCAAAAACCTCAGTCTAAAAATAGACCCTCTTTCACCTGGGCCGGCCCGCTTTGCGAGCCTTGATGGCCCAAACGTTGCGTCATTGTGTCTCACGCATGGACTCCACCGGGTAGCTGAAAAGATTCGCGAGGAGCATCCTACTGTTAACAAGATAATTTCTTCATTGAAGATTGTCTTGAAAGCACAAAATCGAGTGATTATATTCAGAGGGAAATGCTCTTCGATACCGCTGCCTCCACAGACTGCAGTGGCACGATGGGATACATGGCTATCAGCAGCAATGTAGTACGTACTATGCAGATAACTACAAAAGTATCGTAGAGGTAATTGATTCATTAAATGAACGTGATTCAGCAGCCATTGTAAATCGTTGCACACAGAACAAGCAGTTCTGGAGTTAACTATGTTAAGTTAACTGTTCTCACTTTGAAAGTGCAATTAAAAATTAGAAGAATCAACTCTTTTCCCATAACAGAAGCATTGCAAGTCATAGAGGAGTTGTGAAACAAAACAGTACCTGGACCAAGGGAACAATCTATTAGAAAAAGTTAGTAACCGTTTTAATGCGCAGTCCAGATTTCAAGGTCATATAAAAAATCGGACGTGTTCTCTAGGGGAGAAAAAGCCCAAGAATAAACTATTTTGAACCTTGATAATATACCCGAAACAAAGTTCGCACCTCTTACTTCGTGTGAAGTGGAAAACAGTTTCTCCACTTTCAAGCGTTTTTTAAGCAAAGACAGAAGAAAGTTTACCCCTGAGAATCTTTAGAATACTTCATTGTTCAGTGCCACACTAGGAGTGCAAAATGAGTACTGATACGTGTAATTATTACAAATATATATTCCTAAAATCCGATAAATTCCTAGATTGAACATATAAGACCCTATAAACTTCTAAAATATCCTAATTTTAACTTTTTAAAACCAAAAAATCCGAGGCTTGGATATAACTGTGTTCCATTTCCATGACTTGGGGCCTTATTCCATGTTCATCCATATTGTCTTTAAAACTGAGAAGATGAAAATCCAGTATTGCATTTTGAAGGGTATGCATACCATTTTGACAAAGTTTTCCACAAGCTCTTCTCTAGTTCCTGATAGTTTTGCGACTGTTCACTGGAATACCCATAAGGTGGCGTAAGAATTTAAGTAAATAATTTTACGTCTAAGAATATGCGTAAAATTATTTACTTTTAAACCCAGAGCTTTCAACATTTATGCCATATTCTCATAAAAAATAGTCATTGTAATAAAAAATACTTGTTTTTTTTTGGAGCCACCAAAATCACTTAGTTACAATGAATTAGTAATTCTTACGGACGCAGTTAAAATGCTACCATTTGTGTGCTATGTAGGCTTGTCAGCTTTTTAACGTCAATACACGGTAAACGGCGTTAGAGTCAACGTGTATGAAATTTTGGCGCTTTCAATATATTACTGGTTATAAATTAAAACGTATCTTACAAATCCTTTCGCATTTAAAAGTGTAAAAAATGTTGCTTCTCAGGGACCGTAAAAACTCTCATTCTTTAAAAAAATATAAGGATAATTTTTTTTTTGCTCCACACCGATTGAAATATGTCTTTCCTGTAATAGAGAGAAACATTTAGAATATAGGACATTAGCTGGTCATCTAGAGCAAATATCGAATAAAAAAATCGGGACAGGGACATAGAATATAAATTTTGTGCTACGGAATGGTACAGACTTTCTCGAAATAAAGTTTACTAATTTCCTTGGCGGGGGCTGGCTTTACGGTCTTGATCCATCCTCTTGCCAGCTGCAATCTACGAGTATCGTCGCCAAAAGTAAGTTTTTTACATTTTCTCAACTTTTTCCTTTCCTAATAGTGGAACCTAATAGTAGAAATATTACTTCATGAATATTAAAAAAGAGTAAAATCTCGTCCTTAACAGATTTCTATTGAAAAATTTGAAGCTGTTTTTAAGAAAAAGGCGATTAAACATTATTGTATAATATTGTTGAAGCTCTTTTCCATAGGAATCTACTGAGTTTTCAAAAAACTATATTTGACGTCAATGAAAGCACATCTACTCAAAAAAATGTAATAATGTTTACAAATCGATTGAAATGCGCACGTTAACGGCATGAGAGATATTTTAAAAACAAACATTTTAAAAATTTTCAAAAAAATAAAGAATACACAAAAATACGCCATATTAAACAGTGAAATCAGCACTATCCGTACGAAAAGTTTGAAGTAAAAAATAGGAGTCATTTTTGAGAAAGTAGCATTTGAGCGTTTCTGAAAATGCGGAATTTTGAGTTCATTTTCACCGAAAATGTTGTTATCGCGAAACTGTATATGACGTAACTTAAATCAAGTCTATTCATGTCCTTCGTGCTGTGAAGACGTCTTTTGGAGCGCTCCGGGCTCATTTACAGGTAGTTTCGAAGCAGGTAGTCGTCAGCCGCATATTTCCCGGAGAACGGAGCCCGCAGCAAGCTGTGAAAGCAGTGAAATTCCGACAGATAAGTATTCTTTCTGTTATTACTTTTATTAACTCTCAAATTTGACTTATCTCTTTTCATTCTACTAATTTCTCTATCTATTTATTACTTTTCAAAACAGTAATGTAACCTCCCCTCAAGTTTTTTTATTAATTATTCATGGATTCGGGGCTCCTTATCAATGAAGATTTTGTAAAAACAAACACAAAGTCATAGTCACAGAACATTTATAATTGGACGTTTTCTTTAACATTTACCAAAATACAGAATGTCAATCCACAAACAATGATAAAAAAACACAAGCATTACACAAAAAAAACATCCCCAAAACAACATAAACAAGTTTCACTCAATTTTAAACAAAGCTTTGTTTGCTTCTGAAGACAATCATTTGTCCATTTGCTAGTTTCTTTATGACTACAGCAAGAACTGAACACTAGCACTAATCAGATTTCAAAAGAAACTAAAGAATGATATGATAGTAAAGTAATATTCACTCAATATTATCACATTCCTAATAACTTGATAAACTGGTGTATAAGAATTAAAACACTAACTGAATTATTATTTCTTTAGGTGCAGAATGCCTCTTCAGAATACTATTCTGTTTCAATGTTAGCAACACAAAGAATTTTAAATCAGTAAATAAACTCCACATAACAAACACATGTAATACCCTCCGAGATCAACATGAACACATTCTTGACAATTTACAAGTGTTTAAATGTTAGACTAAAATACATATAGAAATGTAACCCATTATGACTCTCCTGTCATATTAAACTTTTACATAATCAGTATAACAGGATAAATGATCTAATCTTGCACTCTTTAAGAGAATTATACAAGTAAAAAAAATGAAGCATAAATGTGAATGTCTCATTCCATAATACTCTAAAATTTACTCATTGCCTAATTTGCAAAACTTAATAATCACATAGTAAATACAATAACATTCTTTAATACCCTTGTTTTGTTCAGAAGGAACTGTGGTTCGTTACGCACATTATTACAGATCACATGTTCCACATGCCATTGCCCAAGCGGAAATTTATTTACAAATTCTTGCATCTGTCTTCTTTTAAACTAGTCTATTGAATGTTTATGATACTATTTAACAGAAACTGTAATTTCTACACAATGCATTCTATAAACCGAAGCACTGATCACAATCTCTATTGAAGTAACAAAATGTACAGTACAAATACCTTGCAATCCGCCTTTTTCGTAGAACCTGTCTCTTGAACGTTTATGATTCAATTTAACAGAAACTGTATTTTCTAACACAGAACATTCTATCAACCGAAGCACTGATCCAACCTATACTGTATTAACAAAATGTAGAGTACTGATACCTTTCTTTCTTAAGATAACCTTCTTCTACCTCGTCTCGAATCCAACAAGAACGTTTCAACCCAACCGTCCAGCCTCGTGACGTCCCCCCGGCTTGAGAAGGGAGAGCCCCCACCCTACCTCCGATACACCCCTCTTTCATGGAATAAACTGGTGTCGTCTCAGCGGCAGCGGCGGCGCCAAATTCGTTTGTTGAACATGCGAATAGTCACAGTAAAGTACTAGTCTTGTTAGTTTTGCTTTCCCAAATTGTCTTTAATTATCTGTCCTCTGTTATTTATCATTTTCATAAATTTTCTCGTTTTCTCTTTCTTCTCATGGTACTCTAGTTGCCAGTAAGAAACTTTAATTCCATTTTATTTCCGTATATTGTTTGCTTCAATTCCTTTTATCATGCCTCCGAAGGTAAGCCGCAACGAGAACGACTCCGACCTGCAGGCCAAAATCAAGGCCGAAGTTGATGCGGTCTTGGAGTGGACTCTTCATTCGGAGAGCTTTTTGCAATCCCTTGCCTCTACTTTATCAGATGTAGTGGCCGCGAAGCTGCAAGAATCGATGGCCTTCAATGAAAATCTTATTTTGTCGTTGCAGAAAAAAATTGATGACCACGATCAAGAGATTCGCAACTTGAAAACAGAGCTGGAGCTGAAAACCGACCAGCTGGAAATGTATAGCAGAAGGAATTGTCTGCGTATATTTGGCCTAGAAGAGAAGGATGGCGAAAACACCGACGATGTGGTCATTGATGTGGCCAAAAAGATAAGTGTAGACTTGTCACTCAATGATATAGATAGAAGCCATAGAGACGGTCGCCAACTCGCTGGAAAAAAATAGGCCAATTGTAGTAAAGTTTGTGAGTTACAGGAAACGGCGACAGGTCTTCCAGTCGAAGAGGTTTTTGAAAGGCCAGTGAATCCCCATTCACGAGGATCTCACGCACCTGCGTCTGGCCGTGCTGCACGCTGCGATCTCGCAGTTCCAGCTGCGGAATGTCTGGACCGGAGACGGTCAAATAGTAATTAACGCAGGTAACAGACGTTTCCGCGTCCAAACAAAGTCTGAGCTTAACTCTATACAATAGCTTCGGGGCGCTCCTATTTTCCTTTCTCCGGAAAGCGTCCTTCCTTGCATTCTTCTCTCTCTCTCTCTCTCTCTCTCTCTCTCTCTCTCTCTCTCTCTCTCTCCCTCTCACTCGTTTTTACTTGTACCTTTTCTTTATTCTTTACACCTCTCATTAATCCACCACTTGCACCCTTTGAGTCATCGGCAGTGGGCGGCCGTCTACGAAATTCCCGTTGTACCGCAATGCTAAGTATCCTCCCTACCCCACAGCCGTCTCGACCTGCATATGTCCACCCCCCCTTCCCTGTCATCCCCGGCTGCTGTAAACAGCACGCCGTGTATTTCTAGGAACTGTTTTTACGTCGCGCACTTAAATGCACAATCTCTCCTTTGTCATCACTCCGAGATTCAGGAAATTGTAACAAAACATAAATTTCATGCACTCCTTATTAGCGAAAAATGGCTCAAAAAATCATTAAATTCTCAAACCGTTAAAGTCCCCGGATACCGGCTTTGGAGATCTGATAGAAAATCCAGCGTTGCTGCCCATGGCGGAGGTGTCGGTATCTATTTACGTGATGACATTAACTGCAAAGTTATTTTCTCTTCAGTAAATCATAAAGACCATTTCATCGAATACTTAATTGCTGAAGTTATTCTCGCAGGTAAAAAATGTCTCTTGGCGGAGTATATTCTCATCCCAAATCAGGCAACATTGACGAACTAGACGACTTACTCGCTTCCTGTATCACTAAATATGACGACATTATTATAATGGACTTTAATTGTTGTAATCTATTGAAAAAATCTGCCACATCTGACAACTTTGCTCGTTTTTTTCGTAATATGAACCTAACCATTCTTCCCCTAAAGGCACCTCACATCACAAAAGATACTGAAACATGGATTGATCATATCATAGTGTCAAATCCAGCAAGAGCGCGTTCTCATGGATAATTTTCCGTCCCGGGAATATCTAAACATGATCTTATCTACGAATCATATAATTTAAAGTGTCCCAAATACACACCAAAAATAATAAAATATCGAGATTATAAGAACTTCGATGCACATTCCTTCGTTTCTGATAGATTTTCGGTCCCCTGGAATATTGTACTAAATGAATCCTCGCTCAATAACAAAGTAGCAGTATTTACGGAAATGTTTAATGAACTTGTAAATAGGCATATTCCACTAAAGACGTCATGCGTGACACGTCCCGCAGCTCCATGGATATCCGGTGAAATCCGCCAACTTATGCACGGTAGGGACACTGCGTACAAAGTTTTTCGGAAAACAAGGAACTATAACGACCATGTTACGTATAAAAAAACTTAGAAATCGTGTAACCCAAATGTTGAGAAATGCCAAGATTAAATATTATCACTCTATTTTTCAAAATAACCGTGATTCAAAAATCTCTGGAAAAAATTGCGTACTATAGGTATTGGAAATATTCGAAATTCAACAGAAATAAATGTATCACTTGATTTGCTAAATCATGCTTTTGTTATGCTTGCGCAGCCAAGAAATCCACTCCTAAAATCGCAAACTTTCTCTCTGCTGCGAAGCACAGATATTGACATTAAAGACACTTTGTACTTTGCGTCAGTAACACCCGCAGACGTCACTAAAATCATTTTGAGTCTTAAATCAAACGCATCTGGCTCTGAAGGAATCAATGAAAAGTTGCTGAAGCTTGGAGCTGAAGTAGCACTCCCTGCAATAGTGGACATAATTAATTTCTCACTAATGAGCGGCGAATTTCCCTTGGCGTGGAAGACAGCGCTTGTCCATCCACTTCCTAAAAGCGCCAATCCTACGACGCCAGTTGATTACCGCCCAATTAGTATCTTACCTACAATATCAAAAGTTCTTAAAAAGATCGCCAGGAAGCAGATCAAACATCACCTTCATAATTTCAGTATTTTAAATACAAACCAGTCAGGTTTTAGACCGGGTAAAAGCACAGGAACTGCGCTACTTAGTGTTATTGAAGACGCCAGAAATGCAATGGACAGCGGTAAAATCACAATTCTCGTCCTTCTCGATTTTAGCAAGGCATTCGACTCGGTCGATCACGATATTTTATTAGCAAAGTTGAAAAACATTGGATGTGCCTCATCCACATTCAAATGGTTCTCCAGCTTTTTATCGGAGCGGCAACAAAAAGTTGTGTACGGTAACAATGTGTCGGGTATTGTGCCACTAGCACGCGGCGTCGCACAGGGCTCAGTGTTAGGACCTCTTGATTTCCTAATTTATGTAAATGATATAGACAAATCAATAAACAATTGTCATCATCACATGTACGCTGATGATCTCCAATTGTATATTAGCGGGCCCTCCTCTCGCGTTTTTGAACTTGCTCAAAAAATCAACGAAGACCTTCACAGTCTGTCCAAGAGGACAAAGATGACCAAGAGGTCATCATCATTGCGTTTCGCAAATCATTCGCTGTCACTGTCATCCGTGCTTAGAACAATCTCCCCTCTACTATAAAAAATTGCAGTACATTTCACAAGTTTAAAAAATCACATCCCACCAAGTCACTAACTGGATCCATGAAAATAATACATACAATAGTCCTACTGCTCGCTTGCCAAAAATAGATCTGGGTGGACGCCGCACTACGTCAGCACTGAGATGTATCTCATATTTATTCCTATCTCACCTATCGTTTAAATTCTACCCAATTTCTTAAATAAATACTTCCATTATACTTATATTCTCTCTCCGGATAGCTAAAATCCTCGCTCTTTCTTTTTTGTTCTTGTTCTCTCTTAGTTTTCATCCTAGGTTACTGTATTGTCCCTTCCCTCCAATTTTCATACTATTATCTAACTATTTAGCTTTATAAAGTAAACTTATCTTTTAGCACACAAAAATATCATTCCTCCTCCTATCTACTCTTACATTAATCATTATATTAAAAAAATGACAAAGCCATAACCTAGCTATATGTCTCTGTAATCTACTGGTACACTCTTTCAATCATTTTTAAATAACATATGAAGAACAAACTTTCATCTCATACGTCACTTTTATTGCAGTACGCAGATGTATGCGTATCTTTGTTGTGTGATTATGCATGAGCATTTGCTCATATTTGTACGTATTGAAAATATTATAATGATATTCTTTTAATTTTGTCTACATGTGTTTCACTAATTTGCAATATTTCTGTTCCAGTTCTTCATCTCTTACAAACTGCGCCGTGCATTTAGATATAATATTAAATTCCAAATATTTTCGTTTTTTTCTTTCTTTGTATTTTGTGTGCACAGAAATTGTTTACTTGTATTGTGTCTTGGCCTTAAGCCGCCATCCTGATTGAGGTTTCCCTAGGTTTTACTCGATCGCTTAAGGCGCATACCGGGATGGTCCTTTGCTTGCAGTCCCAGGAATAAAGGTAGAATAAATCGTTGGCTTACGGATGAGAGATGTTGGGTCGGGTTTTCGGGTGTTGGGAATACTCTAAACGGTAAACATTTCCTAAGTTATTAAAATTTTCCAATTTGCTAGTTTGTGGAATATTTCAACTGTTAACATTTCCTAAAAATAAATTGATTATATCCACATATTTAATTTTTCTTAACTTTATTTAAGAACCAAATAGTTTTATGACACTTAATCATATAATAATAATTATTATTGTTAATATTAGGAAATATACGCAAAATCATTTACCATTATCTCTCAATGTTTTCTGATTCTCTCAAGGCTTGAACTCTTGACTTGATGTGTCTTCCCTTGTATGCTGACGAGAAGGGAGACGACTCCCTTTCTAGTTTTTCTAGGGGTAATTACGCAATCTTAGCTTCTTCAAAACCTCAATGAACCAATTAACAGAACTTATTAACATTTCACTGATACTTTTTCTCCTTTTCTTTCCTTTCTCTCTACCGTTCCATTCATTCCGATTCTTTTCCGATTTCCTATCAAACTCGTCCTCCCTCGCTTTCACTCCTGTCATTCATGTAAACATTTTCATCCAAATTGCGTGCGTATTTTTCATTGAATGACTTCCTTTATTATGTACTATTGTAATATAAATTCTGAAAGTGGTCAGGCGGAAGAGAAGGCTAAATGGCCTGAGCCTCGCCACCAACAAAGACATTTATTTATTTATTTATTTATTTATTTATTTATTTATTTATTTATTTATTTATTTATTTATTTATTTATTTATTTATTTTTTTTTTATTTATTTATTTATTTATTTATTTATTTTTTATTTTTTTATTTATTTATTTATTTATTTATTTATTTATTTTATTTATTTATTTATTTATTTATTTATTTATTTATTTATTTATTTATTTATATTATTTATTTATTTATTATATTTATATATTACAGAAGGCTATAACGTCGTCCTAAATAGCAATTTTCATTGAAATACATCTATAGCAGTTTTTAAGAAAATGGCGCTTAATCAATACTGTAAATGCGAAATTTGAAGCTCTTTTTCACAGAAATCTATTGAGTTTTTGAAACATTTCATATAAAGTACATTTCATGCACTTCCACTCACTAATGCAATAATGTATACAAATCGATGAAATGTGCATATTATCTGCGCGAGAAATATTTCAAAAAATACTTTTGTGTAATTTAAAAAAAACGAAAGAATACATCAAAATGTACTTAACGACATATTAAACAGCGCAATTAGCATTATCCCTTGGAAGAATTTCAAGCCATTTTTGAGAAAATGGCTTTTGAGCATTTCTGAAAATGGAGAATATAGTGCTCATTTTTTACACAAAACTGTTTTCCAGAAGCTTTAATTGACATTATTTAAAACACATATACTCGCAAATCTAATAACGTGAAGAAACCGTCTCTAGTATAAATACTTCGGAAGTGAGAGACAAGTTAAAAAAATTACACTTTTGTAATTTTTGAAAAAAACAAATGAATTGAGCAATATGGTGTTTATGTCATTGTATAGGATGTCTTTGGTACCATCAATACCAAAAATTTTTTGAAAAATCGGAGCCGTTTATGAGAAAATCTTGTGTTTGTTACTTTTTAAAATTGCAAACATTGCATGCACTATTGCTCGAAAACTACTATTTAATTTTAAGGAAAAATCTTTATCTTTGATTTTCTTGTTGTTGTAACACGCTGGAAAAAATCCAACTTTTGCAATTTTCGAAAATTCAGAGTTACAAGAAAATTAAAGAAAAATTTGGAGACGTTTTTGAGAATATTTTGAAATATCCTTGAGGCTTCATGTAAATTATCCCCAAATTTTGAAGAATGTTTTTCAAAATTTCGAAGCATCTACTAGAGCCACATCGACATGGAATTCTTCAGTTTGAAAGAGATTGTACAGTAGGTTTAGGCGCTAGTAATAGTTAACGAAGGAAAAACTGTCTCAATGCAATTTTGCGCTTCAAATCGGCAGTCGCATGCTCCATTGAAAATGAACAATATGCAATTAGCTGATGTTAGGTAACAAAATTTCTAGGTCTCTCAATTCAATCAAACCTCAAATGTACATATAACAGAATTACACACTAAATTAAGCTCATTATGGTATGCATTCAGATTTCTTTCTACTTCTGTCAGCCATCATGCAGCTCGTTGCGTGTATTTTGCAAATGTACATTCCCGCCTGAGATATGGCATAATATTCTGGGGAAGCTCATCCTTTAGTTCCCAGACATTTAGATTGCAAAAGAAAATTATCCGAATAATCAATAAATCCCATCCACGTGATCCGTGCAAGCCTCTTTTCATTGAGCTTGGAATTTAACCATTGCCTTGCCTATATATTTATGAGTCTGTAGTATTTGTCAAAACTGACTTACTTAACGGTGGGAACTTATTTTCATGTAATACTGATATTTATAGTTACAACACTCGACGTAGAAATCATGTTCATCAAGTGTCAGTATCAACAGCTCACTACAAGAAATCCACATACAATACATGTACCTTACTTTACACCGCATTGCCAGGTGAAATTAAACAATTAAAATTGATACACAAATTTAAGTTAAAAGTAAAATCTTTTTGCTGCAAAACAGTTTCCATACAGTTAAATACTATACTGATCGTCAAAAAGAGAAATAATGTTTACTTTAACAAAAACAAGATATAGTATAATGAATTAGTCTACATTTGCATTATATAATTTTAAAAAAAGACTCAATATGCCTGTAACAATAATGTACTTCCGGGTCAATGACCCCCATCTCGATCGGGTTTTTGTCCAGTTTCCCAGATCCATTGAGCAAATGCTGAGATGGCCCCTTGCTTTGCTTCTGGACGTAAATGTAGCTTCACTATGCGCGTTTTGTTGAACTTTCCTTTTGCTTCTAGTGGTAGTAGAGCTTAGGGTGAGTTTCTATTTCGTTAACAATACAGAAAAATCAAATCTGTTTGTTCCTTTACTGTTAAAAATAAGTTTTCTGTAATTTTGCAACGAAAATATCTAGTTTTTGAAATGTTAATCCCTCGCTTTTTTAAATTTATTATTATTATTATTAATATGATTTTTCATCTTTCAACTATTAATAGTTAAATTGTTGGGAAGGGATTCTGAAACTCAAGAAAGCGTGCGCAGATCCCCCATACGTTCTCCCCCATACGCCACATACAGTTTTTGACTAAATAAATAAATAAATAAATAAATAGTAGTGTTTACGGACGGACGGACGGACGTTTAAAAAAACACTTTTTCGGTATCAAGGGACCCCAAAACATATATTTCCTGGAAATTTCGAAATCGATTTTCCGCCGCATTATATAACTTTCTCTCTACTCCGTATATTACTGCCGGAAATACGTATGTATACGAGAAAGTAACTAGTGGTGCTACAAATTGACACAGACTTTCTCGTACTAGTTAGTTTTCTAATGATTCGTGTGGTTTTCGTGTTTTTTTCATCTCTTGTCCTGGCTATGCTACCAATCGGCGTGAACAATTATTTGTCAAAATTTATTAATTTTTTGGTCCTCAACTTCCAGAATAAAAATTGTGGTGCTACAACAAAACTTTGATTGCGCAGACTTTGTTAATTTAAAATCATTCTCACTCAAAATGTAGAGAGACAACGAAAATGAAACATGGACCGTTTTTTAAGTGTCTTTTACTCTACAAAGGAAAAAAATAAATACAATTTTGGAGCGGGTTTTTTAAACAAAAAATTAAATATGCTTTTACATCAAGCACTTGGAAGTAGGGAAAGCAATACGTAATAACACTATTCTAACTACAAACGATTAAAAAATGATGGAAACAAAATATAGCTTTATAATTCACTGTGAAATTTTAATTACTTTACTGATATGCTTAGGTACATTATAGCGATTTCATAGTACGTACCTTATAGTAATATGATACACATGTATGGGTAGAATTCTCGCAAAAAGCAAACAGCATACGATTTCAGTAATAACATGATTCCAATGGATGCACGTCAAAAAATCACTACGTAAATAGTACACTACCATGACCAACGAGCTTGAATCACATAGAAGTCCTCTGTCATTGCGGCCCGTTCTTATTTCAATTTGGGCAGAGAGAATTATGGGTAGGACCGCTATATTGCGCCCAACTTTTGCGCAAGTTCCTTCACGTTTTGAAGTGGTAGTAATGAGTTTTATTGAACGCAAATAAATACCACAATTATTGAAGTTAATTAACGTGATATACATGGTAGTTTTTAAGTGATCTAATGAATTGTTCTAAACAATCCAGTATATCAATCAAATGCATCCATTTAATTTATCAGTTCAATTATTCATTAGATTTTAAAAGTAAGTTAAAATAATAATGAAAATCTAAGTAAGTCGTCAATAACTTATCCATTGTTACCAGAGACAGTCTTTGATTACGTGTTATTTCCAAAGGTTCAATATTAAGTATAGACCAGATGTTGTTGGGCTATCCATTATTTTCCAGTTATAATTAAAATGAATTCAGAAAAAATAATAAATATAATATAATTAATTTAAAACAAGAAATACTAAAGGGACACTTAACAACAACAAATAATGAAATACTATAACTATTTCAATTAACTTTATTATTATTCTAAAGAAAACAATTGGAAAATAATAAGTAAAACTCAAAAACGCCTAGTACTACTAAATAAATAAATTGAACGATAAAACGCAAAGAACAAAGAGCACCAAAACGCAAAATGCAAATCTTTAGCAACACTCGTAAACTAACACAACTTCACTTGGATGGCTTTGAATGTTGGCGGAAAATACAGAAGTAGTCATTGTTTCATTGCAAACTTAAATTGTAAAAAATGTCCCTACAGCTTGAAGGTACAGGGTATTTGTGTGACGGTTGGCAACAAAGTTTGCCAACATAAAACGAAACGAAACTACCCTAAATCGAGTATAAATGTATGTTCTCATCCGACAGTGATTTTTCAAAAGTTGTCCCGTTAGTTCGGCTTTTTAACTGGCCAGCAGCTTATCCACTATGCGGGTGTCCTTAAACTTGAAAAGATGTTTAGTTTGTTGTGTATGTTGTGCAAGGGGAGTCTTTTTTATATCATATTGATGATGATATAATATTTTCTTCAAATACTAACCCGTTTGCCCTATGTGTTGGACATCACACCCACCATATGAAACAGAGTAAACAACGTAGCTATTGTTCATTTTGTTAATATGGTCATTGGTTCTTCTAAATATAGTGTTGCCTAAAGTATGTTTATTAGAGAATGCTATGTTGCAATTGTCATTAGCTAATGTTTTTTGCAACAAAAAATACATTTCCGATAATATTTTCAATACATCGAGAAAATAGCTTTAGTTATTGCGGTTTTTTGTGCTTATAGTCTAACTGCGATGGTGGGTTTATTGGGTTTGCAAGCTTACTGTGCTTGCGGGTTTGTTATGTTTGCATACTTACTGTGCTTGCTGATGCTTGTCGGGTGAGGCTAGGCGGGTGGCCCTTGCCGGGTGGTGATATTGGTGTGGTATAACTACTTAGTGGTTGCTGCCGGGGCGGGAGGAGTAGTGGTGGCAGCGTCAGCAGGGGCTGCCGCTACAGCGGCGCGCGTGGGCGGCGCGGGCGGCGGCGGCGCCGTGGCAGGCGGCCAACCGCGGCGCGCGAACAACGGCTGGCTATAACCCTGCGATGGAGGTGCTTTCCATTTCGCCGCATTTCCTCCCGCCGGCCAGGCGGCCCTCCCAGAGGCGGGCGCTTCGATAACTCGCCCGCGTACACAAACAGCTCGCCTTCCCAGCTCGGAGGATGGAAGCACTCGCAGACGCCCGTTTTTCACAAAGCGTCGGCTTGCGGCTTTGTACCAAATTGACTTGGGAATTAGGTTAGGGGTGAGAGCGTAGGCTTCCGCGGCCGGAGTCATGATTAACTTGGCTATCCGGGAGACGCCGCGTCCAGGGCACAGGTGCCAACGTTTCGGTCGCCAAGGTCGCAGAATGGCGACCGAAACGTTGGCACCTGTGCCCTGGACGCGGCGTCTCCCGGATAGCCAAGTTAATCAATTAGGTTAGGGGTGTTTGAAAAACTTCTAGAAATACATCTGCGCTTCGTGATTTGCACAATTACAGAAGAAAGTTTTATATTAACATAATAGAGGGGTAAACAAATGCGTTGACAATTAGAGGGTCAGGTCAAATGAAGTTGCTGTAAAATGATTTAATATTCCCCCAGATGTTAGAATAATACAATGTAATTCAATCATCAAGAGATGCGCACTGACATTCCTGATAACGACATAAAAGGAATTTGTAAAAATGATGTTTATAAAAGCGTTTCTCTTATTATAATATGGTACATAATACAAAACAGGAGAGAAATAAGCTTCACTTTTTGTGTTATAAACGTTGTCAACTAACCATAATTTCTAAACTACTTGTTAATTGCAATATACCGAAAAAAAACATAATAGAACTTATTGTGTTACTATATGTACTAATAGTACTAATATGTACTATTATAATTATAATACAATTTGTGAATTACCAGGGTGACCACAGCACCTGGAATCTTTGAAAACAGGGGAAAAAACAGGAATTTGAAAAAGCCTGGAAGAACTGAAAAAAACGGGAATTTGATTTGAAAACCGGGATTTTTCGTTATTTTCAGATTTTTCCTTAACATTTCGCACAGATTCACATACGACATCGTATTCAGTAAATACAGAATTCAACTCGGTACACGATAATGGCGAGTGTTAAAATCGAAGTATGTATGAGAAGTGTCACAAGTTTTCTTGAGGATCGCGAAGTTCTTGACTCACGCTCAACATAATTTCAAACACTGCCGCTTATGTAGGTGCAACATGGGTGAAGTACCTACCACCTCAAAGCATCTATATAGTTGCCTATGGGTGGCACGTGCACGGACGAGATATTTGCGGAACAAACGTTTCACCGGGAACTCAATCGCGCGCCAGGAAATAGGAGCAGACCCTATTTCTATCGCTGCATTGTTCCCTAAGGCAGCGCAGGTAATAATGTGAAATTAAAATTAAAATATGAGTGAAAGTTTCCGGGCTGGTAGGCCGTGGTCCAGTTGGCATTGAAGAGCCAAACGTTTCGTCCACGTCTGCGGTGGACATCTTCAGTGGCGGCAGCGTCGTCGGGGTAGTCTCCGAGTCGGCTGCTGGCTAGCGACTGACAAGTCAGTCAGTCAGTCAAATTTTAATTACAAATAGATAAAATTGAGAAAATTGAAATGCAACGGGAGGATTAATATAGATAATACATGCATATTATCTATTATGATGATTAATATAGATAATAGAAAGCATATTGAACGCACTCATTCAAGTATTTTTCTCAATAATTTTGGTTGTAACGTTCACGTAGTTTTCATACCATATTCTTTGTACTTCTCACCATCTAATCTTCGCATATTAATTGCCTAAAATGTGAGTAATTTCTTAATTTGTAGTTTGTGCTTGTTCTTCATTAGTATTTTCTTTCTTCACAAAATTCTTGAAATTGCTTCCTCACACTTTCTGTTTCTATTGGTGTTTTTCTTGAATAATAGATTATGTTTCGGAGTTTTAAACATTACCAAAACGACACATTTTAACAATATATTGATGCTCACAAGATACTATGGACCTAAAACAATTGCTATCTTTATCTTAAAAAGGTGAACAATGTTATTACAGCGGAGTGCAAAAGGTAAACAAAGTGATAATCATGTGGCTATAGACATCTGGAATTGGTTTCATTTGATAATTTACCATTGTAAGTAAACTGTCTTCTTGAAATGTTGTCTGAGGTGTGCAAAAATATTGTTAAGATTTTTTTAAAAATTTTTTTGGTTTTATTCTAAGCTTGAACATTTAAATTGTCCAAACAAATTGTTTTTTATTACATTGTCTCATTTTGAATTATATATAAAAAAGTATTTAAAATTTCTAATTGTTAAATATTTTTTAAACACGTGCTCATTCAATATACGTACATTTCAATACATGAAATGCATATAAAAAGTTCAGAGTGATTTATAAAATATCTCATCAACGGCCTTCTAAAACATCAAATTACATTTTTTGTCTTAATCACATGATCGAAATCTTTGATGCAACACTCATGAGTGCCTCAGGTTTCAAGAAATATTCGCAATAATACAATATGAGTTTTTTCACATATTTCTTTCAGAAAATCCTTCACCTTCCGTCATCGAAAAAAAACAACAATGTAACCTCCCAGTGTAACAAGCCAAACGCTTCTCCCCGACCGCGCACCTCCTGGGGCCTATTTTACCTGGTAATACTTGTACACGCGGCGGGCGGGCACAGCGGCGGGCGGCTGCGTCGCCAGCCAGTAATTTCTTCTCCCGCCCACTAAATGTCACACGAACACGGACATAACACTGGCCAATTAATTTGGCGAGTGCGCGGGCGGTATTCGGGCGCACGGGCTGGTGGGCGGGGCAAGGTATCGTCCGCCCCTTTCCGTCGCCTGCTCCGCTGTCGCCAGGTTCCCACAGCATTTGCTCCTTCCTTCATACCATCTCTCCACCTCTTGTCTTTCCTCCCTACGCATCCTTGATTTCCTATTTTCCGCCACTCTTCAAAGTGAACGTTCTCCCCACCCCACCCCCTTTCAAGTCCACCAGCGGCATGGCGCAATAATATTCACCTTTGTCTCACCTCCACGTGTCTAACACATCGTCTCCCACCGGCTTTCTTTCGATTCCCGTTTCCATACACCTTTCTATTCCTACAGGCAGTATTTGTCATCATCGTTCCCGCCCTGTTCAGCTCCCGTCATCCTACCTTCCTTCCTCCCCCTGTTCCCACACTACACTCCTTAGGCAATCATTGTCATCGCCGTTTCTGTTCCTTCCAGCTTCCATCGTTATTTATATCTCCATTTCCACACTCCATTCCTCCGGGAGACAGCCTAGCCCCTCTTCTCGCGCAGCCGGCCCGCCGCCCCGCCGCCCCGCGCCCCCCGGCCCCGCCCGCCGCCCCGCCGCCCCCGCCCCCCCCGCCGCCCCGCCCGCCGCCCCGCCGCCCCGCCGCCCGCCGCCCGCCGCCCCCGCGCCCCGCCGCCCCGCCGCCCCGCCCGCCCCCGCCGCCCCGCGCCGCCGCGCCGCCGCCCCGCCGCGGCGCCCGCGAGCTCGCCGCAGGGCTGAAAGACGACATTCGTGCAACGATTATTGGTTGGCAGCGAGAGTCGTGCGCGAGGCCAAATGGAGTCTTCAATAATGCGACGCGGAGTAATTACCCAGGGGTAGTCCCGCGGCGCGGGCGAAGCAGGCGTGGGGCGGGGCCGGCGCGCGGCCTCGGGCGCGATGGGGAACGGAGCGAGGATGCAGGAGGCGGTAGCAGCCAAAAACTGGTAGCAATGGACACTTGCCGAATGCATTGGCATACGTAGTTGAGCAAGGATAACGAAGGAAGAAAAATGCAGGTGCGGAACTCTCTGTTCAATCAAAAAAATGGCAATGATATGGAATGAGGCGGACAGTTAAAAAAGACACACCTAGAAACCTAATAAGAGAAGTTAATACATTGGAGGATATGTTTGGTAATTCAAGAGGAACAATAAGATGAAAATTAATGAGTGATTGATGTTCATTCTTTTCAGTAAAATAATGCAATCACTAGTGAGAATACTTGAGAAATATTGAGTTCGTATTACATCCAATAACTTTAGTAACTGCAATGATGAGCTCGGTGTTATGAATAAGATGAGTTCGATGTCATGAATGAGATGATCTGTACTAAACATCTTTAGTTAGTCATGTCTGATCGAGGATTTATATCTTAAAACTCAGAAGAATGTACAGCATAATAATAACTAAACTGCAGAAAGGCTTGGAAAAATTTGAGATTTCTATATGATACAGAAACAAGGTTGCACGTATTTATCCGTGATTTCCCTTTATCCATCGTAAATTACAGACGGATTGACCAAACTACAGGGGCTAGGTGAAAATTACTCAATCACGAGTTTCTGTAAAGACTATTTATTTGTAAATCTCAGTTCCAGCATTTCTTCGACTCCTATCGAAAACGGTATACGATTAATTAAATTAATGGTGTTGTTCATAAGTATGAAAATTGAATGAATGAAAAATGAATAAATTAAAATAAAACTACGATGTTACAAGCAGTAAGTAAAGGGGATATCTTTATTATGAGACCAGTTCCTGGCCTCGTAGCCATAGCTGAAGTAAATGAATGATTTTAATAAAAATGTTATGATTATATTCGAATTATGATGGAGCAATGGTGGAATGACAGGAAGGAGAAACGAGATAACCAGGAGAAAACACGCTGGAAACCCGCTTTATCCATCACATGGATGGGCTGGAATTTAACACCCGCTATCTTATGGTGGAAGTTGCCGCTTTCTATTTGCATATACTGCTAAAAACCAGCCCAATCACCACTTAACACCACGTGTCGCCACTTGAGAAAAGTAATACTGGAACCCGCATTGATCGCAATGTATCCTCCACAAATTCCTTAAGAGGTTAATTCCTGTACTCAGAAGAGTAGGCACGCTAGCCGCTACGCTGAGGATCATCAGTCCCCCAGCACGAGCATCCGCCGAGGCGAGGCATACGGCCCAGGCCCAGAGGGCGGAGTGGTAGCGGGGCGACTGCAGGGGTGAGGCGTGAGCAGAAAAACTCCTCTCCGCCTGTTTATCTTTATGTGCCATATACGACACGCCGCCTTCCGAACCTCCTCCCGGCCAGACATCTGGCGGCGCGCCGACTCGCGAGATGCGGCCGCCGCCGCCCCCCCCGTGCGAATAGCGCGAGGCGTGCCGCCGTTCGCGCTGCGCCTTTGTGCGCCATTGAGCGCCGCGGGGGCGGGGCGGGGCGGAGAGAGGAAAGGGCGCGCCAGCCCCTCCGCTGGCTGAGAAACAGTTCGCCGCGCGATGACGAGTCCCGTGGACCCCGGATGCAAATCTTCGCTGGGAAAGTTGCGCGCTTGTCCTCTTCTAATGCAGGCGCTGTGTTGAATTGAGAAACGTGATGTTCTGTCAAGAAGATTTGTAGGCGCTCCCTGTCAAACATGTCATGTTGGATCGGAACTCAAATTGTCAAACATGAGATAATCTAAACGTATTGGTTGTCAATTAAGTTGCCGCTTTCTATTTGCATGTACTATTACAATCCAGGCGTTTAGTTTTGAAAGCGGAAGGTTCTGGTAATCATAGAATGGGGTTGTTCATTCACCGTCCTCATCCGAACAAATGAATTCAAATTTCTGTTAGTACCGTTGGAAATTATAAAATTTCTCCCCCGAGCTTTGAGAAGTTTCCAGTAATTTTTCTTTCTTTTTCTACATCGCTTCTCCATAATCATAAACTTTAATTGCACGTCATTGAAAAATTGTTTCACATTTCTTTATTGAAATGCGTATATTATTGTTGAAATGTTTATGGTAGCGTATGAGACGATGGAGGGGGAAAAATAACATTTTAATAAAATCTCTAGTACATAGTTAAGATCCATAACGTAAATGGGAAACTGTAATTCCGCTTATTTTTGGAACTTTTATTAATCATTCAACTATTGAATGAATTCTTCCCCATACGTCAGATTCTTACATGTAGTGTGTTCCTTTACTAAATAAATCAAATAAATAAGAATATAATAAATAGTTTACTTAACATCGACACGGGTACTTTTCAAGTGATATGAATATTTAGATCATTCAGCAATAACTGCACAGTTGTTCCGTCATGTAAATTTGGTAATAATTTCAAAGAATAGATTTGTTTCATTAATTAATTGTTTGTAATTGTTTATTAAGGCTAGGTACATTATTGAATTCTCTTTCATAAGTATTTTCGTTCTCACTGAAACGGTGAAGCAACAATTTATACTTCGATAAATTTTCATTACTCAAAATATTGGAGATATTTCAATTGCATGCTCCAATTTAAAAATTCTTTAGATGAATGCAGAACTTTCAGATGGTTCGCCACAATTTTTTTTAAGTTTAATTTCCCACAACAGTTCCCACTTCGTACACTCATTTTTTTTCTTTCCCACCCCTTTCCCATCAATGTTTTCTGGGGCTTCTATACAATTCCGATATCCCCCATTGGAGTTTTTTTCCCTTTCCCCGGAACATCCCCTTTTCCGCTGCTTGTCTTGGGCGTTCTCCTTCTATATGCCTGTATATACCTCTTACAGACGCCGCGTCGCAATCGGCATTGCCTTCCACGTGCGATTCGTAATTGCACAGTTGGCAGTGGCGGCGGCGACATCAGCGCCGCTCCGGCGAGCACGGCGCCACGCGCAACTACCCCACAAAGGAGGGCACCGCGCAGCTACACGCAGTTGGAGAGTCGTGCTACAGAGGCGCTAGTGTCGACGAGCTGGAGGCTCGCTTCGCGCGCGCTCGCGCGGGGGCGTCGAGAGTGCGGGGCGTCGCGGCGTCGCGGCGCCGCGCAGAGCAGAGTAGCGTCGCGGCGCCTTGGAAGACGAAGAAAGAAAGTTTCGCGCAGAAACTAATTACCAAGTCTGCAAATGAACGTCGAACCGAGTGACTGAGGGAGTCTTTTGAGACGGATCGCAAAACCAGTTCTAATTACTGCGCCGGCCTGGGATTCCAACATAATGCGCGCCCCGCCCAGCCAGAACCCGCGCCGCGCCGCCCTCGCGACGCCCCCGCACTCCTTGCACCCGTCGCCTTGCGCCTCTATCGCCATCTCTGGCTCGGCGTCTTCGCCTTAAGGGGCCGCGCCGGGTAGCAGGGGGAGCGTGGGAATTGTTAGGAACGCGTTGATTTAACGGGAAAAACATAGAGAAGGAATACAGTCGTACAGAGGGAAGAAGTTGGCAAGGTGAGAAAGGAACAATAAAATAATGGTGTATAATGAAAGGAGAACAAGGTATGAAAGTGAAAGGAAAAGGTTGTCGAGAGAGTTATGACGGATATCGAACGAATGCATAAGCAGTTGGCAGTCTTAGTACTTACGGCCAGTTTCTCCTCTCATTTAAACTTAAGTGCAAATCCCAGATATTATTCTGCTCTGATAACTCCTTCTGTTATTCCACGCTGCCTTCTCTGCTTAGATCTCTCTAATCTTAGAGAACTTCATCAAAAATATTAATGCAAGTTAACGAAGTAAAAATTAAGTTTCAAAAGAACTACAGAGCTCACCCTTTCAATGATTATCATATTTGATTGATTGATATTTGATTGATCAATGATGATTTCCATGATTATGATATTTCAAATTATAGTAATAGTTCTCTTCTCAATTTTTAAAGGTGATGCATTATAAATAACAAAACATCACAGCCAGAATATAAGAAACATAATTATTCAATAAATAGTTCCAGATTATCCTATATTTTCTTCGGTTAACACAATAATGCTTGACTTGAAAAACGTGGCCCATTTTGGATTCTCACAGAAAGAAAAACTATAAATAAACAGCTCCTCATTAAATGAATTACATTAAACATGACATGACGCACAAATGCTCTCTTAATTGCAGCTCCACATTACTCTTCAGTTTAAATCTTATAATACACTTTATTCTATCACGATTGCGACGAAAACGCGCACTCGCGTGTGCACCGGAGGCCGAGCCCCGTGCATCAACCCTCACCGCAGAGGCTTGGCCGAGCGCCGCAGTTTGCCCCCGGCAGCCGCACCAATCTATAGCCCCGCACGAGCACACTTGATAAGGTAGCTCTGTATAAGTATGTAGTTTATACTTGTTTCTTTAGTTTCTCGTTTAAAAGTTTCCCTTAGTTCCTCATGCCATTATCTCGAGCAACTCGAATCCTTTTCGACCAGGGTCTCTTTAAACTACAAGTTCGCGGGCGATTTTCTTTACGCCTCTCTGCCGCTCTTCTTTTTTCGCTCTCCTCCTTCTCCTCCTTGTCCACCGCCGCCCCCGACCCGCCCTGCATCGCTGCGCGAGGGCAGAGGCGAGGACGAGTATGCGTAGGGAGCCGCGGGTGGGACGTTCCAGGCTTCACACATTTCCCCCGATGGGCTCGCCTGAGTCCCGTGCGGGGCCTACTCGCCTAGAGTACGGAACGAGGGCAGGAGGGCGCGCCAACCACAACCGCCGCCACCCGTTCTTCTCCGGGCACCCTCCGCGCCTCACTCGCGGTTGTCTTAAAAACAACACATAATCACACCGTGTTACGGGTTAGCAATTTCTTAGTCGACTCTGTACCATCAAAGCGTTTCACTAATTATTACTTCTTGATTATCCATTATTCACCGCCAACGTCAATCATGGGTAGATCCAAAGAGAGGACCTGAGGGACGGGACGTTTCTTTGTTCCCGTAAATGTTTTAGTGCGTAATCCTACACTTTTACTACCACACTTTCTAATTTAATGAAACGAAATAAAACTAGAGTTAGTTAATTTATTACGCAATATTATATTATTTCATACACTAATATATAACGAGGGGTCATTGCAAATCAATATTTATCATAAATAAGCAATTATAATTGTACATATGCCCTCCCTTCGGCAGTTCTTAGATTAATATAAAATTTTAATTTTTAAATTACTACAATGACATGAAACTACAATGAGATGAAATATTAACATTCTCCATTTATAAGTATTTCCCAAAAATACTATCCTGTATACAAATCACAGTAAGTTTCATTCCAAAAATGAAGTTTTTTAATATTGATTTCACGACCTACCTAATTCCTTTTCTCAAACAATACTCCTCGCGTTCTCAAACGTTAGTCAAGATTTATCTTGACCCACCAAAGCTGCAATTTTACTAAACTCTTGTTGAGGAAGAAAACCCAGCCTTCATTTTTTCGGCTCGTACTTTTCAATCCATAATTGTTTCAATATCTCCTTTCTTCACATCTAACTCTCAACCATTATTTTATGATGTATTTTTATCTCGTGCTTCTTTAATCTCTTGCATTTAGGCCATCGACTCGTATATTTCATAACAATAAAAAGCTCCCGCATCTTATTCTCTTCTCAGTACCGTTTTCTCTGATTTAACTTTCTCGTTCAGCAGTCCACGTCAACATCTCTCCTACTTTTCCTTTTCACTCGACTGCTCAAAAGTACGATTAGGGCATGGTCGGATTTAAGGGTGGGCAGAGTGAGCTGCGACCCACGGCTCCCACCAAGAAGGGGCCCCTACCAATTGATACATTGAAATAATATTTGGCTTTTAACAAAAACCATGCGATGATTTTTTAATATAGTCACTAAATATAATCAATAAATTCATAGTTTTTCGTGATTTTATGCAACATTTTTATTATATTTTTTACATTACAAATGCCGGAAATATTTTATAGTTATATTTAATATTTATATAATGGCAAATAGAAGTTCAAATAATTTATTTCTGATGTCAATGCTTTAAATCACTACATAAAATCAACTTCCTTAACTCATTAGCGGTTCAGGCTTTCCTCTCTACCTTAGGGCGGAGCGAAACAAAAGAGATAGAACATAGGTTATAAAGAGAAAACACGATGACATTTCAGGGCCGAATGAAGTAGTTCCAGGATCACATTGAACTATAATGTGTTTGATTTAATATTTTGTTATTTCATTTAATTTGTCACATAATAGTATTCACACATGAATAATAAACCATGGTAGTAAATCATATAATTATAATTTCAATTTAATTTAGCAAGAAAGTAATATATTTATAAATTAACATTTTTAAATTACTCGAAGCTGATAACATTTACAAATATGGTTCCAGATTATTTAGATAATTTTTAGACTATAAATATTTTAATACTTCATTAAAAGTATGAAATACCAAATAATTATAAATTAATTGTAGTGTTTTCTTCCATATTTGTAGCCAGAATTGTATTATTAGCATTCTTTGAAATAACATTACATCGTTAAATATTAATATTAAACGTTTGTAATAAATCACGACAACATTTTACACAAATACTTCAAAAATGTGTAAATAATGCATTGATCCTGAATGAATTTTGGAATCAAACTTTTATAATAATTATTGTTATAACTGCCAGATATAATTTTCATGAAATGTTATATTCGTCCGAGCACATTAAAAAAATAGAATATGTACGGTCTTGACTTTTACTAATACAATCAAACAAACCACTCTTATTGGTGGAGCTCACACCTATATTAAATGGATAGACTGCACCGACAAAGAGTTAAAAATTAGTACTAATTTGAATTTTCCCGGGTATTTTGTATGTGGTGCGGTTATCCAGACAAATTTTTAGTTTTTGTTACTGCATGATTTCCATCATCAATCGTTAAACCATCAGAGCAAGAAGTTGAGATAATATAGACAATGATCGAAAAGAAGATCGACATAAAACGAAACGGACGTTTCTAAGAGGATCCGAGAAGCGCAAAAGAGCCAAAGAAACGAAACAAATTGGCAAACGTGTTGAGGCGGACCCATAACATAAAAAATTACTTGAATGTAGTTCCAAAGATGTTATCCGAAAAATCATCACAGCACAGTTTACGACAAGTAATATGTTGTCATACTGTTGCATAAACAAAATCTGAATTATTCGTTAATATACCGTCGGCTGTATATACGCGTTAGTAGCAAATCTCTAATAACTCATCGTGCCGAGAATGTCTTGAAGCGTCTCGGTGTGAGCAGCGTGGAAAATGTGAGCATGTGCTTGTATTTAAATTTTAAATAACGATATATAAATAACTGCATTTAAATAACGATAGTAACACGCAGAGTGTGTTGCAGCAATACATTTTTTCAACTTCTTGGACGAACTTTACACTTTTTTTTAGAAGTTCTACAAGTCGTTACCAAAAACAGAGCAACTGCAAACAATTCAATCTAATACAAGAAAATGTCACATAAATGTCCAAACGCGAATAAATACTACCCGCTGGTCTTATCGTGCAAATGCTACTAGATATTTAGTGTTTGAATATTCAGAAATAAAAGAAACACTGCTGTTGATGTCTGAAGATGGTGAGCAACATTCCAAAACTCGAGTAGAATGTCAAGGTTTGCATAATCAAATGTGTAAATTAGAAATTGGCATCCCTGTTGTGTTTTTGAACGACATATTAAACAGAGTAAACACAACAAACAAATTGCTCCAAAATCCCAAGCTCGATTTAAAAACCGCAGTTGCTGCTCTTAAGTCGCTCAGAGATTCATCGCGAAAAAACGCGACAATTTTTCACACTATGAGGAACAGGAAGGACAAAGGCTGGAACTTCAGAATATGAGATTTCCAGGATACGTCACCGAAATGTTCGCTTAATCCCATTGGACTACGGACACGCACCAAGAATGGACCTTTCACCGTCTGAAAAACTTTATGTTGAAAATTACCTTCCCGTGATTGACCAGTTTTTAGCGTCGTTGGATCAACGACTTTCTGCAAATGAATTGGTTTCTACACATTTTGATTTTCTGGCAAGACTCGAGCAACTGGAGTCAGATCAACTGATGGAACAAGCAAGACTGTTAAAAAAGATTTTCAACGATGTCGACGAAAATCTTGGGGTCGAGCTTGTTCAATTCGTAGAATTTTATAAATAATTTGCAGCAGAAAAAGACAAATATTTAAGCCGTGAACATTTAATGTACACATTTATTATTGAAAAACAGCTAAAGGACGCTTTCCCTAATGTTGAGACAATTTTGAAAATATATCTTGTTCTTTTGATCACTAATTGCACAGCTGTAAGATTATTTTCAAATTTAAAATTAGTGAAAAAAAGATTGCGAACGACAATGACCCAACAACGCCTCAATTATCTCGCGCTTTTGAGCAGCAACAGCAATATTTTAGGAATATTAAAATTTGACGACTTGATTAACCATTTTTAGATGAGAAAAGCGCGGAAAGGTTCTCTGTAAAGGTGATTAATATATGTAAGAAAAATTATATATATTAAAATAGCATTATAGTTTTGTAATGCACCAATGTTATACTCAGTGACATTTAATATTACCCTCTACCATAGGGGCCCCCGCCAAATATGTGCCCACTGGCCCCCACCTCTCTAAATCCGGCCCTGTAATAGGGTCAAGAGTTTGGGCTTTGTGACGCTTTTCCCTTCTCGTCGATTTTCAAACAATAAACTCATACTTTTGGTCTATTTTCACAACCAAGTTTTACAAGGAAATCTTATAATCCGAACGAATTTACTGAAAACATTTTATTTACATTACGTATCAAACAGTACCCAATAGAATAGTCATATAGTGATTACGATAGTAAGGAAGCCATAATAACGATTTGGGTCTAGGACGAAAGGGTTGAAAACAACTTACTACAGCAAATATTCTACGATACTGTAATAGTAGTTTATGCAATTAGTTTATAATGTTAAGCTTTATTGCATGAGTACATGTTTTGAAAACGAGCGACGTTAGGAGCGAGTTTTCAAATTTGTACGAATGCAATAAAGCAACATTATAAACGAGTTCATACGCTTTTTTTGTATAACAGCATTATAAATTTATGCAAGAATCGAAATTAATTTATGAACTAATTGCAAAAGCAGTTTTACTGTTGGCAACATTGACATTGGTATTATGACGTCACGCATTTTGGACAGCTGATGAGCGATTCTGAAGAGCATGCGAAGAAAGATGGATTCCTTGCCGCAGGAAATTGTTGAACAAGCCACGAAGGCAGAACAATGCTTAATACCGGCAAAGTCAAGTGCATTGTACGAAAAGAGTACAACAAATTTAAAAATTGGATGGAAACAAAGAACGTGAAGATTATATGCGAATCAGTTGTTCTGGCATACATATCGAGTTAGTAAGTGTCTCTTACTTTATTGACATACCTAGTCGAGTTTTAGTGATGGTCTAATTTTCTAATTTTTATTACATTGAAGTCAGCAGTATGTAAGGCATCAAGTTTGTGGTGTAGTCACTCAGAAATGAAGGCCATGATCAAAATTAAAGATGGTATTGATATTTCTGCTTTTAATAAAGTTCAATTGTACATGAAACAAGCGAATGTCGGTTACGAAGCAGAAAAATCTATGGCGTTTTCCCAAGCTGATGTGAACAAATTTTTAGTAGAAGCAGCTGATGAGAAGTATCTCTTGATGAAGGTATTTAAGTTATATTTATTTGAAAAAGCCATTAGAGAAACTAAAACTAACAAACACAGAATATTTACCGTTATTTCTGATGAAGGATTCAAATTTCTTATATAGATTTGTATAAAAAATACATTGCCCTCAGACCTTCTAAAGTCAAACATAATAAACTTTTCTTATTTTATAACAAAGGTAGATGCACTTGTAACCCCATTGGGATTAACACTTTCGGAAAAATTCCTAAACTCATTGCCGAATACCTTCAACTTCCAAATCATGAAAAATATTCCGGACATTCATTCAGGAGAACATCGGCTACTATGTTAGCCGACAGTGGTCAGATATTACCACCCTTAAGCGTCATGGAGGATGGCGATCATCAAATGTTGCAGAATCTTACATTGAGAATCAATTCAGAATAAAATAAAGATAGCTAGAAGAATAGTGTCAAATTTCCTTTATCTTTCAAAAACCTCACAGGTACTTCATCAACTAAAACTTTTAATGTACCTGGTTCTGTTCCTTTATCTTTCAAAAACCTCACAGACTGCTCCATTAATATTAACATCAATAAATAATGTAATTATGTAAACTGATTTATTATATTCAAGAATAAAAATCTTTGGTTATTCTGGTTGTATGGTTACTCTGTGAACTCTTCATGCAATTCCACAGCGTTCGTCAATTTTAAAGGTGAGTTGTGACGCAACTATGACGTGTGTGATGACGCAATCATTCGTGCCTAAAACCTAATACGTCATCATTTGTGCTGTAAAGGCCCTTTTATGAACGATTTCTTGCAACAGAAAACCTCGTTTATAATGCTGGTATACAAAAAATTATTTTGTAGAATGAAATTGTAAAAGTTATCGATTAATGAAACGTTTAAAAACATCCACATGACTTAACAAAATTAAACTCAAGAGCAAAATCGTAGATCAAGTCTTTCAGAGAAGAACGTTTTACCTTATCTAGACTGAACGTTAAGACTAAATGTACCGACACTAGTTCAATTTGTCGCCACTACGTGGCAGCACCAAAATAAGCAAAATTTACTAGACCGATAACGTCTGAAGAAATGGTCTGATTTTTTATCTGTAAACGGCATTGGAAACCTTTTTAAAATAGAATTTACGCTACGAAGCCGTTTTTTCAAAAAAGATTTCCAATTTTTTGTTAATTTTCTCATAGTTTCGGGAAGAAATTAAAAAATGTGGGCTTATAGCGCGATTACGACGTGCTTCCTGAGTCCAACGCCCTTCAATGCAATGTCCTTCGCATTCATTCAAAACAAGACATATCCGACACGAAACTCGCTCCAAAATTCTACCAAAGAGAATATTTAAATTTTATATTAATAATATATCTAGCTATCCTCATTTCATAATTAAGAATTGAGTACAAATAAAATATTTGCATATTTTTGATGCTATAACATTTTTGCGTTTTTCTCGAAAAGGACTAAAGTGGACATGTCACGTTTTGAATGTTTGCTCCTCATTTCACGCTCCTTTCTTTCCAAGCTCAGCGCCACCAGGGCACGCGCTCAAGTGTACAGTCTCCCTTCTGACCTGGAAGCAGGGTCGCACCTCTGACACACTGCTGTTCTAATAGCTTGACTTTCCTGACCTCCGCAGACATCTCGCCGCGTTCTTCCGCGGGCTGCGTGCTACACTAGGGCAATTCGATATGCCCAAGCGTAGGAAGAGGGCGGTGAGCAGTTTTCAGTGGGCGAGAACTTTGTACAATGACGAAGTGGAGATTATATTTACTCTATAAGAATTACTGGAATCATTCGCGTTTCCTTAATAATTAGTAGCGGAGTATCATATTATAAGTATGTGTGTGTATGTATACATATATATATATATATATATATATATGTGTGTGTGTGTGTGTGTGTGTGTGTGTGTGTGAACAAAATAATAATTTAAACAATAAATAACAAATTCGAAAGTATATATGATTAATAAACATTTTGTGAGATATTATTAACTAAAGTAACTTATTTTGTCAACATGTATGGATGGTAAACTATTGTTTTTTATTGAAAATACCGGTATAACCTTTATGGACGTCCATACCGGTCTACTTGTCATATAGAGGTATTTTCCTGGTATAAAAGAATAAAGGTATTTGAAAAAGGTATGAAAAATACCGGTATTTTTACCGGTATTCAATATCTTTTCTGTCACTGTTCACTAGCAGAATAAAGAAAACTATCCTTGTCATCTTCTCTTTCATTTGTATTTACAGTATTTGAAGTATTTCTTTTTTAAATACATCTATTTTATGTATTTAAATATATCTCCAAAATACATTCTAAAAAACTAAAAAAACAGTTTTTTTAAATACAAAAATACATAGGTTCAGTGTTAATATATATAAAAACCTTTGTTTTACATTTCCTATTATATGCAGAGGTTATATTCCTTATACAAGGAGTTACACCCTTGATGTAATATCAATCCAAGTTTGTTTGTGGTCTCTCTTTAGAAATATGTACAATAATGTTATATATACCCCATAAAGGTATCTTATGTGATGTTATTGTACCTTACTATTGTATTTCCTTTAATGTAACATGTTATGTATTGCATTCATTGTATGTTTGTCAATTACAACCTGAAGATGAAATCAATATAATTTCGAAACGTTGTGCAATATGAAATAAATTATTCGTTGTCTATAATTTGATTGAAGCCTGTTTACATCAAATACAAAAATACATATTTCAAATACAAGTTTTTAAATATTGCTTACATTGCTACATTTGTGTAGAAACACAATATGAAAAAAAACTTGGCCATGACCTGTTCCAACCTTATAATGTAGTACTCGTTTTCGCGCGCTCTTGAACGAAAGTGCCTCGTTGTACCATCTTCATTCTTCTCCGACGTCGCTGTCCTTAGGTCCAGATACCATCTTCTCTCTTCTTTTCTTGCAGAAGCACACTTTAATCACCGTTCATCACTGTTTCCGAAGTTAATAAAGTCTAAGTCGTTCGCCAATTCACGAATTCCAAGTTCATCCCACGCGTATGCTGAATACTCAACGATCAACAAACTATGCTGTTAGCATTCCAGTCCAGATACTGATAAATTCGCCTAACCCCTCAATGTCCTTCTAACTCGTTCACTTGAAATATTTTAAGTTTTACTGTCCACACATAGCATTCAAATTCAAAGTTCTACCAATATCTACTCCCCAGTAGATGCTTACAAGTCCCCAAAAAACTCCTAACATTAATTGTGCACGATCCGTTCAACACCCCGGCATCAGTCAGAATGAATGCCTATCATATTATTTCAACCCTGCAAAAAAAAGCTCGGTCCATCTTTTCGATTGTTTTCTTTACAGACAAGACTTGATGTACTTCTGTGCCTAGCCAATACCTAAATTTCTTACAAAATTAACTAGCCGTCTCCGCGGATGTCATTGCATGAAGATTGTTGACCTTGACGACGGCTCGCTTACCGTTGCTATGCTGGCATATTCACCTGTATTTATCCCTATAATTTACGCTGTTTATAATAAATATTGTCACATATTTCACAATACTTTTGCCACGAGTAAGACCGGAAACTTTTGTAGAATGCTTTTGAGGATTTATGTAAAGTACCTTCAAAAATAAAAAAAACGGTTCGAAAGTCCCAAAGGCTCGAGTTCTTTCAGGTAGATTGGGGAATAGCAATTTTGGAGAAAATCGGCAAAACGGTTTAGGCGTTAGCGTTGACCACAAACGGACAGACACGTTTTGGCGGCAGTCTATCGATTTTTAGATAAAAAGACCCATACAAAATGTATTTTCCCTTCACCACTAGTTAGAAGAAGTAATTTATTATATAGCAACAGGATTTATCCACTTTTCCGTGACCAGGGCCCGGTAATAACAGTTTTCCGGTGCACGATTACATTGCTTTCTCTTCTTACATTGAGAAGAGGAAGAGAGTAAAATGTTTATAACTTGAAATTCCATTAACAAAATATTCAGTAAATCGAATTTAAAAATAAAAACTTTCTCTACCTACTGTTTGTGTTAGAGAATGTATTTATCTCTGTCAGTAATGACAATAATAGTACACACGTAGAAAACTCAAGGAAGAGCAGAGAATCTTTCAAGCACTTTTCAATATCTTAACGTGAGGCATTTCTGAATTAGTATAAGACAAACTATAGTTATTGCTAAAAAAATCACAACAAATTTTAAAGAAAACCTTTTTTAAAATTAACCAAATATGTTTTCGGAGAGAATTTCAAGAAAATTGGTAGATTTGTAAAAAATTGTAAAATCAGCAAAATATGTAAAATACATAATACTGTACTAAATATGTGACAAAAATTTAGATATTTGTTAAGATTTCAACAGTTCGCCGAGATCACAAATTTCAGAACAGTACATAGAAACATATATAAATACATTAGATTCTAGCCATGAGATCGTCGGGCAATGCCGCGAAACATTATTTTTGACATTACTGAAGATTTTCTGTTTTCTACATTTGTCTAAAGAATTTTATTTATCCTATTTCAGTGTATGATATGGCGTTGGATTCTGGAGACATCTCGCCTGCGTGCTATTTTACCACTTTTTCAAATTTGTCCGAAAGTACGAAAACAGTTTTAAAATTAGCTTCGGCGATTTTACTTGGGAAAACAGATTCATCAGGTGAAATCTATCAAGGTGACAAACGCCGTTTTGAGATCAAAAATCGAGTCGCAGGATCAAAGAGCTCCAGCGTAATCTCGGCTCGTTCTTCTGGTAGTGGAATGATAACGGAAGATCTTAGAAGTAAAATGTATGTAAAATAAGATGTTAGGACATAGAATATTGGTGATATCTACACAATTAGTTCAATTTTCTTTTTGAAATCAGTTTCCAAATCGGAAACGATATTTTGAGTAATGCCTCAAATAATTTTTTGATGGTATTCGAAGGAAGACGGAAATAAGTAAACGAGATATATACCTACAAAATACGACTATTACAGATGATACGAGACCGTTTGGTTGTGTTACAGCATCACTAGTTCGGTAAGTGGAGAAAAATATATTGAGATAGAAAGGGACGAAAGCATAAACCGACTGCCTGGCTTGCCTGCCTAAAAGTTCGGCCTCCTTTCGCGCCGCAGGTCGCCGGGTTTGGCCGTATTAATAGTAAATGAAAATAAAACGGATTTAATGCACTGAAAATGAACGGTATACCATTGACCGATATAAAGGCAACATTTTTAGGGATATCAATTCAGTAAAACCTCAAATGGAACGTCCATTTAAATCAGTGGAACACAAAATTAAGTTCAGTACACTACGCGTTCAGAATTCTTTCAAATTCAGTCACCCTTCATATTGCTCGTTGTGTATATTTCGCGAATGTACAATCCCACCGGAGATATGGCATAATATTCTGGGAAAATACATCTTGTAGCTCCCAGACTTTTAAATTACAAACTAGAGGCGTTAAAGAATGGCACTGACTTTCTCGTACCAAATTTTTCTAATTTCCTTGGTGTGGTCTGCTTTAAGTTCGTGGTCCATTCTCTGGCCAGCTGTCATTTCCCGTTGCCCAAAGTACATTTTTTGACATTTTTTTAACTTTTTGCTTTCCTAGTAGTACAACTGAATCATTATTTCAACAATATTAAAGAAGAGTAAAAACTCGTCTTAAATAGAAAGTTTCATTGAAAAATTCGTAATCGTTTTTAAGAAAATGGTGATTAAGCTTTACTGTAAATGATAAATTTAGCTCTTTTTTTATAGAAATTCTATTGAGTTTTCGAAAAACTTCGTTTGAAGTCTTTTGAAGCGCGTCTACTCACAAATGTGCATACAAATTCATGGAAATTTCCATATTAACGGTGTTAAGGTATTTCAAGAAAATTACATTTGTGTAATTTTTGAAAAAACATACAAGTACACAAAAACAAACTTTACATCATAACAAAAAGTGCAATAAGCATTATCTATTGGAAAATTTTGAAGAATAAATTTGGAGCAATTTTTGAGAAAATGGTGTTTGAGGGTTTCTGAAAATGCCGAATTTTGTGCTCATGATAACAGAAAACGGTTGAGTTTTCGAGAAACTTTATTCGACATTATTTAAAGCTCATGTGCTCATAAATATATAAATGTGAATAAATCACATCTAATGCAAGTTTTATAGTCGTGAGAAACAAGTCAAAAAATGTCTTTTTTGAAATTTTTGAAAAAACAAAAGAATACAGCAATATGGCGTTTCTGTCGCGGGATAGGGTTCGTTTGGCACTAACCTTGCCAAAAATTTAAAGACACAATTAGGAACCGTTTTTGAGAAAATCTTGTTTTTGTTATTTTTTAAAATTTCAAATATTGCACGCACAATTGCACGAAAACGACTAAAAATTCCCAAAAAATCTACATGACCTAAATGAAAGAGCTATTTATGCACAACAAATTTCATTTGAAAGAAAAATCTATGGATTCAATTTTGTAGTTGTAGGAAGACGCCGGAAAAGATAAAAATTCAAAATATTCGCATTTTTCGAAACTTCAGAGTTAACCGTGAAAATCGGACCTATGCCACATTTATAAGCGTATTTTACTCTATTCTTACAAGAAATTTAAAGAAAAAATTTGGAGCCGTTTTTGAGAAAATTTTGAAAATCTCTGGGGGCTTCATATAAAGTACCCCCAAATATTAAAGAATGTTTTTCAAAATCTGGAAGCTTCAACTATAGCCAGATCGACTGGGCTTTCTTCAATATGGAAACGATTGTACGCATGGTTTAGGCGCTAGCAGTGTTCACAGTCGGACGGACAGACAGGCGGACGGACAGACAGACGGACGGACGGACTGACGTTTTGAAAAAAACACTTTTTCGGTATTAGTGGACCCCAAAACGTGTATTTAAACGTGTATAAACATAACTCTCTCTATACTACGAATATTACTCCCGTATGTATACGAGAAAGTATCTAGAGGTGCTACAGAATGGCACAGACTTTCTCGTAGTAAAGTTTTCTAATTTCGTAGGTGTGGTCTGGCTTTAAGGTCTTGCTCTATTCTCTGGTCAGCAGCCATCTATCGTCGCCCAAAGTACATTATTTTACATTTTCTCAACTTTTTGCTTTCCTAATAATACAATCGAATTATTACTTTAAGAATATTAAAGAAGAGTAAATACTCATCCGAAATAGAAATTTTCACTGAAAATTTGAAGCGGTTTTTAAGGAAAAAGCGATTACTGTAAATGTGAAATTTGATGCTCTTTTTCACAGAAATCTATTGAGTTTTCGAAAAAGTTCATTTGAAATTATTTAAAGTACTTCTACTCACAAATGTAATTATGCATAAGTCCTTGAAAATGTCCACATTAACAGCGTGAGAATTTTTTTTAAATATTACATTTGTGTAATTTTTGAAAAAATAAATGAATACATCAAAATAAAATTTCGCCACATTAAATAGTACAATTAGCACTATCAATCGGAAAATTTTGAAGAAAAAATGCAGAGTAATTTTTGAGAAAATGGCGTTTGAGCGTTTCTGAAAATACGGAATTTTGAGCTCATTTTACAAAAAACTGTTAAGTTTTCGAAAAATTTCATTTGACATTATTTAAAGCACATGTTTCATAAAAAAAAAATTCCCTTTATGCAAATATTACCGACGTAGGAGATTGTCCAAAAAATCATTTTTGTAATTTATGTTAAAACAAAAGAATAGAAGCAATATGGCGTTTATGTCATGGTATAGAGTTCGTTTGGCAATAACTCTACCGACAATTTAAAGAAAAAATTTGGAGCCGTTTTTGAGAAAATCGTGTTTTTGTAATTTTTTAAAATTGAAAATATTGCACGAACTATTGCACGAAAACTACTAAAATTTCCAAAACAGTTTACATTACCTTATTGAAAGAACTATTTATGCACAACAAATTTCATTTCAAGGAAAAATAATTAGTCATCATTTTTGTAGTTGTAGAAAGACGCCAGAAAAATTCGAACTTTTCTAACAAGAACTAAACAATTCTTACAAGAAATTTAAAGAAAAAATTGGGAGCCGTTTTTGAGAAAACTTTGAAAATGTCATGGCTTCATTTAAAATACCCCCAACTTTTAAGGGATGTTTTTCAAAATTTCAAAGCTTCAACTAGAGCCGGATAGACAAAGGTTTTTTTCAATTTGGAAAAAGTCTTACGTGTGGTTTACGTGCTAGTAGTGTTCACAAACGGACAGACAGACGGACGGACGGACGTTTGAAAAAACACTTTTATTAAGTATCAGAGGACCCAAAAACCTGTACTTCCGTTGAAATCTTGAAATCGATTTTCCGCAGCATTATATAACTTTCTCTACTCACGTAATTACTCCGTACTATACGTATGTATACGAGAAAGTAAAAAAAATTGTACGAATAGTAACTAAATCCCATCCACGTGATTCTTGTTAGCCTCTCTTTATTCATCAAATATTTTACCATTACCTTATCTGTTGATTTACGAATCAGTTGTTTTTGTCAAAAATGACTTACTTAAGGACGGAAATATATTCTCAGGAAACGCCGATGTCTATATCTATAACACTCGACGTATAATCATATTCAGCAGGTGACAGTATCAACAGCTCATTACAAAAAAATCACATACATTACATGTACATTATTTTATAACACTTTGCCAAAGATATTAAACGATTAAATTGATAGAAAATTTTAAATCCTAATTAAACTGGTTTGTGCTGCATAACTTTTTCTATACAATTGGAGACTATATTGAGCATCAAAAGGAAAGTAACATTAATTTCACCAGTGATATTAATATATTATTTACTGTATAATTATACCGCAGCTTCTGGGTCAATGATCCCCCATCTAATTCAGTTTTTTCGACCAGTTTCTCTGATCCGTTGAGTAAATGCTGAGATGGCCCCTTGTTTTGCTTCTGGATATAAATGTAACTTCATTAACTGTGCACGTCTTCTAGAATTCAGTGGGAAATAGAGTTATTCAAATTATCGTTCTCCATGTTGTCACGGCAGGAAGTATTAATGCTTTACGAAGGACATGATGAGCGATAAGAGCCCAAATTTATTGATGATTTACCCTTGAAAATATATTTTATTACATCGGAGTGAATATTTTGTTAACAATCCTCGCAAAATACGATCATTTTCTTTCTGTATTCAAAATTTAAGTAAGGTAGGGATCAACGAATTTTGAAAATATGCACAGAGTTCACTTCTCCCATAGCACGCCACACACAGTTTTTAACTGTTTCTGACATAATATAAAATAAATAAAAATAAATAAACCCATTCCTTGACACGATACAGACCATCCTTTAGGGAAATGAAAAAATTTTAGAGTGAGAGACATTCCACATTCATGTCTTAAATTTTTAGTTGTTTTAAATTCATCGGAAATTCTTTTTCCGACTTTTACCACAACTCGGATGTCCATATACATTTTTCTAATGAGTTAAAGGAGAGATTTTTCAATTTAAAAATTTTGCAGTTCCCTTCACAATTTATTTGTAGGCACTGAGTCACATGCTTTCTCCAGATCAATAAAAATCATATGATGCTCTCTTCCTTTCCGACCCATTTTCTCACACATTTGTTTTAATATAAAAATGTTATCCATACAAGACTCTCCTTGCGTAAAATCAGATTGCACTTCTGAAATTTTCATGGACACCCTTGCCTCCAATCTACTCAGAACAATTTTGTTCAGGAGTCATTCAATTGAAGCCATTATTCTTCTACCTCGATAGTTGTGCATGTCTTTCCTACTTTCTTCCTTGTGAATAGTCGAAATATATCATATATTCTATACAGTTGGTACATCATCCATTAATAATATCCAATTGAACTGTTAAGGGAATTTTCTAATCATCTTTTGTCCACCATACTCCACAAATCCATGGGTATTCCACCAGGACCCGCCGCTTTACCTTTTTTTTTTAAGACTTTAGAGCTTTCCACACTTCTTGATTTCATCCTTTATGTTTCTATTAATTATTCCCGGTTCTTTGCATTGAAACCTACTTTCTATCTGCATCTCCGAAAAATGATTCTTCTATTGCAGTAATGTAATTGCAATGGCCGTCCGCGCGCTATTGAAAGACCCGCCGCAGGAGCTGAGCGGCGGGAGGTCATCGCCTCCGGAGAGTACGGGCGGTGGCCAGGAGAGAGCGGAGCGCGCGCAGCCGTCACGCTCCGGTCGGCACGCTGCAACGCTCCACCGGCCGTACGGTCGAGCTGACCGGCGAAGCTTCAGCCCTGAGGGGTTGAAGCATGAGCCCTCTCCGGGGAGACGGATGGAGTTGAAGCAATCCCGGCGTAAGGCGAAGTATAGTGATATCTAGTGCAAGTGTAGTGAGTGACAACAAGCAAGATTACAGACTTTTTGCTTTACAGTTTTTCTGGGCATCTGGTATTCTCTACGGTACATCTACGGGTTAAACGGCACTTGCGTTTGTCCATGGTATATTCTTTTGGAAAAGTGTGTTGTAATAAACTATTTTTTTACGAACTTAGTTTGTTGTTTTGGATGTAACAAAACTGGCGACGAGGCAGAAAAAGATGGAATCCGGCGAACATATGGCAAAGATGATTATGCTAGAGCAGTAACAACTTCAGCCGCAGCAGCAACTACAGATCCAGTTACAGCAACAACAGCAGCTGTAGCAGACGGAGAAACATGAGCAACAACTGGCCGTGTTGGTAGAAACAATCGGTAGGCGCACGCCACTGCAGTTCCCTCGTTTCGAGCCAGACTCGGAGGAGTGGGCAGAGTATGTCCATAGACTGGAGCAACTGTGCCTCAAGATAGAATACGCAGATACGAGAAAGGCGTTATTTCTTAGTTGCGTGGGCAATAAAGTGACTAACCTGCTATAAAAACTGTTCCCGGAGAAAGATATGTCAGACATTAGTTGGCCAGATATTAACGAAAGGCTCAAAAATTACTTTAACAAAGTGCCCCACGTGGTCTCAGCGAGGTATAAGTTTTTCATAGTATATTCTCTTGTAAAAGTGTGTTGTAATAAACTACTATTTTACGAACTTGCTTTGTTGTTTTGGATATAACAATGTGATCATATGTAAATTTTCTTTATTCACCTTCAGCGCTCTTATTCTTCATACCGTTCTCCATGCTTGCATTGATTTACCGTATCTTACTGTATGTTCCATCCCGTAACATAACCTTTCCCAAGCTTCTTCTTTATATTGCTCAATCATTTTTGCCTTCTTTTGTATGAATAACTATTCAAATTTTTTGACGTTTGAATCCAGCTAGGTCCTGTAAGCTTCTTTTTCATTCTTAATTACCGCAGCGTCTTCTCCATTCATCCATTCTGTTCTTCCATTACTTTCTATTTTTATCCCCAAGTCTCAGTAGCTGCGTCATGTACCCATGTTTTCATATGATCATAGACTTCTCGAGCTCTCCAATCATTTTGTATAACCAATTTATTTGTTATAAGTCTCTGATAGATATATCTAACATTCATCTAGCAACACTGAGCATATATCTCGGTTTATTGATTTTTTCCCTTCTTGTGCAAACGCATCTCTCTATGTGATGTTACCATTCTAAATGCTATTTTAATGAGATGATGATCTGTACCACACTCAGCCCCTCTAAATATTCTAACGTCTTGAAATATTATTTTCTATTTTCTTTAACAATAACGATCTATTTTTAATACTGTCAAGTGTAACTCAAAAAGGACAAATAGCTGAAAGTTTTGGTGCTGTTTTGATATGTGGTTCCTATATTTTTTTGGGATTGTTGGACAAGAATATTAAGTTTGCCAACAAATATTTGTCCGGAAACTTTTTTAAGCAAAAGATGTGTAAAAATCACCCCTTTTTCAGTTTTATCAAAATAACTCAAAAACCATCCATTTTTCGAAATTAATGTCCTGTATGAGATAAAAGAATATAAAATTGCATATATTAATATCATTAAATTTTTCTCCAACTACTGGCTTAGCTGTAAGAGTACCGCGATATTTGGTGAAATAAACGAAACACACGAAAAATCCCTGAATTATCCCAATTAATGTCAATATAAATTTAAAAATGTCAATATTCGTAAATATTAACGTCATATATGAAATTAAAGAGAATGAAATTTCTTCTTGGATCAATGGTATCGCCCATAGTGTGTAAAATATTCCTGGATGTTACTATGAAAACGGTACTCCACTTAACCTTCCTCACTCACTAACTCCTATATGTAATTTACACCCAATGAAGTTGTATACAAATAAATACGGAAGTTTAAATTTTATTTGGAAAAAGACAAGTAGGAAATTAATAAAAGAAAATTAACATCATGGAAGACGATGGACTGTATCTTTATCGACGCGTAGGTTTTTCGAAAGCCCTGCTTTTTATAGACTTCTGCTGCATACAATATAATGGTATTAGCGTGTCTTTTATTACTATAACTCGTGTGTCTTATATTTTTTTCTAATACTTAACATTATCTAATATCTTGAAGAATATCAAGTCATCTTCCATTTGTTCGTCAGGTTCAATGGCTTCATCTTGTTGTCCTTGTTCCAGCTCGTTTTTCAGGCCATTTTCAAAAACGACTGTATATTGTTGCAACACTTGTCGCAGTTGAGACCAACTTAGATCACTAATCCCTACCGTCTTGCAGTCACTGTTTTGCAGTTTTTGGAACTTGCAGGTTGTAGTTAAAGGCCTCAGGCCATTTTTCGTACTTTTCCCTCTCCACTATTCTGGAATTTTTTCTAGACGTTGCTGAGCCTGAAAATAAACTCTTGAAAAGTGTAGCTGTGTTGCAGCTGCAGATGATGGTAGTGCAGCAATTTTTCCTTGTACCTGAAGTTAGTGAGGAGTTAGTGAGTGCACTGGAGCCGAAAAGTGAAACCTGAAAAAGTTCACCACCATTAGCAACCATCTCAATTGTTGCGTTGAAGAATTCGATTGATTTTATTATCGGCAAGATTAGTGTTCTTGATCTGCCTGAAATTCATTATTCCATGCTTGGCCAATGCCGAGATTTCGCAACACTCATTGCTTGTGAGGAAACGAAGTTATCGATAATTGTTTCACTTACTGTATAGCAGTAAACGGGAAATGTGGCTAAAGAAACTGTGTATTCAGCTTCTTTTGCATATTTGCAGAGAGCTCTCAATATTACCAACAGATGATCTACTACATCCACACCAACTTTAATCACGGTTATTTTTTTGATGTACGGGCAAGTATGTGTTCATCATTGGAGTGTCTTCTTCTTCTTCCGGGTGTTTGCATGTCATATCTGCTGTTATAAGTTTTGTAATGAAAATTTCTATTAACCTTTTTTATTATCCATGTTTGCAAGAAAATTTTCGTAAAACGTCCTACGAATCAATGTGTCGTCTAACATTAAAAACGCAATTTCTTTTAGATGTTTTACTTCGCTTAGTAGGATATCCGTAAAAGCATCTAAGTTGATTTGCTCGTGAATGATATATTGACACACATTCAACATAGTTGTCACGAATCGACTCTTGTGTCTTGTATGAGATAAAAAAACCGTCATTGATGACGTATTGAACTTGAACGTTATTAGTTTGAATGATTTAAAGAGAGTGTTCAGGTTTATCAACAAGAAAACTTAAGTCACAAATGCGTAAAGTCTAGAACTTGTTTATATTTTTTCAAACAATTCCAGTAAAAAGTCAAAAGTCATCCAGTAAAAATGCCATTTAATGCCATTTATATACAAAACCAGGGCCTTCAAAACCTACTCATCGCTGAAGGCACAATTGTTTTCCAAAATATTAATTATATTTTACACGTTATTAATTAACTACTTTTTTAAATAAAACGTAAACTGATTCACAAGGCGTCGTATTTATTTGTATAGAACTTTACTGGATGTAAATTAGGTAAATGAGTTAGTGCGTGAGAGAGGTTAAGTGGAATGCCGTTTTCACAGGAGCATTTAGGCATATTTTACACACTAACGGCGATACCATTTATCCTAGAAGAAAACTTTAGACACCCAAAATGTAGACAATTGTATCCTCTTTCATTTCATATCGGGTTAATATTTACGAAAAATTGATATTTTTTAGTTATATTGAGATAAAGTTATATTGAGAATTCACCCTTTTTCATGTGTTTCGCTTAAACACCAATTATAGCTTGCTGTCACAGTTAAACCGTTATTGGAGAAAAAATCTTAATGTGATTAAATGTAGAAAATTTTATCTTCTTTTATTTCACATAGAATATTTACGAAACATGGATGGCTTTTGGATGATTTTGAAAAAAACTGAAAAAGGGAGTGATGTTTACCTGCTTTTTGCTGAAAAAAGGTGTTTCCGGGCAAAAGTTTTGTTGGCAAAACAGATATTCGTGTTCTGCGACCCCCAAAATATATAGGAATAAAATATTCAAACTACATCAAAACTTTCTCTTATTTTCTATCACTTAACTGTACTATTTAGATTTTATTCTTTTCCTCCTCTCTTCCCCAAAAAACTAACCCAATGAAATTAAAATATGAATATCTTTGTAGCAGAAATGGGAATTCATAATGGAACAGTTCTTCCTTTTACATACTTCTATTAAATGCTTTCCATTATCGCTTTTTACAGACTCTCCTATTTTGCCCATTACACCATCTTTTTCTTTATTTTCAATGAGCCCATTGTGATCACCATGATTAGAAGTTGGTTCATTGTGAAAACACTATCAAACACGTCTATGAAGTCTTCAAATAATTCTGCCTTCTTCATAACAAGGAAGGGATCTGCAGGGACATATACTTCCAATAATTACAAGGGTTATTACACAAGGAAAATTTTAATATTTATTCTTATAAATCTTTCATTTGTAGCTTCCCAATTTTGAATCCCATTTTTCCACTTCTTCTATACTAGTATAGAGACGCCTGCCCGTGCACTCTCCCCCTTGTCTACTCCGTCGAAACAAACAAGAGAGTATCGAGAAAGTGTGGCACGAGTACGAAGAAGCAATACCGCACTGGTAAATAGGGATCAAACGATACACCTGTGTGAATCGTGCGGGGTAAGTTCTAGGATATGGATGTAGTTCAAGTACGAATAACAGGATTAGTTACGGGTAAGGTAAAGTGGGACGATGTGAACACCTGACTCCTCCACATCTACGGTCATTTGAATACATTTATAATTCTATTGACAATAAGTCCGCCTTCATCTTCTCCGTTTGACTATTTAGTGTTTCCGCGCGCGTCAATTATTGTAGTCATGGGCAGTTATATCCCAGGAGATGGCGGTTTTTTCTTCCCCCGCTGGAACGTGAGATCCGGCGCCAACCTCCTCGTCGACTTGCGAGGGTTTTCCCTCCCGATATCGCCCTTGGCGGGGCACCGATCAAGCCGGGAAAAGCTTTAGGCTCCCGATTGGACTTCAGAATGTTGTGGTACAGTAGATCAAGTACAGTACAGTAAGAGTATAAGGAAGGAGAAGAAGGGTGTGGAAAGGAAGATGGTACAAGTCCAGGGTCCGTTTGCTAAAGACCTGCTTCGGCATTCACCCAGTGTAGATCTGAGGGATCTTGAAAAACTATGAATCAGAGCAGTCAGCCACTAGAATTCTCCTCCAGACAATGGTTTAATTCAACTTAGTTATGAAGCTAGAGTCGAAAATCAGCCATCTCGTAACTCGAACCCTATTATCTTCTATTCAAGCTGCAATACGCACAATGTTGAAGGGTTTCACTCCCAAGGCGTTATCAGCTCCTTGTCTTATGAGTTTGACTTAACATTCGATCTTGCGCATTCCAATCTTTTCAGATCTAATCCTCATTTTACTAATATTTACCACGATTTTATTTGATTCTGTCTTGCCTCGATTACCTTAGTAGGTATGCATTTCCATAAAGCCCATAAGGTAATGTAATTTCAATAGATTAAATGTATGTCACAAGCATTAATATGTATTATTATTTTTATGTTTTATATCTTTATTTCCTAGTATTAAAAATAAGATTTTGTAAATTTGTGATTACTAATATGAATTTTAATACAAAAGTGATTCTGTATTTAGCTTTATTTTAACTATGCAGATTTCCTAAATCTCAATTCACTACTTACACTCATTTCAGCAACGACAATGGAATCCCATGAATATTTCTTAACCATTAAGCCGACTCGCTAAATTTTGTAAATTTCTATCGCCTATCCTGAAAGAGCCTTATTGTTCGAGGCAATACCCTTTCTTTTCAATACATAAGAGGTAATACCACAACAAACACATATTAGCGAACATGCCGATTATGTCCTTCTGGAAGCACTATATAAAAGAGTGAGAACTTCGAGACGGTCGTCATTCCTCACCTTGCTTGTGCAGAGAAACGCTCTATCGATCCGGCAAGCCCTCCCCCCTCCTGCAATCTCCTCCCTTGATGGAACTAATACACATATTCCGTCGTCCCTTCCGAAGCTCACACGTTTCGTCCCGCTTTTTTCCTGCGAAGCTATCGATTGCTTCAAGGAATCGATACTGCGAATCGATCACCATCCACGCCCACTTCACCGCCGCCACCTCCCTCGCCGCCAGCAGAGTGTCTTTGTCAGCACATTTTCCCGCTAATGATGAAAAAGGGAAAAAATATCTGACGCGCAGAATGCAAGGGGCCGCGCCCGCGGGAGGTGGGGATCAGAAAAGAAAAGGGGAAGGGGGGGAAGGGCCCGGAAGGAAAAAGGGGGAAAGATGGGGCGTGGCAGGGAGGGGCTGCATCGGACATTACAGCGGCTGCGAAGAACAGACGCGGGTGCGGTGTCGGCACCGAGGGGTGTGCTCAGCTTCCAAGCCGGAGCGGGGAAAGACGTGAGCGTGCAATGGCAGGGCGGGGCGGGGCGGGGCGGAGCATGGTGGTGGGATCTAGGCTTGGCAGGAGTTGGCGGTGCAGCGAGGTCGGAATGGAGTGGGGTGGAAAGGGACGGCCCGGGCCAGGCGGGGGCGGAGCCGGAAGTGGGGCCGGGAGTGGAGCCGGGTCGGGGGCGGTGGATTTTTGAAAATGGATATATTAAAATGAAAATTGTGTTCTGATTTTAAATGATCGCAGCTATGTGGGAGCAGCATCCGAGGGTGCCACTTCCATTCACACGTTGACAATATCATTTCCCTCCCGATATTCCCATGGTGGAAAGAGATGGTGGGCTTCTCCGGTGCACCGATTTTTACTCATTCTGCACAGCACCAGTTTCCGTCCCGAACCATGTAACCACTGCGTTTGAAAAGCGAGACCAGATGTTGGCCGCCATGTTTCATGTGTGCAAGAAGATGTGTCCTGAGTGCAATAAGGGTTGAGAAATATTTTTTAAGTGGCATAAATGGACAATTTTCAACGGTGACCGACCAAAAATAACACAATGGAAGGATAATTGCAATAAAATATATAATATTTAAAAAAGTGCTTATCTGTTTCTGTTTCAATGATTGTAACTGTGATAATTGAGACAGTTAAAAATTCTTGCTAATATGAAGACGCACACTTGTACCTGAAGCTCATTGGCTGAAATCGGATTCGCAAGAAGCCACCCATCTCTTTCCACCATGCTTTCCACCAAGGATATTCCGATTGAGTTTGATACATCATCCATGTAACACCTATAAAATTTCGAGATCATATGTCGTGGTTAAATCTGTGTTTAAATATCAGTCGTGGGGCGAGTTATATTACACCCTAGGGTGTCTCTCGCATCCAAGCCTCCATATCTCTCTATAGGTGCAGTTTTCATTACGCAATCTTCTTTTCATCATTGCCTCTGCTACTCCTCCCCATGTAAGTCTATGTCTTCCTCTTTTTAGATGGGTACCTGGTTGCCATTACCACAACATTTTGGGCCAGCGTTCTTCGTTCATTCTTTGCATGTGTCTACATCATTTTAGTATTTTCACTTCTATGGTGTTTGTTATATCAAAACTTACTTTTGCTTTACGTTTAATTTCTTTGATCTTAATTTTATCCATTACAGTTAGTTCGCTACTTCGTCGCCAGAAGTCCATTTCCATTGCTGTTAATTAAAAATTTGCTCTTTTTTTGTTACTTCCCATATCTCAGATTCATAGAGGGCAATATGCTCTACAACAATCTTATACAATTTTCTCTTTACACTCTTACTTAATTTATTTTTCCATATCATTGGATGTAGTTGTCTTATAGCCACTCTGCCTTTTGTAATTCTGTTTCTAATATTTTGAGAACTGCCTCCATTTGCATTTATTTCGGTACCTAGGTATGTGAATTTTTGACAGGGTTTTACTTTCAAACCATCATCCAGTTTCAGACCTTTAGCACTTCCTCCTACAACCATGTACTCATTCTTGTTAAGGTTAATTTCTAAACCCCATTCCCAGTACTCTTCATGTAATTTCTGCAGCATATATAGAGCATCGTCTTCATCTTCAGCGAACACCAACTGATCATTTGCGAAGTATAGAGAGAATAACATAGAGTGACCAATTTTAATATCCATATTATTATATTTCTTCCTCCTGAATTTCTTCCTTAAACAAATTCGGGGCTACACAGCACCCCTGTCGTAAACCTTTATTTACTGAAAATGGTGCTGAAACGTTTCTCCCTACTTTTATTTGGCTCCTATTATCACTGTACAAATCTTTAACGGCTCGAATAAATTGTGTATTTACATTTTGTTTCTCCATTGCCATCCAGAGCCTACATAATGGAACAGTGTCGTAGGTCTTATGCAGATCTATAAACACAAGTTGCGTCTCCAAGTTATGGACAAGACGTTTATCGGTTACCTGTCTAATACGAAAGATGTTATCAATACATGAATGCCCCGCTCGGAAGCCGCATTGTTCCTCGGCATCAATGAGGTATCCTTCCAGTCGGGTTTTTAATATTTTCCCATACACTCGGCCAATTCTGCTGAGGACAGTCATACCTCATTATTTGGCTCACTGTTTCCTATCACCTTTCTTGTAGATGTTAGAGATATATCCTTTTCCGAAGTTCTTTGGTAATTCTTTTCCCATTAAACATCTATTGTATATTCGGGTAAGAAGATCCAATAAACTGGGGCCATGCTTCAGCAATTCAATATTTACCAATCCTGTTCCGGGTGCTTTTCCATTTTTAAATCTCTGTATTGTTTTTCCAGTCTCTCTCACTGTAGTATATTCCATTTTATACGATTCCTCGAGCTCTAAGTTATACGTGTTACTAAATGCGGACCTATTTTCTTTCAAAAGTTCTTCATAATATATTTTAAATTGATCAATACTTATAGGTTGTAGTGCTGAATTTTGCTTTTCATTTTGTCTGAGGTTCTTTATTATTTTCCATGCGTTCTTTGATCTGGGATTACCTATACTCTGTTCTACATCTTCACATACTCTTTCCCATGCTTCGTTTTTAGCTTTTCTTACCTCCTGTTTAACTTCTCTACTAATTTGACGATACCGTTTTCTGTCTTCAATATCTTGGATGCTTAGCCATGTATTATAAGCAATTTTCTTGTTTCTCATTTTCCCTGCCAAAAAATTATTCCACCATGAGTTACCCATTCCTTTCCTACCAGTATATTCTATTTCTCCGAAGCTCTCATAAGCTGCTTGATGTACGGCATCTACAATTCCATCGTAGAGTGAGTAATTGAGTGGTTCACTTCTAACAGTTTCTTACTTAATCTGAGCTTGTATAGGAAGGATATAGATGCATCTTCAAGCAAACTCTTTTTGTTTTGTTTTTCTATGGTACTGGATGCTACATGAATTTCCGATTGCTGTGTCTTGTTTTCATAGGAAACATACAATCTTGATTTCATTAAATAATGGTCTGATTTTTACTCGCCTCCTCTACAGACTCGATCATCTTCCACTATAATTTTGTTGTTGCGTTTGGCGATAACGTAATCTATTATGGTTTTACTAGTTTCTCTAGACGAAGTGAATTTGTGAATGTCTTTGTGCTTAAAAAAACATTCCATACTTTAAAACTGTACTGGGCGCGAACTTCTACTAGACGTTCGCCATTTCCATTTATCACGTCTTCATTTTTTCAAAAATATGTCCAAAAACGAAAGAGATAATACACGAGTATATTTTATTTTAAAGCAAAAATGGGTTGAATGATATAGGAAACTTGTATTCTCAGACAGTGTTGGGCAAGTGGAGGCAGAGAAAATGTCAAATAAGGAAGATATAACAATGGATGAGTTAAATTAGCTGTACAGAAAAGCAAAAAAGGAAATACGCTGGACTGGATGATGTGGCAAAATTGGAAATATGCAGGAGATCAGATGAAAACGTTCTTATTAAAATTATTTAACAGTCTCTGGACTGAAAGCAAAGTACCTGCAGAATGTAACAAAGCCTTTACAATCAATACATATGAAAAGGGGTCAAAAGAAGACTGTGATAATTATCGTGGGATCTCCTTATTGACTACAGCTTCAAACTCGTATACCACAATATTGAAATACAAACTTAACAAGGAGATGGAGAATATTCTCCTGGATTATTGCAAAGTTTATGACAGTGTGGAAAGATCAAAATTATGGTGTATTTTAGAGAGCTATGGCATTCCACGAAACTTGATAAATGCCATTTAAAGCGTGTATCAGAATATCGAAATTTGTATTAATGTAAATGATTGCAAAATATAGGAACCTCGAAAAGTCAACCAAGGATTGAGACAAAGGTGTGGTTTGTCCCCAATCCTCTTCAACATATATATGAACAAAATTATGGATATATGGATTACCACAAATCCAAAGGTATACCAATATACAAATCGCACATCATGCACATTTTGCAGATGATCATGTTCTTTTGGCTCGGAAAACGGAATCCCGGAACCTCGGAAAACGATATCCAAAGAAATATAACATGCCTTAACTGAGTGCTACAGAGTTATAACTTAAGGATATCTAGTCAGAAAATGGCTGTGGCATACCAAGGCAACTATTTGACAAGAATAAAAATTGTTATCAACAAACTTAGTTCAATAAACTAGTTTCCAACTTCACTTACCTTGGCTGCAAAATATCAAAAGACATAAACCCTGAAATGCAAGAGAATGTAATGCAACAAGTTCAATGGCTATATGAAGAGGCGTTTTAAAAATAATCTGTTGAATAGCACCCTAATAAGATTTCACAATGTTATATTTCAACCCACACTATGCTTCACAGATGAAACGTGAACACTGAAGAAAAACAACAAAAGAAGATTCACAATCCCAAATGAAATTCCCAAATGAATTTCTTAAGAGCCCTACTGGGTCTAACCTTGAGGGACAGAGTTTCAAACGAAGACATAAGGTCAAGGTTAACTATTGACAGTGTAGTAAATGAAATTAAAAATACTAACAGAAATGTTTCCTGCATGTAAACAGGATGGAGCCAAATAGACTACCAAAGTTAGCTCTGTCATATAAAACCTAAGGGCTACAGATATGTGGGTAGGTCTAGAATGAGGTGGTCAGAGCAATTATGAGTCTCGGAACGGACCACTGGATCTCAAACCTTGTCAAAGAAGAAGAAGAAGAAGAAGAACAACAACAACAACAACAACAACAACTAGAAGACTTCTCCGTATCTTCCTACAACTTCGTCTTGCGCAAGCCTTCCTACTCTACTGTTAAAATCTCCCACTAAAAATATGTCCTTTCAGTTTGGTATTCCATCCAAGACCGTCGTCAGTTGATTAATCTTTCATCAGACTATCTTTCTCCAATTCAGTAGCATTGGCGTTTGGAGCAACAACCATCTCAATACCTTTAATTTAAAATCAATTTTTAAAATATTCTCACTTACACATGACCAAATGTTACGCTTATATTTCTTTACCATAGCAATGGAAATTCCTTTCTTAGCTCTAAATTCTTTGGTAACAGCACTATACACGTGGATGTAGTCTTTTATTTCTTCTACTTCCTGTCCTTTTTTCTTTGTTTTTGACAACACAGCAATTTTGCAATTTTTTTTTGAAGATGGAGATGAAGAATAAAGAAAAACTGAATACATGAGAAAAGGAGAAGAAAAGAAAATGAAAGACACCCTAGCCCTCGCAACTTAATATCATCGGGGTTGAAATACCACAAGGGGCCAAGAGAGGCCTTACAGTAAAAAACACCAGTAATATGGTACAAGTAAGTGGAAATAATACCACATTAGAGAGGGATGCCATCCTAACGACAGTGCTGCAGGCGGGGGAGGGGTAGGAAACGGATACAGCGGAGACTGGAAATTAGGATGAGGTATCTGATTAACGGGACGCTGTGACACCGCTACCCCGTAATGCTGTCAACTCCATTGGAGTACGCAAACCTCCTCGCCAGCATGTACAATGGTGGTGGCGATGTCTCTTGGAGGCGGTAAATATCAGTTAAATCGTTTTTTCCAATCACATTTAGGGGCGTATTTAAAATTTGTTTACTGAAAAAAAAACGGTTTAAATTTTTATCACTACCGTCTACATTGTTTAAAAATATGAAAAAAATATATGTTATAGAATGTTATAAGACGCATTTTAGGGGGAAAATTGAAACAGTACTCCAACGTTATCTCCTCGAAAATGAATTTCAAAATTTCATTTACTTTTTATACAAATTTGACGTCAAAATTTGTTGACAAAAATACCTTCAAATTGAATTATGCTTCATCATCTCTGCAATTCTTTACAGCCTGATACATGCAATAGATACTGAGAAAAAACATGCAAAACACTTTCTCGTATCTCTCCAACAGATTGCCCTAGGAGGCTAATTTTTTGTGAATCTACGTCATTTTGTATTCTCTTCCATATGAGCATCTCGATTGGTTTGGGGCCCCTTTTCACCGCCTTATTCGGCTATACCCTTTAGAAACTGGATTTATTCACTTTTTTGTTACCAGAGCTCCGTAATAAGAGTTTTTCGGCGTTTTTTTCGCGCAACATTACATAACTTTCTCACTACTCCGTGGCTAAATTTTAAACATATTACAATGCATGTTCAGGCATAGAAAGATACATTAAATATGATCGATTAAAATGTTTGTATTTTTTTATTCATTACAAAATAAGGTTTAAACATCGTTAATCGGATGACTTAAGTCGTAACAATTCATGTAAATACCGGAAAAGAGACTAGTAATTCAAAGCATTTCTCCAATGTACTTGTGATAACACTGAAATCTGATACTAAAAATATCTTTTATACTTGCTAACGGTGCTGTTTGCCATGTCCTTTTGATATCAATTAGTATCCATTTAATTACCGTTATAACATATCTTCATAAAATTTACTGAAACTGTAAAATTTTACTCGTCATTTTTCAACAAATATAATTTCCTTCGTATATCAAACAACTCTCACATGTTTTTCTTGACAAAATATTTTTTCGTGATTCTATGACATGTTGCTCAGCAGTACTTCATGCAATCAAATCATCAAAAAACCCATGTTTTATTAGTATTCTTCCAGAATATTCCGAAAGGAAACTGGTAAAGAATTGCGCCAAACGATTTGTTTTGCCGAGAGGAATCGAATAAGCTTATGATCACCTCTGCTGATGCCTTAAGTCAACCAAAAAGCTTCAAGATGCTAAAAATCTCAAAAACATGTTTTTAGTAATATTTTGAAGACTTTTCTACATTGATCAGCAAAAAACTATCAGTTCTCCATCAGGAGGCCAAGACGCGTCACATAAAACGTCATTTGTCCTCATTGGTGGACCGGAAAGAGATCAACCATGAGCGGACGGATGGATGGATGGATACTTCATATGATACTTATATACTAAAGTACCCAAACCCGGGCCCCCATTTATTTTTCGAATGTTTTAGAACGAAATTTTCTGCACAATTAAATCAAAATATATGGAACGCATACCTTCGTTATACAAATGTTGTATTATACTTAAAATTATTGGCCAAGTATTTTAAGAATAAAATAGTTTGTTCGTAAACAAATTCTGTGGACTTTTATAAAAGCTTTCCTAATGTGAGCCCCCCTCCCGCAAACGTTTTAAGAAATGGGAAAAATTAATGAAATAACTACAAATAGGTTGAACTCAGAATACTTTTATAAAAATACAAGTCTTATCCACAAGACGTCTTATATATCACGTCTTGTGTCTTGCACATATTCTATATTCAAGTGCGACAAAAATTACATATAAACATGTTTTTCTGCCTCCGCACATTCTACATAAGCCCAGAGTAAAAATTTTAGGCACACCACCCATTTTCCTACTGCCTTTGGAAATTTTACACTGCCTAACATGCACCCTCCATCTTCTTAACCTGGCAGGGAAGGTATCCCAGTTAGAACCTCCAATTCGGAACAGCCAGAGGGCATGTCGTACGATTCCTCACCGGGGGTGGAATCTTCCTTTTGTTTTTTATTTAACTTCAGAATTATCTTAAGTCTGTTTTCGACTTCTCGGGGTTTAAATTCTGAAATGTGTCCCTGTGCCTCTTTCTTCTTCTTTTCTCTCAAACTGATAGGCTACAGAGGCTACTTGCTTTTTATTAGCCTCCTAATGCATAAGGAATGCCATAAACTTTAATTGTTTTTATCTTACGAGACGAAAATTGGGGGCTCGCCTTAGTTACCCTTGGGGGCCCAGTTAAGGCACCAGCGTGTTCATATTCCAAATGCCAGTAACATTTTTACATGACAATTAAAATAAATTATATTACCCTACATCAATAGCTTTTAATATCCCCCTCGAAATAATTTAATGGTTAGAAGACTTACTGCTTGCCTGTTATGGCTCTATGAAATTACACCATTTACGATAATTACTTCAGACTTGTGCACTTCAGTTTTATACTCATACAGTGTTTTCGTCTCCGTACAACTCACATCATATGTGCAGACTGCCTCGTGTGAGTTTTTCCAGACTTCTTTCAATGTGGCGTGATACAACTTCAGCCATGTGCTAGGTTCTGAATAGCTACAATAAAAACTATTACAAATACAAACTATTTTTATAATATGTACATTATTTCAAACGGGTACATCATTCTTTCAATGTTTCGATTGACTGCAACAATTTAAAGTGTTAATTCTCTCCTATATTATTATCTGTTATACACGTGCTTACAATCGCGTCGTGCGGAAACCAGATGTGAGATAGTATCATTCCAATTTGTGACAGTGTTGTAACCGACGAAACGCTCCGCCAACGGCCCCTGCCCCTTCTGGCCAGCAGTACCGCCCCGGGCAGTCAACGCCTGTAACGCACAGGGCACCCCCCCCCCACAATGGCGCAATCTCGCAATCCCCAGCGTGCACCTGGCACGCACTATCCACAATGCACGGCGGCACAGGAAACCCGCCAAGAGCAGCGAGCGAGCCGAGCGGCTTTGAGCGGCAGCCTTCCCCGCCATTTGCAGCTGGCGGCATCGCCCCGGCGCAGTCCTGGGTTCCATCGAGCACATCACCCGACACTAGGGACGCCCCTCACCCCGCGTGGATGCAGCACGAGGCACGGGTAGCGGCAACCGGCTGCCCCTCGCTCTCCCCCAGAGCGTCACGAGAGCAGCCGAGCCGTGACCACCTGCAACGGAGCGCCAGTGAGCAGGATCCACAAGGTCTTCCGAGTGCTACATTGGAAGATAACAGCGGCGTTGAGGCGCTCGCCACGTTCCTCGGCGCTACCACCCCACCCCTCCCCTGCCCACGCGCCGAGCAAGCTCAACTCGCGGAGGAGCAAGACGTCGTGGAAGCCACAGGCAGCCGCATTAATGCTCGCAGCCTTCACCTGCTCGTCCGAAATCTACGCCGCCTATTCCAGGAAGCATACACTAAGTTGTGGCGGACGTCATCTCGGAGTGCCGCTCTCACTCCGCGATCTGGCGGCTGCGCCACAATAGAATACTGGAACACGTTAAAGCAGCCGCAGTCGCAAATGGGTGGACGGTGCTTCTCGAAGACCAAGCCATCGCAGGGCGGAACCGTCCGAAACTGGTGCTGGTTAAGGACCATAAAGCGATCGTCGTCGACGCCTCGGTCTGCGTAGCATACCCGGGGCGCCTCGGTGAACGCTATGATGAGAAGGCGGCGAAATACGAACATATTCGCACCTTCTTAGCAGCCAGGAACTTTCGGGACGTCAGCTTCCTTCCTTCCCCCCTGGTAGGAGCTCTGGGCGAGTGGTGTGAGTCAAGTGCAGCGCTACTCGGTAAATTTACCACTAGCGAAAAGATGCGCGTGCTACGTGAGCGCATGGTCGCCGAGGCTATAGCAGGGAGCGCTGCCTGCTATTTTCGCCACACTGCCCAAGATGACCTCATCCCAGTCGAGTACAGGCATTCCTAAACATAAAGACAATACCCCTGTGATCGATGAGGAGGATGGTCTGTGGATGACTTGTGCAGATGCGATTTAAATGATGTTTATAAGCGTATGTTTTTGTGTTACATGTGTATGTACTGCTTACTGTAAATAATGTAAATAATGTTCGTAGTTAAATTAAGTCAGGATGTAAGACAAAGTAGAGTTAGATTAGTTTGTAAGTATCTAGTTTGTAAGCTAGTCCATACGTAACGTCCTATGTAAATAGAATTTAAGAATAAATATTATATAGTCTACATTCATTGTGCAGTGTGCAGCTCGTACTGCTGTCACTGTGTGTATGTACTGGCAGTCATGATTGGTAATTAATTATACCACTTATCTACGTCACAACCATCAGGACATGAATTCTCGCACTCCTGTTGCGAAGCTATCATGTGCTGTTGTTTCCCTGTTAGTGGCAATACTTGCTGTAATCACCCAATTTCAGGAAAGAGTTTTAAATGCATATCCTAAAAAAGCATTCTGGTCTTGAGAGAGAAGAGAAGAGAGACAGACAGAGACAGACAGAGAGACAGAAGAGACGAGACAGAGAGACGAGACAGAGAGACGAGACAGAGAGACGAGACAGAGAGACGAGACAGAGAGACGAGACAGAGAGACGAGACAGAGACGAGACAGAGAGACGAGAAAAAAGAACAGAGAGACGAGACAGAGACAGAGACAGAGAGGCGAGACAGAGACGAGACAGAGAGACGAGTACAGAGAGACGAGACAGAGAGACGAGTCAGAGAGACGAGTCAGAGAGACGAATCAGAGAGACGAGACAGAGAGACGGAGGGACAGAGAGACGGAGGGACAGAGAGACAGAAAGACGGAGAGACAGAAAGACGGAGAGACAGAAAGACGGAGAGACAGACAGACAGACAGACAGACAGATTTACCAAAGGTAGGTGATAGCTTCTGCAGCAATAGGTGTTGCATTTACAGTCCACAGCTATTACAATAGACCCCACCTAACCGTGGTATCACATCAGTGGTACACCGATGAAGTATCGAAATCAGGCAAGGGCGAAGTACGTATAAAACTTTGGTTCTTACTGTTCGCATTATTGTCGACTCTCCGGCATGAAGATACTACCGCTTCACTGGGCTACGGATTTGGAAAGAACTATAATTTCTAGTACGTTTCCAATATGCCACAGCACTCTACAGAGCAGCAAATCAAGGGACTCGCATTAGGAACCGGGCCCGGGTTTGGGTACTTTCCACTACCCCTAACATGAAAAAAAAAGTTTCAAATTCGAGGGGCTCGGTATCAGAGAGTTCGAGAGGGGAATGTTTATTTTAGTGAAAAGCCTGAGTACGGTTTGGAAACTAGTTTTGATCACACATGTAGTGACAGAACCAGGCCGAACACTGTTTTGCGAAAAACCCTTTATCGGCATCAATGACCACAAAACATGTTTTTGAAAATGATAATACACAGTCAGATAAAAGAGAAGTTAAAAACAGAGTTTACCAACAGATTGAATACCCAAAACCTCCCTCAACTCACGTAATCTTCCAACCGCAATTAATACATATTCCATACCTGAGATTACTTACTCATTGGTAAGCTGCGGATTTATAGGCATGAAAACGGTAAAAATAGGCAGGCAAAATAGGCATTTAGAAACGAAAACTAAGCATTTAAAAAGGTACAATTGGCATTTAAATCAGAACTCTAATTTGTTCTTCTCCTTATTTGCGTACATGTGAAGAACGTTTCTGACGGAAACATAATATAGCAACCTTCATGGAAATACTTTCATCATTATTCTGACGAATTCTCGTTGAAATCATTTCTATATCATTTGCGTGGAATATTCAGACAAAAAAAGTCTTTGCTATAGCTACCTTGTAACTTTCATTAAATGCAAGCTGATACTTAAATGCTGCTCATACGATCTTTTTTCTCACCTCTCATTTAAACATAACTGAAAACATTGTATGATTTGTTTCAATCGCCATGCATAACATCAATATTGTGACAAGTAGAGCCCCAAGAGCACTTATTTCTGGCATTATTTCTAAATATTTCAAAAGTTGCAATTTTCAAAAATTCAGAGAGTTCAACGAAAATGAGCCATTTTTTTAAACGTTCCGTGTTTTACTCGTGGGAAAAAAATTGAAGAAAATTGTAGCTGTTTTTGAGTATTTTTTTATAACTTACATTAATTTCTAGCAGAAATTACGCAGAAAAACACTCGATTTTTACATCGTGTTTTTTAAAATCTTATTTTTTAGATCAGATTTCATTTTAGACAAAACTCTCTGTATTGTATATTGTACTTTTGCAATGTTAACTTTTTGCAAGTTTAGAAAACACAGAGAATTCGCAAAAAATGGGACCACCACCAACTTTTATTGTGGGAATTCTGATGTGGTGTTGTTGACGTTCTTATGAGAAGAAATAAAAGAGGTCATCTTCGTCAACATATTAGGAGTCAATATAACAAACAACTTTTATACCACTCTTTGACCCATACAAGGAGAAATTTTTAAGAAAAAATAAGTAGCAATTTTAGAGTAAAATATTGTTTAAAATTTTTAAGTAAAAAATAACTCTACTACCACCAGTGATCCCTGTTTCAAAATACGAAATACCGCTCTGGTGGCAGTAAAACGGAACATAGATTTATCGAAAGTTATTAATGTTTTCTGTACTCTGCAGGATAAAACCAAAGAAAAAGACTTTTTATAAAAATTAAAAATTTTGACATTTATTTATGAAATAGGCATTTATAGGCACTATAAAATACGTAAATAATGCTCTTAATTCATCGAAATGTATAAATAACACAAAAGATTGATTTCCGTAGAAGGAAAGGCCATATTTATACCTGCTATCCGCAGAATGTTTTGCCCGTGAAATCAGCACAAGTATATGAGAATCCCGAGTTCATACTAAACAGTACGCTCTTAGAAGGGTTGTGAGGGGAAGCAATCATGACGAACAGCCTCTTACTTCCTTGTGATTCGAGCCCTGCACCACTTACTGTAAACAACAAAATCGGCGTTATACAATCTCTTGCGACTTGTGCCATTCATCGCCTTGAGTCGCCTCTTGGTATCCCATTTAAGCTGACATCGCAGCTGCTGGTGGTGTCGGCCGACACGATGGAGCTGAGACACGTGTTTCTCGCGGCCACCGCTAGATGGCAACGCCAAAAAATGCTTAGAATATTTTCGATGGATCCGAAAATAAATCGTCAGTTTCCCTTCAGAAGATCGAGACGCGCTGAATCATTTGTCTCGATAGGTGGAAGAGAAGGGGCCTAACCGTGAGTGATGGACACATGAACAGACAGGCGCAGATCACACGAATACTATATAAGGATTTTGTGTAAACTACTCATATCATCAAAGAATTTTAGACGACATTATTTAAAATAACTGTTTTTATTAACAGAAATCTATATCCTCAAAATTGCGCAAAAATGTTTAACTTTTGAAATTTCGAAAATCCAGTGTTCAATGGTATTCAGAGCCATTTTTAAAAAAGTACTTTTCTCTATCCGAGAAATAAGTTTGGAGAAAAACTTGGGAGCCGTTTTCGGAATATTGCTTTTAATAATTGCATTATTATGATTATAATAATAATAATTATTATTATTATTAGTTAGAAAAAATGTACATGATATAACAGTTCTTGATTATTTTGTATTTCCAGAGCCTCAACTGCTATTGAATAGTAATCGTCCTAACTACTGTCAAAAATTCTGTCATCGTTGGGACTCGAAGCCTCAGAGACACTACAGTGACATTAGTTAATCCCCCAAGGCACCCCAGCTGGTATAGTACATTGCATAATGTATTTTTGAAGAACTGGTTTCAATAAGAAAAATCTCTATTTTTAGAATTGTATTAGTAGGACTGTGCAGAAAAAAGTTCATGTTTGCAATTTTCAAAAATTCAAAGAATCCAAAAAATGTTCAAACCTGCGCCACTTTAGTAAACGTATTTTGCTCTATCAGAGAAAAAAAATTAAGGAAACGTTCGGAGACATTTTTGAGAAATTTAATATCCTTCATGTAATCCTTCATGTATAATCTCCAAAAATCAAAACAAACATTAATTTTGATTTTAAATTCAAGGGATCATGACATCAGCCAGATTGATCAGAGAATATCACTTTTGATGAATATCCTACCCACGCTTTAGCCACTAGTGAAATTGCCAGACAATCACACGTTTTGCCGCAAACCAATTTTCCGGTGTCAACGGCCAACAAGGAGTGGATTCTGACTACCCGTCGTGTTCTAAGTAATAATGTACTAAATGCTGATGTAAGAATTATCTCCCTTTTTGAAATCAAGGTCCTACAATACGATCTTATCTGTCAAAAAATCGCCGTTTTCGCTGAAGCATTTTATAACAGTCTCTATACTATGTAAGTAGCATGTGTGAAAGAAAGCTGATTTTAATATTGCAAAAATGGCAGCTTCGAAACACATTTGAACTTTTTCAATTTGTAAAATTTCAAAGGTTTTAATTAAAATCGGAATTATACCTTGTTTGTAAATGCTCTTTTCTCTATTCCTGCAAAAAATTAATTTAACATACGTCTGTTATTTATCGTAGTATGTTATAATAGTCTCTTCACAGCGTCATCTATTTGTGAACGAATATGTAATAAAAATACTACCATTTTTGTCTGAAGCTAAGCGAGATCAAATTTCAATTTCCTGGATTCAGAAACGACATTGATACGTAGAAATTAGCGTAATATGATCCTAACATATGACACTAGTGTTCTGCTGTAAAAGTAGTAAGTATATTCATTTTATGATGAACGATTCAGTTGACGGAGATGACTTCCATTATTTCATCATGCAATTACTTCAACAATACCACATCAACATTCTCACAAGTATTCATATTACTCACTTAGCACTCAATAGTGTTGCCAGTCGTGCCAGAATCCTAGTATGTGTACGATAATTTTAATGAAGGTACCATGGATTTTAATTAAGCCATCCGGGAACGTTTAAATACTAGGATTTTAAGTCTACGGTTATACACGATGTACGATTTAAGATGTGTAGTAATATTTTATTCAATAATTTAAACCAACATCAATATTCCAAATAACTATAATAATACTGAAAACACTGCGGTAAAAACATTAAGGGTGACATAGGATGGTCTTTTTCTAGCATATGCTGTAGTAGAAAAGAATATAACTTCTTAGTCTTTCATTTACTTTATCGCTATAAAATAAATCAATATCTAGTTAAGTTCCTATTTGCATTAAAAACAAAATAGAGTTAAAATTTGAAGTTACAGAATTTAAATCCATTGTTATTGGGATCAGGAATTTTAGTAAAAGTACCAAGGTTTTTGAAGGTTGTTACTGGGATACACATTTAATCATCTGACAACGCTGGTACTGAAATGCATTTCTCTCTGAGCTTAGTCTCTCATTGTACGGTAAATAACTCTGACTCCAATATAAAAAATGAAATACAGATATTTTGATAAACAATGCTCCCAACTGTTCGCATATGTTATTTCTGAATATTATTAAATCATATATAGATTTCTACGAAATGACAAAATTTCTTTTTCACTCGAGTGAACACACAAACAACAAAATAATCAAAAAATCTGTGAATCAAAGGAAAACAATTAGTTCTGCAGTTATTACTTTAGATGTAGACATTTAGACTAAACTATGCGAAGAACAGTTGATGTAACGACAACAATGAGAAGTCACAGATGCTTCCAAAGTATGAAAACGCAATATGCATGCGAGTAGGTAAAATTTAAGGACACGTAAATCAGATATAAATCATAGAAACCTCCTCTTCTGCTCCGAACCGAGCCGCCGAGAAAACGAAGTGCCAAACGCGGCGACGGGCGCAGTGTTCCAATGATGGTAGAAAAGTGGGGGCAACAGGTTCGCTTGGAAAATCGATAATAACACATTTTAAATGGTAATTACTAATTAGAATGTTTATGATTTAATACCAATTTTAAGAATTATATAAGTCAAAGCAATATCTTGATCATAATCAGTTCTGAAAATCCACTTCCATTCTTCTAGTAGATAACTTTTTGGGAAAGACAGTTTTAACATTTTAGGACAATAATATTTTATACAATGATATATAATACAACGAATTAATTCGTTCTGAAACAATAATTAATGTAAACAAATAACCATTCCATAATCTTCAATCTGCAAATTCCTTTATTCATTACATTATTGCGGGCTAGGTCAATTCTCAGAGTTTATTTTTATCTCGCAGATTTCTCTGGATCGCAAAGATACGTAATGCATCTGTAGGTTGGACTTTTTAACAAACTGCAGTTCTCGTGAAAACACTAAACACTTCGCCAGTGTTCCAGTATCTACAAAATGAAAACTTTCTTCCTAAATCGAAAGAAAATCAACGGATGTAGATGGTTTCCCAAACATGTTGCCTGAAACGCTAGGAAAGGCACACTACAAGGTTTTTCGTTACCGGTGACCGCCGTTTGCCCCTCCCTCCCACCCACCCACCGCCACCCCTCTGCTCGCGCTGCTTCTCCGAGCGCCTGCTCACGGAGGAGAATTCGGCTCTGACGTCATTTTTCCTCCAGTTGGCAAACGCTTATATAGACGGAAGATATAATTTTATATATATATATATATATATATATATATATATATATATATATAAAATATATATATATATATAAAATTATATATATATAATATATATTATTATATATATATATATATATATATACACACACACACACAGAGAGAGAGATTAAATTTCTACAAAAAAATAAAATACAATTATTCGGCGCCGGTGGTAACAAGCTAATGTTTGCGCTAGTGACACGCACCTGTGCAAAAAAGACAAATAACAACTGGATAGCAGAACAAATATTCTCTGATATTATATTATTGTGATATAAACGAATGGAACAGTTTTAATTTAAATAAGCCTTAAAACATGATATATTCCCTTTACGTTCTTTACATTCAATTTTGAAAACAACCACAATACATCTCATCTCATCATCTTCAAGGTCTAGGCCTAACGAAGTGTTCCGGTCCACCGTTTTCTTGGCCCTCCGGGATCTCGTTTTCCAAGAGGTCCATATTTCTACCAGAATACATCATAGGTAAAACGTGAAACTTCTCAAAAATTGTGATTTTGCAGGAGAAAGATTTTAACGTGAACGAAGCAGGCTGTTTCACAGCCAAAGCCAAAAGGTTTTCCCCTATTAAATGACTACCTTGTGAACTATTTTTAAAAAACTTTTACTAGTAAAAACCGTTTATTTTCTGAACATATTTCACATCACTTAACTCCACAACGATCTTGTCCCAGATGTCCCATTTCATCTGCACCGACGATGAAGAGCGGCGCGGAAGGCAAGGACAACAGCAGGGCAGCGCTCGGGCAACGGCACGCGGCCCATCTTTCCGCAGTTTGGAGGCACCCCCTTTCCTTCCCCCAGCGGCGAAACCCCTCGGCGCGGCCCGCGCCGCGAAATACGCGGCCAAAGCCGCTTTTAATCCGTGCACTCCCACCGCACCGCCTCGGCGTCACCCCTAAATATTTCGAGCGAAAGAGCCTTCCCTAATGCCGGAATTTTGCTGCGGTAATCGAAAACGAAAATATGGCAAACAGCATTTCAAAGGAGATGTTGAAGCATGCTTTCCGGCGCCCCTTCGGATGTGGATTGCCGGGTCCCAGTTTTAATTCCTAATTCTAAAGAGACGAATGAGGGAAGAAATTCTGCTGAAGTGATCTCCAAGACTTGTGCATTTTTTATGGTGTTGGGATTTTCAGTGGAAAAATATGTAAGAGAATTGTGTCATGTTAGCATTATTAGCAGAATTGTGGACAATGCTCATCAAACAACTAAAGCGTAAAGAGTTTTGTAATCTATTTTAATTTCAACCTTTTAAGTGATAACCAATGAGTTTCTTGAGTTCAAAGTTATGACCATGTCATTCACGAGTTCGAAGAAAACTTATTAGAAAAGCATAAAAGGATGTAAGAAAATGTCTCCAAAAAGTTATTAAAATAAATAAAACTGAACTAAAACAAAAATGTCTAAATTTTATGTCAATATGTCTAATAATTATTAGGCTCATATTTCTAATAATTATAATCAGATGACTGTATAACCATATATGTCTCTTGATCAAAACGATGTTGGTTAACTTCTTACGACAAAATTACTAAGGTTGTAGTTTTGTGAATTTCATGATCTTATCAGCAGTCAGATTTCTCTACATTAATAATGGAAGGACACAGATAGTGAATCTGATTTCTCTACCTATTGATAAGAACATCAGTATATCGTACAGATGCTGATAGTTTCTTGCAATAGGTGAACCTTTCCACATAAACATACAGCCTTCACAAAACGATATTCAAAAACCTATAGTGTTGTGAGTATCTTCATTCAGAATAACATTTGAAGACTAAATAACCAACTCCTCCGTAATTTGGAATTTAATTCGTCTTTTTTGTAATCAATGCTATTCTCCCTGTGCTTAATGCATCACTTTGATTCCAGTACCATTACAAAAGTACAAGAATCGAAAAATAACGGAAATAAGTTTACAAGGAAATGTTTACTATACAAAATTTACAAAGTAATAAATATCACATAACGTAGCTTGGGCAAGCTAAACGTACGATATGATTTTAGTATATCCAATATAGTGACATAAAAGTGAGAGTGTTAGGTGACGATAGAAAAATGAATGTCAACTAGATGATGTACGTACATTATTTTCTAAGTTCCTATGTTTTGACAACATTCTACAAATTGAATATAAATTGTACTAACATAAAATTATTAAAACATTTCTATCATGAAGTGCCCCGAACATGAATACACTGGATATTATTACTGGAATTTTATTGCTTTACTCGTAAAACTCTTTTCACAGTTGTCAAATATCTCTCGAGATGAAAAACATGTAGGCCTGATCTATTTTTCATAAATTGGTATTGCTAAGAATGCTAGGTTTAAAGGGCATATTTAGTGAATTGTTTTATTATTTTCCAGAAACATGACGCATAAATACTTTTCTGCACCACTACAACTACAATGAATGATGATTGTTAGGATTACGATATTGAACAAAACCCAGTCCTTGAGATACTACTTCTCCCTACTCAAGCTCAGAGACAGCTAGTTCAACTCAAAAGACCTAATGAGAAGGCGCGTACGAAACAATTACGAAGCACCTCGCCACCGGGTTCATAGCTCTCCCTGCAGTGCGGCGCATGGCGTCTCGAGAGAGCGCACGCTCAAAGGCCGCGTAAAACAGGAACTGACGACGAATCCCACAGTGGAAGGGCTCTTGCCGCGGCCGCATTTCAAAATTCCGGCTATTTCCATTGGGAACAAGGGAGCGGCCGGCAATTACAGAGACGCGGCAGCCCTCAATTAGCATTCTTTAGAAGCCCTCGGGGCGGGGACGCCGGTCCTCGCGGCCGGCGCAGCTCGGGGGCGGGGACGGGGCGAGAGGGAGAGTAGAGTAGGCGCGCTCGCCCTTGTTTTGCTTTCGTTTTTTAATTTTTTTATTGCTTGTTGGGTTGTACATAGTTCAGTATTACACTCTTTCATATGTAATGATGACTTACTACTAACTTAATACTATACTTTACCTAATTCTACTATTGCTACTACATTGGGGTAGATTACTCATGAGAGTATCTACTGTTCACAAATGTTTGAAATATTTTTAGGAATGAATCGAATGGGTATCTATTGTTTATTCTCGTATGTGTGTTGTTCGTTGAGGCTAGATTGTATTGTTTTAGTTGGTCTATTTGTAGTGGGTGGAATTGATTGTTGTATTATTTGCATTTTATTTACGTTGGATGATGCGGCATTTGTCCATATGGGACATGCGTATAGCATTATGGGTCTTATGATGGTTTTGTATAGTGTTATTGCATTTGTTAATGAAAGATTGAAGTTTTTAATCAGTAATGGTTTGAGTTGAATTAATCTCACTTTGGCCTGTTGTATTTTAATGTTGATGTGGTTTTTCCAGTTGAGTTTTGTATCGAGGTTTAGTCCTAAGTATTTGATAGGTTGATTCAATGGTGTCCAGTTTAATATGCTATTGTTTAATAGTAATGGATGGGGAGCAGAGAATGGTCTTAATGAAAAAATTTTTGATTTTGATTTGTTCGGATTTAGTTTGATTTTCCATTTTGTTGCCCGTTCGTCTATTTTATTTAAATGTTGTTGAATTTTTGTCCTGCTATATGACAACGTGCGACTTGATATGAATATTGCTGTATCGTCGGCGAACTGTGCAAGTTGCGTGTAACGTGTGATGGGAATATCGGCTGTGTATAGATTAAATAGAGTTGGGGATAGTGGTGAGCCTTGTGGAAGTCCTGCTTCTATTGTGCGTGGGTTGGAGCTATGACTGTCTATGGTTACTGTGAAAGATCTATCTGATATAAATTGCGTAATAATGTTTAGTAGGTATTTAGGTGTTCCTATAGCTTTGAGTTTGTAGATTAATCCGGGGTGCCAGACTCTGTCAAAAGCTTGAGATAATCTAAGAGTGTTGCTACTGTGTGTTTCTTTTCTTGAAAGCTAGTGTGAATTTTAGATAGGTTTCTGAAACCAAATTGATGATTTGAGATAGCTTCTGACTTTTAAAATTATTTTTTCAAATATTTTTGAAATAGTTGGCAGGAGACTTATTGGTCAATAATTCGCTGCAAGACTATGATTAGTGTTTGGTTTAGGAATCGGGATTATATTTGATATTTTCCAAGAACATGGGAAATAGCCTAATCTGAGTGATGAATTATAGATGTTATTTATATATGCAATTGTGGATGGGGGCATGTTTTTTACTATTTGGTTGCTAATTAGGTCATGTCCAGGAGCTATTCTCTTGGGCAAATTTGTTATGAGGTTTTTAACTTCGGAAGGTGAAATGAATTTTATTCTCTGAGGGACGTCATAGTTCGGTGCTCTATTTGAATCAATTATCGCCTGGTGGTCTGAGTGTACGGATGTGTTATTAGGTTTGAATGTTTGAGCGAAGTGTTCTGCAAGTGCTTTGCCTTGTCTTGTGGAGCATATTTTATACCTTGTGCCTGTTGAGAGGTGTTTTTTGTTTAGAAACATTTTGAGAAGTGCCAAAGTGATTTATTTGGTATTTAGTGATTTTTTTTTAAAGGATTGTTGGGTGTGTAGATTAATTGCTTTTTTTTATATGATTAAGGCGATTTAGCTCTTTTTTCAGTTGTGGAATTCTATTGTTGCTCCATAGCTCCATAGTTGTATTGCGTGTGTTGATTATTTCTGTTATTTCTTCGGGTAGTTTTGGTTTTTCTGAATGAAAGAATATGTGGGTTTGTAGTCTTGCAAGTGCTTTAATGTGTTTGTTATTATTTCGTTTATCTGCATGACAGATTTGACTATTTTAGGGGAGAGTTTAATATTTTGAATTGTGGTGTCTTGGCACTCACTATTTTCCTGAATAATTCCCAATTTATGTTTTGGGTATTTAGTTTCTGAGTTGGAGCATGTGGGGGAGGTATTATTTTAGTGATTATTAACACAGGAAAATGATCAGAATCCATCTCAAATACTGGGGTTGAATGATAAGCTGTACTTGTGTTAGTAATTGCTATGTCTAATATATCTGGGTGTTTGCTGCTGTCGTGTGGGAAATGGGTTGTTCGTATGGCGTAAGGAGTTGGTTAAGTCTGTTATTTGAGAGCCTGCATTGTTGGAAACTCTGCAACCCCAGTTCGTATGTTTTGCATTTAAGTCACCTAGTAGAATCATCGGGGTATTCTGTTGAAGAAGGGAAATTATATTGGTGTTTTTCATTTTAATATAGGGTGGTTTGTATGCTGATATTATGGTTGTGATTCTATTGTTTATAGGGATTTTAATAGCAATGGTTTCTAACCCTGGAGTGTGAGGTGTGTCAGATTGTATGTACGGAATTGATTTTTCGATAAGTATGAGAACTCCTCCCCCTTTTTGATCTACTCTCTTTTCTTATTACATTGTATCCTGATAGGTTAAATGTCTTGTCTGGGCTGAGGTGCGTTTCGGTGATGCATGCGATTTGTATTCCTTTATCTTTTAAGAAATATTTTAGTTCGTTTTTTTTGTTTGAGATGTTATTAGCATTCCAGTTTAGTATGATTAAATCTTTATTACACTGTTCTGACATTAATGTTACTCGTATTAAAGTAAGATGTGAATTTTTTTAAAAATAATTACATTCTGCTGACCGAATGTCCGCACGGTGCGGGCCCTTGCAGTTGTGGCATGTGGGGGTTAAGTTTTTTTGTGGGCATTTTACCGTGTAATGGTCTTTAGCACAGAATGCACATACTATTTTATTATTGCAGTTGTTTCTTGTATGGCCGAAGTCCAGACATCTTAAACATTGTATTGGCACATTTGTTTTACGTCTTTCTTCAGTTTTGACACACAGATTACATATTGCATTAATTTTCTCAGAGAGCTCACATCGGAATAAGCAAGGTTAACCATGCCGACCTGATAGGCGACGTGTGTGGAACGTCTGAGACATGAAATTCGTGGAAACAAATAGGTTGGAACTAGGTAGTTAGTAAAGCCGAAGTCGGCATGTTCAAAGTGGGCAGAGCGGCGCAGAAGGGTGTGAGGTTATTAGAGTATGGAGGAGAGACAGCGTTTTTTGCGTGGGCATTGGCACGGACGACTATGACGAAGAGGATGAAAGTGCAAAGGCAGCGGAGGCAGAATATGTGGCTAGAATGGAGGTAGAGGAGAAGAAGACTGCGGCAGAGAGGAGGTAGCAGCAATAGCAAAGGCTCTTTACGAACCGAGGAACCAAAGCGCCGAGTGGCGACAACGGAGTGGTCTGTCCGATGAATCAATGTCGCGACGTTCGAGGCGGACTATTGGTATGCATAACGGGACGCCGGCGGAGCCCCGTCCGTGTGTGTCGCCTCGTCGCCGCACCGCGCTGCCGTCGTTGCCATCTTCATCACCCACGCTACTTGCACGCCCTTCGCATAAATTATAACCGGCGCTCGTAGGCGTACTCTGTCGCCGCCCCCCCTCATCTGCACCGCCACTCTGAATGCTTACAACGCCTCCTCTTCATCGCTGTCTTCAGAAGCCACCACAGCCTCCTCTGCCACCCATGAAGTCGCCATCATTTGATTCGTGACTACCTTTTTACGAAACAGTTGCCACCTTTGAGTCACATTTTTTACATCCTCCTGGAACAAATTAGTGTAGTTCTTTTGATCCATGTGAAATTGCTTCGAAACGCATTACTTCACCGTCCTTCACCACCCGCAGTTACTACCAACCTCACCATTGCCACCGCCGTGCTCCTGCTCTGCGGGTTCTTGAAAGATACTCCCAACCAGCGGATGTGGGATGCGCACTTTTTATGTACTGCCTACTTCATTTACTAATAGCTGACGTTGCTTCATTAATGTTAACGCGGGGAGGGAAGGAGAGGGGCGCTCACAGGCCACGCTCCTGTCCGAATCTGCTACGTAAGAAAATATCTTGATTGCGCGCGAGGGCGCGCTGACTGGGCGGATAAGCGCGCGAAAGCCGGTCGGCCGGCCGACTCACCCACTCGCCTGAAGGCCGGAGCGGCGGGCGGCGCGGCGACGTTGCCTCGACGTTGCTGGGGCTGAGGCAAGAGCGGTCGAGAATGAGCCCACTTCCTCCCCACCGCGCTCACCGCTCACCGCTCACCACTCGCCGCTTTCCGCGAATTCCCGAAAGCGCTGCGCGCGCTAAATGACGCCCCGAAAATATTCCTGCTGAAAATGCCGAAACGAGTTTCTATGCGTAGCCTATTTGTACTGATTTCCCAATGAGATGGATTCGTCGGCGAGAAAGCGCTGAGTGCACGGCATCGGTCTTCAAAACGCGTGTTCAGAAGTTTTAGCAACGTCTTTCTGGAAGTTTGCGAGAGCATAAAAATCAGTTACAAATTTTGAGTGCACCGCTAATGAAGATTGCAGCTTTCTCAGCAGCATTTCTGCGGCGGGTTTCATGAATTGGCGGGATTCCAAAGAGCAAGTAATGAAATACATGCTTCATTGCAATGAATGAGCTGCTTTTACTTTCTCGCTACGGACTAGGTAGAAAGTGCCGCGAAGAAACGGCGAACTTTCGGCAGGAAAAAACGTTTGTCTGTCCGTCCATCTGTCTGTTTGTCTGTGATCGACGCTAGAGCTGTGATTGACGGTAAGAGGGTGACTATCTTTCAGTTGGTTATTGACTCAAGGTGTAAGAAATGTTGACTGAATGGGACATTGCATTAAAGGAGAGTGTGTGTATATATATATATATATATATATATATATATATATATATATATATATATATATATATATATATCAGATTGAGATTAAAAGTGAATTCATTGAAGAGTTTGTATTTCTAAATGTGCAGTCAATGTATTAATTCTTCATAAGAACATATACATTTCTTTCTTTGGTACTTATTATTACGAGTAGGCTTGACGACTCCCCCCTCTTTAGGAATCAACGTTACCATTTAAACTCGCGTAGTGCTAGGGTTAACGAGTAAACATCAAATTTAAGATTTAAAATAATGTGCAGTTTATGAACATTCATATTATCGCAAACGCAAATCATGGTCTAATAACACTATTAACACAGTTTTACATTCCGCAATATACGCTCTGTGATACTGTAGTCATCAACAAGTGTCTATTTGAGCGACAAGCTCTCTTCTCAGTCACGCGCGTTGCACCGAAAGTGGTTTCCTAAAGTGTGTACAGTTACGCAATTATACCTTTTCCCATGGACTACCGCAGACATTTTCCAGTACTCAATAAATAATTCTGTCTGTATGCTTCTGATGAAAAAATATTAGCCGTTTAAGCCTTCCAGAACGTTTCAAGGTTAAAGTGGCGTCTTCCTTGAAACAGAACGGTGTGAATTGCAGTAACTGTGGCAGATATTTCGTTCAGTTTTTGGAAAGATTTACGGGGAGTGGTCTTCAGAATTGTTTGAAAAAATATTGGACGAAAATTTATCGGTCAAATCTCTTTTCACCTGAGAAAATGATACTTCAGCTGAATCATTGAAACATCGTTCACGTGAAAATATTATAAAGTTAATACTCAAAATTGATTCAAACTAATATTAAATTGTAATTACAAGAAAAATAAATCATACTCCCCTTGTGACGAATCACAATCCTCTACTGCACATTTTTTGATATGCTATGAAAGTATAAATGCTTCGGATACAACAAACAGGATGATGCTGCGAGTTGAGAGACTGTTTGACGAGTTGAATGAGTAGGAACAAAGAATATGTGAAATGGTAAAACACCCTAAAATTATTTATATTTCAAAATCACGGCGTGCATTAATCATCAGTTTTCGTGAAAATACACTTCGATGTTCTTAAATTGATCAAACGCCTCTCGTGTAAACAACAGTCTCGTAAACGCTCGACTGGGCTCACGAGTGATTTAAGAGCGACTCCCAAACCGTAGGTCTTGCGTTTCCATAAAAGCTTTATTGTATTGTAGTAGTTTGTAGTATTGTAGTATCAATATATTTTATTTGTTTTAAATGTAAAACATTATTAGGCTGAGAAAATTAACTTTTAAAATAAAAACATAAAAGGAAAATATAAAATTATAAACTAAATAATAATTTACTCTGTAGCTAATATTGAAAATATAAACAAATAACGTACATGGATTCGAACGTAAGTCCCTATCTAAGAAGCGCTGAATCCACAACAGCGACTTCGTCGAGAGGCTTGAAGAATTTTTTTTCTCTATGATGCACAGTTAAAAAATTAGGAATTTCAAGCCTATTTTTACGAAAACAGTTGGCCATTGCATGGTAAACGTACAAATTAACAAGATATCCTACCTTTCCACGAAATCTGTTCAAAATTATTTTCTTAACACGTAGCCTCTCCATCTAAGATAGGAATGAAGAGAAGGACCCTAATGATTATATGCGGAAGTCAGAATATCTGAATACTTTTTCAGTTTTACTTGTCAGAAAAAAAGGTTTGAGTAAATTAGTTTTGTGAGAATTTTATTTTTAAATAGCTTCCGGTAGTTAACATCATTCAGAACCCTAGATAAGGGTGATATATTACACATTTCCTGTAATTTGTGGCAGGTTATTAATTTGAAGTTTTTTCGAAAGAAATGTCATAATGAATCTGAAAGTAGAGAAGTCGTGATGTACATGTACAATGTATGTACCTGTGCACACTTTCAAACGTGAGTATCAACAGTTTTAACCGTAAAATAGTCAAATATGTGCTTCATGTGTACTTGAACACATGTCTTAAAATTCATGCGATTTAAATAAAAATAAAAATATATTTTCAATATGAGCCAAAACACGCAAAAAATGGGAGGTGATTCGTTGAAAAAAACACATTCGACAATTTATTCACTCCAATTCTTTTCACAGATTGAAACATAAATAATTGTTAAGAATCCTTCGAAATACATAGTTATATATTACTCGTTAATTATCGAAGTGTTGTGGATGAAATGTGGATAAAGTGGTGTGGTGGAAATATTACTGGTTAACTGTTCCATTCGCACTCACATATCCATTTTATTTATGAGATCATTAGTGGATAGTTTGCTCTCATATTTTTTAAATAGATATAAATCGTACTAATTGAAGTTGTGCTGCAGGATGTCTTGTCTTTTTCACTTTCATATTCTCGGTCCCTTTCTTTCAGACTTGTTCAGATTTGTTTTGATTCGCTTTCTTTTCTGGAACCAAAGCCAATGCGAGAATATTGTAGATAAATGATTGTTAAGATGAAATTTTGCACAAAGAAAGGTTTTTCTAAATCACATGATTATTCATTGCGTTCTGTTTCAAAAGATTTTAAGGAATCAGTGTATCTGTATTTTCATTGATTTGCGACAATGAGACTTGAATGACCAACGTGTTTATTTGATTTCTGCCAAGATAAAGAAACGTGGTGAACAGGAAATGTCACACTCATGAATATTAAGAATAATTCAAAATATCACACTTTTAATTTCGTATCCGATATTATAGGCACATAAAAAAATTGTGAGATTCAAAGTCTTGACACATGTTTCCCTATGTATTTTGAAGTGCTGAATCTGAAGCCATAATTGCACCATCACCCTGAATCCGAAACGTGTAAAGTCTTTGGGCCTGACAAGAATCCCCGAAAACAAAAAACACAATTTCACGATGGTTTTGTGCTATTAAAAAAATTGGAAGGTGGTAGCGCAATTCTGACATCAGATTCAGCGCGTCGAAATACAAAGGAAACATGTGTCAAATCTTTGAGTCTGGCCACTTTTTTGTGTGCCTGAGTAATTCATATTCCGAGTATTACTGAGCAAAAATTATTAGTACTGAGAAACAATCAAAACTGTTTCACAAAACGCAGAAATTAATTCAGTAGAATAGTTTAAAAATTTCAATTATGTCTTGCAAATTCTTAGTGCTTTCCCACTTCAAAGTAAGTGTTTATTGTTGAGGTAATTGAATCAATGTTTTCAACATTTTATTACGACATTGGGATAATTATAGTGGCAACACCGAGATATGTCCAGAAGCAACAGGAAAAGACTGTCTCCGATCGACCGCCTTCTTCACCCTACCTGGACGCGTGGTGGAACCAATCAGGCACCCGCGAGTCGCAGCGTCATCGGGTGGGAGCGGCGCAGTCGGCCTCCTCTTGCAAATCGGGGAAGTCCCGCATCGCATCCGCCGCGCCGCGCCGCTCTCCGCGAACAAATTTATGACCGAGTGCCGTTTAATTAATCCCCTGCACCTTCCCTGGGCGAAGCGCCCGATTTGTTGGAACCGCTCGAATAAATTGAGTACAGATCGGCGCGCGGCGCGAGGGGCGCGGGGCGGAGGCAGGAGGGGGCGCGATGAGCGCCCGCGACGCACGTCGGGGAGTTGGAGAGGCAGGAAGGGGAATGGCACGAGGAGAGGGGACTCCTCCTCTCTCGTGTAGGGCGACGAATGCGACCACGCCACCCGCGGAGCGACAGCGTCCACGCAGAGCAGAGGGAAATAGAGACGGCGGGCAGTTGTGATGAGTACAGCAATGGCATTGGATGTAGAAGTAGTCCGTGAAAATTGCTTGAAAGATTTTCCTACCATTGGCACGATTATGTAGTATATCGAGATAATCGAAGAGATATTAGAATTTTAAATATTATTTCATGATAAATAATGAGAATGAGTAACAGAAATAATAAGACCATTTAATAAAAAATACCACCTAAATATTTCATTGAACGTGATATTGATTTGTTTAGAAGTTTTCACGATTTCAACGTAATTTTTAATATTACGTAGAAAGTATCGAGGCGACTGGAAGTTAATCGAAAGAGATGACAATCGAAAACGAAATTTAAAATAATTAAGTAAAATAAATATTCAACGTCGAGAAAGTTTTAAATTAAGAGGTAGAAAGAACATACAGTATGTGTATTAGGCGGAGTTTGGAATGAAAGAGTCAGAGAATATTGGAATATAATGCTGAAATAGTGTTTTGTCAAAAATTAACAATTCAGTGTAGAAGGTAGTGAGTTCCATAGAAAGAAAAGAAAAGGCGAACAACGCACTGAAATTCACATCCAAGAAGATGCTAACAGGCCTGAATCTTATAATTGAAAAAATATTGATGTATTGAACATAAAGGAGACGTAAACTTTAACTATTGGTCAATGCCTCTTGAGAATACAAGGAATAAATCCCTTTTCACTTTACCTATTTCTTCTCTTCTTCTAATCCTTTCCATCCCTCCCCTTTCACTTTTTATCTCTTTCCCCTCTCGTTCTTTCCTATTCTTCTAATACCTTCTCGCTTCTCACCTCAGGGCATCAATCGATGCCACTGCAATGCTTCAGACCGGCAGGTTCTAGGTTCCAGTCCCACATATCGACACTAGCTAGATAGCTAAGTCAAGTTCAGTCTCTTTCTGGAAGAGAATTCTAGCCGCCGGCTGCTCTGAACTGCAGTTGTCCGCGGTTTCTCCGATCAATTACCAGGCGAATGCCGGAGCAGTTCCCTAACAAATGGGACACGGATAGCACGCGTCGGCGTGGATCTCACCATACAGCGGAGAAAGATCATCGTCACCTCCTGAGGAAAAAATCATGTTCTACATTTACGGGGCTAATGGCTTTATCAGTTGACGCGCCCAGAATCATAAACCAAACTAATCCCTTGTCATATTCTGCTCTGTCCCTCTTATCTATTTCTCCATCACCTCTTTCTCGCTTTCCACAATCTTCCTTTACCTCTCTTTTATTCTCCTCTTTTCCCTTGCTTTTTCTTTTCTCTTTCTATTTCTTCTTCCAATAAATTTAAAGTAGCGAGTGCGGGTTTAACACGCGACAGTTCTCGCTTGTTAAACCCCACACTCTTTCCTACGCTTCCATTTCCATATTAAGAGGGAAAGTTGCTAAAAGTACGTGTTTATTTGTTTAAAAATTGTATAAAGGTAACTTCTAATGTACTTACAGAATATCAAATAAAAATAATGCAGGTGATATTTGAAGCAAATTTATAATAAGAATTTATTCAGTATTGTAGACAGGTGTTCTTGGAATAATTACATTTCCTTAAAAACACCATTTGAAATAAATATACCATCTTTCTTGGCAGTTAACTTTTCGCTTTCCTTGGTAGTCACAAAAATATTAGAATTTTGATTTTGAGAAAGCTACGTATGATGTCCGTGCTAAAAATACAGGATCGGGCAAGTACAACCCTACTCTTTGTAATATTATTTAACTTTAATACCGAAGAGGTGTTCACACCCGAGAAATTCATTCGCTTAGAAAACCAAGCAATTAGTTTAATTTCACGTTGCAGATTCTGCACGTCTATAAACAGGTGGAGTAATATCAAAAAGTGCAGAACCAGCAAAAAATGTAATAGAATGTCCAAAATGATCTCATCCTATGTACTACGATGTGAGAAACGATTTATTGAGAACTTTGGGTTCAAATTTCCAGTTTTTTTAAGCCTTAAAACGCTTGATTTAGAAGTTATTTAACTACATGAATTTTAGCAGTGCTGCCTGAGTGTCACGGGTTGCATTTGACATGAATATTTAGATGCTGTTTTTCTTCACATCCTTTATATTTTTCAAGTGAATGTAAAATTCGTCACGTCTCCGTTTCTTTAGAGACCTCATTTATAAAGATTGGTTGCATGTGAGGGACACATCAATACACATATATACTATCGAAATAATACATGAGACGATTATTTGTTCTTCCGAACAATATTGTTTTTTCTACTCATCTCAGCGTATGTAATCATCTTCCCAAAGCGAGAGGAAAATTCCATTGGCGCATGAAGGTTTCGCGGTACCAGTCACTTCGTTCAACCGCGCGGTCTCGCCCCTTCAGCCAGACCGCTCCTGCCCGTGCTCTGCGCCCTTTTCGCAGAGCACACCATGACGCCTACAGACCTTCACCTTTAAATAACGCGCCACGCTGTGCAGGCGGAAATCCTCCTAAAATATGCACAGGATACTACTTAGCTACCATCCGTATTTTGATGAAACGTCAAAATACATTCTCAAATGCTCTCCAAATTCTCCGGATGAATGTATTTTATATAAAAATAATAGGATTTTCATGAAATTACAAATGGTTTTGTTAATTTTTTCTGTGTGAAAATGATTTTCAAGCCTTGCTAACCTTTACATTTCCACAAATTTCTCAAAATTTCGAACTTAATTAATGCTGTCTCACTCAGTAATTCACATATATTCGCTTATTGTATTGTCACAAAAAATTACAATGAAATAATTTTTTTTTTTTATTTAAAAGAGATTTCCTGTAGGTTGTAATTAATGACCTTGTCATTTCGAAATATAAAGGTAAATAAACTGCCTTTGGTTATTGGGATAAAATCCTATAAACGAGTATGAAAGCTATGTAAATAATACTTAAAACTGTAAATGAAATGGTCATCCGTTAAAAATCAATAGAATAAAATACATGCCTCCCTTATTGGAAACCAATTCAACCTAAATGACGTGTTTAATTTCATTATCTTGTTCGTTATATCCCGTGTTCCTCGTACCTGGTGCGTTTGTAATTCCCTCATAATAATAATTCTAATGGAGTTTATTCTACTTAGTTTGTAATTAACATGTCATTCTGTTCCGGGTAAAAAAATTAGTAAAAGCATTACAAATACGGTGAGGTAATTAAATCAGTAAATTTGTTAATTGGTAACCGTATTCATTTGCAGTATCTGCAAATAAGTTTTATTATTATTACTACCAATAGTTCAATTTGCAAAACGTATTGCATTCCATATATTATATCACGCCTGAAATGATAATGAAGTTAAAACTAGCAGTTAATTAGCTTGTCATATTTGTTGCGTAAAGCAAGTAGTGAACTTATATTCAACCAATGATGCATTAACCAAAACGCGTGTCAGTTTCAAATTTATAAATGAAATCACTGACATTGATAAAACAGGAAGTTTTGGCACTCAAATCCACGGAGTCATATAAAAAAACACAATGTAGTAGTATGTAATTATGTAATGCAGTAGAATGTAATTATTAATTAAAAATATGAAGGGTTTACATTTAATACATTTTATGGTTTACTAGTTCATTGGTGTAGGTTTACGGACCTCAAACAAAACACACAACGATATTGTTAATACCCTTGTGGGAGTTTCTGCTTCTTTATGCTCTTGGGCCTTTTGAGTACTTTATGGCCTGCTCGAATACCAACACATACAACATTTTTTAAGAACCCGACTTATTAAAGTTACAATGCAAGCAAACACTATACATAAATGGCATAATGCTCGAATAAGTAAAATAATTCGTTAAATTTAAGGGATAAAATTAAAAGGTAGTTAAATTAAAATTAAAAGGAAAATTTAATGTAAAAAATTTAAGGTCTAAAATAAGTGTTATACCTTATTTTGCTTAATTAATATAATAATAACTACAATTTTGAAATGTTCCCCTGAATATACAATTGCCATCAGTCGCTCATATTTCACTGTTACGGACCACCTTTCTTTAAGACATAGTAGGTGCTTCTTCAGTAGCAGTTAGCACTACTCGTAGTGCTAAGATGTATAAGACACATCGGCTAACATCATAGAAAAGTTATTTTTTGTGTTTTATAACATATTTTAAATTCCTTTTGCCAATAGAAGCAAATAACCTAGAAGTAGCGTTTCATCAATGCAATTTACACTGATATCAGTGTAAATTGCATGATATCAATTGATCAACGTGTGAATATTCACACGTTATATAACTTTCGAATACACCATAAACATTTTCATATGTTTTTCGAAATTTTACTGAAAATCACTGTCCGTATTTTTGTTAGCTTTTGTGAGAATTTCCGCTGGAACTTCACAATCTTGTTTCATTTTGTACGAAAAAATCAGTCCAATGGCAATTATATAATAGAAAGAGATACACACTGTTTTGTTTATCTGACGTCATTTTGACAAATGGCGATTACAATGCATCTTTTCACTTTAGACGCCAGAAAAATTATAAAATGTTTAGAATTCTCGTTTAATTCAGCAACGAACCATAAAGTTTTGTGTGCACTACGGGCGTTACTAGATGTTTTTGCCCCAAAAGCGACTTCCAAACCCTAGAGCCTCTGGCCCGAGGGTTTGGAAGTCGCCTTCGGGGCAAAAACATCTACTTAACGCCCTTGATACATAAATAGCTTTTATGATACCAGGATATTATTACGACCATTTATAAAACTGGATCTGTTGCATTTGCGTTAACGCAATTACTGATCCTGCTCAAACCAAAATCTTCACATTGTGCGATTTCATCCGCATGGAAACTAAACTACTGAAACTATAATGTATAGTGAAATTCCAGTTCAATATCTTGTTGGATCAAAAACCAAGGAGATTATCTCATATTCAAGCAACAACAGATAAAACTGAATATCTAAAAACCACATCCATTTAGGCTACAAATTTTAAATCTCCCTTAATTAAAAACCTAGATCAAAATGTCCTACGAGAAATTGTCGACGAAGAACAATGTTCAAAGCTTTTCAAGTCCAATTGAATTCAATCACTGACAAAAATGTCAAATCAAGAATCTCACAGGTATTTACTTCAGAAATAGTAAGTCCAATATAAGAATGAGATTTTAATTGTACTCGTAGTTCCTCTTGTTCAATGGTTGTGGGCATTGCTATTAATTGAAATTAAGTTTTAATGGGAAGATAAAGTTAAAAATATTGAATAGATTCAGAGAAAAATAAGACAATTTTATTAATTATTTTACGAATTGTTTTACGAATCTTATACCGCATTTGACTAACACTGTCAAAAATAAGTAATACTGGAGGTGCCAGAAAGGACGGGAGGCTGCAAACGGAAAAAAAATTTCAAAACCTTATTAGCATGATAATATATGGCACGTTAATTATTCATTAACTATATCCATTAGCCTGATTAAATCATTTCAGTTCTTGAACCACTAGCATTTCTAATGGAATACGCATTTGCTTTCGGAATTTCTCCCCACTTTTATTTCTAATATTATCTATCTTTTTCTTTATATTTTTTCTTTGACATTGATTTTCAGTAATCATTTAAAAATGATTGTTTTCTATTTTATAAATCAATGATTCGACCTATTCTGACCTATGACTGTCCAGTTTCGTGAAATAGGTGCATTAAGCTGGAACAGGAAGTCAGCACACAGCAACGAAACATATCAAATTTTTATTGCTAATTAATTGCCAATTAATTGCCACAATTTGGAATTAATTGCCACGTAATTTCGTGGAGAAAACGGGGGTGTGCTAGCTTGACGTAAGCCAGCACACACATAAGTTAAATTCGGCAACGGAAACCTCAAATCATTTATTGCTAATTAATTGTCAATTAATTGCCACAAATTGGAATTAATTATCACGTATTTTCGGTGGAAAATCATTAATGTCAATGTCAGCAGGCATGACGCAACACCGAACATAATAAAAACCAATGGAATATAGAGAGAACAAACGAGCAAAATCGAATAAAACAAATGATATAAAATAAAAAAACTTTATTTATTAATCAACACTAGTTTATTACTCAAAACAGAAGTTAATTGCTTCAGCCATTCATGAAATAAAAAATGTCAAAAACGTCATAGTTATGCAACCACGTACGACCATCGAATAGGAAATTGGAGAATACCCATGGATACAAAAACCTATATATATATATATATATATATATATATATATATATATATATATATATATATATATCAATGAATATTCCATTTTATTATATTACACCAAAGAAAAAGTTATAAACGTGGCAATGTCATAAATAAATATTGTTAAAAATCGAACTAGAGTTATCCAAACGCGACAGATATTCAAAAATTCGGAAATAGAGAGAAATAATGAGAACAATAAATTAAAACTAACAAAAAATTTATAGACATTTTAAACTATTTTTACTATTATACGCAAAAAAATTGCTCCTCCCATTTATGAAATAATGAATAATTTTGAATACTTCGTAGTTATACAACCACGTACGACTTTCAAATAGGAAATGCGAGAGTACCAACAAGCACGAATATCTAAAACCTTTAAATCTTTAAATACATTTCAATACTAGTTTATTACAATAAAGATAAATTCATAAATGATGCCGAGTATTATATAACCATTGTTAATACTGCATCACAGTTATCGGACGAACCAGAAATTCAAATTCTAAAATACAGAGAACCAACGAGCAAAATCACATAAAACTAACAACATAGATTTTTCCATTTAATGCTATTTTTTTTACTCTATACACGATTTAATTGCTCCTGTCATAAAATAAACGATTTCAAAAATATGGTTGTTATGCAACCACGTACGACATTCGAATAGGCAATGCGAGAGTACCAATGATCACGATCTATTAACAAATAAATACTCATTCTATACTAGTTTATTACACTAAAGATAAATTAATCAATGTTGCCGTGTACTATATAACCATTGTTAAAACTGCATGAGAGTTATGGGACCAAGCCATAATTCAAATTCGAAAAAACGGGAACCAACGAGAACAATCCCATAAAACTGACAACATAGTTTATAGATATTTATTACTAATTTTGCACTCTATACCCAATTGAATTGCTCCTGCCATTTATGAAATAAACAATTTTGTAAACTCCATAGTAATGCAACCACGTACGACATTCGAATAGATAATGCGACAGTATAAACGAGTACGAATATCTAAAATCTATTAAATAATTAAATTCACATTCAATACTGGTTTATACACTAAAGTTAAATTAACAATTTTTGCTGTGCCTTATATAAACATTTTAAAATTGCATATAAGTTATCGAACCAAGCCAGATATTTAAATACGAAAATAGAGAGAACCAACAAGCACAATCACATTAAACTAAGACTATCGTTTAATGATATTTAACGCTAAATTTCTACTCTATTCACGAATTAATTGCTCTTGTCATCAATGAATTTTTTAACTTCGTAGTTATGAAACCACGTGCGCTTTCGAATAGGAAATACGAGAGTACCAACGAGCACGAATATCTAAAATATATTTAATAATTGAATGCACATTCCATACTAGTTTATTACACTAAAGAAAATTGATATATGTTGCCTTGAATTATATATACATGATTGAAACTGCATCAGAGTTATCGAACCAAGCCAGATATTCAAATTCGAAAATACAGAGAACCAACAATCACAACAAATTAAACCAAAAATATAGTTTATAGATATTTAATACTAATTTTTACTCTATACACGATTTAATTGCTCTTGCCATTACGAAATACATAATTTTTAAAACTTCGTCCTTATGCAAACGCGTACAACATTGGAATAGGAAATTCGAGAATACTAACGAGCACTAATATCTAAAATCTATTAAATAATTTAATACACATTTAATGATACTTTATTACACTAAAGATAAACATTAGTGTTCGCCGTGTAATATATAAACATTGTTAAAACTGCACCAGATTTATCCGACTAAGGCAGATATTCAAATTCGAAATTACAGAGAACCAACGACCACAATCAAATTAAACCAAAAATAATGCTTATAGATATTTAATACTTTTTATACCCAATGCACGATTTAATTGGTCTCGTCATTAGGAAGTAAATAATTTTGAAAAACTTCGTCGTTATGCAAGCACGTACAACACTCGAATAGGAAATCGTGAGTACCAACATGCACGAATCACCAAAATCTATTAAATAATTAAATATACATTCAGTACTATTTTACTACACTAAAGATAAAATGATAAATGTTTCCGTGTGTTATATAAACATTGTTAAAACTGCATCAGAGTAATCGAACAAAGTCAGATATTCTAAATCGCAAATACAGAGAACCTACGAGCAAAATCACATGAAAGTAACAAGGTTCGATAAATCTGATGCAGTTTTAACAGTATTTATATAAATTAGGGCAACGTTTCTTTATTTATCCTTAATGTAATAAACTATTATGAAATATGTATTTAAGTAGTGGGAGACAGTGTCTGAAGAATTGGATTATTGGCAAAGGAAACAAAACTACAGCATTTAGCACAAATACTGTGAATGTATCTTCATCAAAAAGATTGTTGGATATTGGCTTCTTGGATGTAGTGGAATGGTTTTTGGACCTGTTATATTAGGTAAGAAGTTAAATTTTTAATCTTGATGAACGTATCTGAAAAGTATTATGGAAATGTGCCCTTGTTTGATAAGCGGTATTTGGCAAGACCCTGACAAGTTAATTTTCATTGCAACAAATGTGCAGTCTTTCAGTCATAATAATCCTCTTGTTCTAAACATTCATGTATTATTATTGAAGGAGATATGAGTGTTACCTTCTCTTTTTAATATGCAATTCTACTTCTGTTGTCTTATGGTACCGTAGGTATTAAAAACTTCGAAATATGTGTTGTTACTTGTACTTATTCCTCGATTATAATAGGGTGAATTGATGTTTGGGGAAATGGAAGTCAAATTGGGAGATTGAATTTCAAAACTTTAGTCATAACGAAACTCTAGATTTGATAGCTTTGTCTCAGTTAATCAAATGTCAATTTGCCCTTAATTTAATAAGTCAGTATTAATTTAAGAAGAAAAATTTTGAAGAAGTTCCTTCACATGAGAGGGATGATTTTCAAATAAATGTCATGTGAAATATTCTTTGTTAAACTTTGCAATGTTTTCAGAATTGAGTAAAGAAGTGTGTTTAACACATAAGTACTCTGATTATTAACCCATGAAGAGGAGCATTGGGTGCCTGAGTCAGCCTACAACTGGTTCAAAGCCACTGTACTTTTAAGATATATTTATAATCTTTTGAGCTTCTCAATACCTTTTGAGGAAAGCATTATGCACGTTACTGGCGTCTTATCTTTCAACTGCTTCCTGATCCTTCTGAGAAATTTCGTTTCAAAGAAAATGGGATTAAGCTTGGATTACCGTGCACTTTTTTTCGTTACAACTTCTTACCTTGCAGTTCAAGCCAATCCAGAAGCACGGTAAGGAATTTTATTTCTAGTTACACACAATGATAAATGTTATTTAGGTTCTTTCTTTGGCCATGTGATATTTATATTATATTTACTTCTCAATTTATTCATTTACATACGGCTTTTATATTTTTCTTTATTATAAAATAAAACACTTGTGTCAAATGTTCTTTAATTTTTAAAAAAAATATTTATATTATGAAAATATATTTATATTATGTTGTAAATATTTAGAATATATTATTTATATTATTATATTTTTATTACTTTAAAATGTATTTTTATGCACAGAAGAATTTGTTTCATACACATGAAAGAAAAAAAGAAAAACTACATCATCTGTTCAATGGGTGAAGCTAAACAAATGAAATGCATTGGTAAGGGTTGTTTGGAAGAAGAAAATTCATAGAAACAAGTAAATTACTCGTTCTTGTGTCCAGACTCTTTAAATAAAGTTTAAAATCAAAAGTATCTAGTAAAGAAATGAAAGAATGTATTATTCCCAGTTTTATTGCCCTTTTTAGACCAGGATGAACGAGTCACCCTGCATCCCTTAATTGATTGCCAAAGATTGCCCACTACTGGGTTAATTTTTAAGTTATTAAAAATTGTGAATGTAGTACTTCAAAATTTATTTTGGTTGGAAGAAATAAATATACAATTGTTACTTTAAGGACTTGCATTTCCATGGAATTGTTTTGTTGTTGTTTTTCCATGTAATGCAACAGTCTCCTAGCCCCATTGCCAAGCTTGAGTGCTTTGCCATTCGAAGTAATCCCCCATTAAGATTCATGATATCTGCCATTATATCGGGTTTTGAAATGTCTGAAAATAATTTTGCCGGCGGCGCTAGCCGAATTCATTTACTACGCTCCGTGAAATCACGAAGGTTATGTGAATTCGATACTCGTGGGTTCCTGGTTGGGTGACCGGCCAGGAACCCCGGGATCTAACGGCGTCGAGCCCCTGGCCGATGGGATAAAAAGCACTGACTGACTGCGACGTGACGAGACTTGATAAATATAGTAATTATTCAGTGTAATAATTACACAGTAACGGAGGATTACTCCAGAAAAAAGCCCTCAATGCCCAACAAGGATTGAGACACGTTGCATCAACAAAAATATTTAATATATTTTAGTCATGTACACTCTTCGGTACTCTCGAGTTTCTCATCCGAAAATCGTACGTGGTCGCATAACTATTAAGATTTTAAACTCATTTATTTCATAAATAGCAGGAGCAATTAAATCGCGTATAGAGTAAAGAAATTACTATTAAACGTATCGAAAAACTATGATGTTGGTTTTATTTGAATGTGCTCCCTGGTTCTCTGTATTTTCGAATTTGAATATCAGGCTTGGTGCGATAACTCTGATGCAAAATTAACAATATTGTTATATGTAAATCAGGGCAACGTTTATGTATTCATCTTTGTTGTAATAAACTATTATGGAATATGTATTTAAATATTTAGTCATTTGTGCTCGTTTGTTATCTCGAATTTCCTAGTCAAATGTCGTACGTGGTTGCATAACTTCCAAGATTTACAAATTATTTATTTCGTAATGGCAAGAGTAATTAAATATTATATAGAGTAAAACATTAGTATTAAATATCTATAAACTATATATTTGGTTTCATTGGATTGTGCTACTTGGTTCTCTCTATTATCGAATTTGAATATCTGGCTTGTTTCGATAATTGTGATGCAGTTTCAACTATGTTTATATAATAAACGACAAAATTCATTAATTTGTGTTTATTGTAATAAACTAGTGTAATATATTACATGTGGATGAAACACGTGTGGACATTTTATGTTAACCCTGTGAACTTAAGTGGAACTATAGGAGGATGTGAAAAATGGAGAACAAAAGGGGGGGCTTTGAAAAGATATGACATGAAATCCAAGTGTGAGAGAAGCCGTTTTTAGCTGTTTAAAAAAGAAAACAAACAATGATATAGAAATTGAGTACAGAAATTATAGTTGCGTAAGGCATGAAAGGAGCAACCGAGAAGAAAAAAGAGAAGTCACCTACACTTTCCTATCATGGATAGAAACTGAAACGGTGTTAGAGCGAAAGAAGAAAGAATCAAAGGCATGTCACTGGGTGAAAATTTTGTTGTAAATATTAATGTTCTGTTGTTAATTCTATTGGTTATAAAATTTAATAAAATAAGGTTATTTGTTCAATACAGAAACGTCTAATATTTTTTAGTATAGTAATTTTAGCTGATTATACGAAATATTCTTATTCAATTCGTCCAATGATTTCCGTATGGAAATATTCTGAGGCCATGCCTGAGAATTGGTGTTTTATTGTACTGATGTATCGTAAAAAGGTCGGGTATATTTAAAAATATATTTCGGTACGTCACATAGAGACTTTTTGGCGCCCAACGTGGGGCAAATTTTAGATATTTGATGGAAATATATTTTCAGCATTTATGGACACTTTGTGGTTGAAAATCGCATAATTGGCATTTCTGTGTTGAACGAATATGAAAATGGAGGTTTTTCAAATGGGAAATTTAACTCGACAATTTTGATTAATGAGTTCAAAAGTTGTTTTAATTGTATTTATGCAGTATTTTGGTTTGTTGTAAGTTAATTATTGTTAACATTATTATTTGTGATGATATTTATGCGATAAATACGAATTAAGATCAATTAGTTTGAAAAACTTGGTATAATATGTTCACGCAAGGAACTATTGTTGCGGATAGATAATTGAATCATCATATAAGATTCTTTGGCGTAAATATTAAAAGATTTAAGTAATTTACATAAATTTGAGTTTGTTTATCAGTTAATTAAGTAATATTATTACAAAATGGAAACTAGAAAAAAATCAAAGAGACAAACGGAGGCGGTAGACAACGAGAACATGCAGTTTTCTGACGAGGGAGTTGTTACGTCTGATGTAAACGTACAAATGGATTCAGAAACTAACAATTTACATGACTTCGTTGCGGTTAGTCCTGAACAAAACATAACTGCAGCAAATAAGGATGGTGCTAAAGAAAATGAAAGGGAAATGAATAATGGCGAAACTAATTGACTGATTCGTTGGTAATGGATATGTTACGACAAATTAGGAGTAGAATGGATGCAACGAGGGAGGAGACTAAGGAAAAATTTGATAATTTAGAAAAACAAAAGGAAGAGAATAGGAAGAGTCTTAAGGGGACTTTTGAAAATTTAGGTAATAAAATGTCGTCACTTAAAGAGGAAATGTATATAGAATTACGTAAAAGTCAGGAAGCATTTAAAGATGAAATGAAAGAAATAGTAAATACTTTTCAAGATTCAGTCCGGCAATGGAAAGGAAACGTCGACAGTGAAGTTACACAAGTTATATAGTGAATTCTTTTCAGATTCACTTCTACAATGGAAGGGAAACGTCGATTCTGAGATTATACAAGTTAAAGAAATAGTTAGTAATAATACTGAGTTAATAAATAGAACTTCGGATAACCAGGATAAAAAATACTAGTAATACAAGAAAATAGAAAATGAAAAATAAAATCAGATTACCTAAGGCAATTTTGATAATGTTAAGGAGGTAGTTGTAAATATTGAAGAGAAAATAAAAGATATTAAATACGTTGAAATATATTGTAGCACATAGAGAAGTTACAAACTGGCAAATTCCACCAGGTCTTTCGTTTGAACGGAATTAAAAAGAAGCACCTTGGACCTTTCTAAAAGCAGTTGATAGTTATATTTTATTGAATAATGTTCCAGATAAATTCAGATTAAAATTAGTTTATCAGATGTGTGTCGGAAAAGCTAAAATTTGGATGGATGCAATGAGTGACACTATTAGAAGTTATGATGAATGGATTACACAATTTAAAGCAAGATACTGGAATGAAGAACGAGATTTAATCTTAAAATGTCTGCTTTATTACGTAAATTTAAGAAAGGAGTTGGAGAATCTTTACAAGACATTGCCACAAAGAAAATGGCTATTCTTAAAGCAGCTGAAGCGCAAATGACTGATTTAGAAATTATTCGAACTATCATACGAGTTACCTTTCAATTTAAAAAATGTTTTGAATAGTGTAGCAATATCGTCCATGGAACAGTTTGCCAATATGCCAATATGCCAAGGCAGATATGACGAAGTTATGATGAATGATGAACGACATAAAATGAGGACTAATGCTAAGCAGTCCAATTTCAAAGCAGTTTTCAGTGCAAAGCAGTGTTTCAAAGCAGTCAAATTACTTGTAAAGAAAATACAAGAAAGAAAAGAATAAAGGATGGAAAAAAGGAATGAAGTACAAATTGATCAAATATTGTATGAAGATAGAAATAATAATAATAATGATAATGTAAGGGATCGTAGAGAATCTGATATAATTGGAACACACCAAGTTCAAATAGAAACTGCAAGGAATTCAGTAAGCTCGAATGTGTTAAACTAATATGGTTCGGTAGAGTTTGGTACCCTATACCGAACCAACTCAAAAATGAACAACACAGGGTACAAACTATAGAGAATTATATTGTGAATAACGATGATTTATATATTGAGCAACGAGGTAAAAGGAATACAAGTATACTTACTGAATGCATTATATTAAAAGCTTATTGTCGGGGAAAAGAACTCAAAATATTAATTGATACAGGAAGTGTGATTTCTGCAATGTCTTTGAATGCATATAATTTTTTTAAGATGAGTGGAGTAAGTCTTGCTGAATTTACTAATCGGATAGTTATTGTAAAGAAGAAAAATGTAAAATACGATTGTCTGGATGCTAGAAGATTAACAGTAACTACCAATGAGATACTCCTGTAAATTTGAAGAAATGTTCCGAAAGCTGAAGGGTGCTCAAATATTTACGGGTATGGATTTTACGGCTAGTTATTGGCAGTTGCCAATTGAAAAGGGATCACAAAAATATGTATGTTTTATTTTTCAAAGAGTTAACACGTTTGTTTAGAATGTATGTAAGCGAAAATAAAAAAATAAATCGTGGTATAAACTAATAGATTTTATTAATGTTGTTTTAAATATCGTACCACATGATAGTATCAAGATGTCGCCATACGAAGCTCATATTGGGAAGACGTGTCAAGATTTGTTCAAAAATTTAAAGATACCAAAAAAATGTTACTGGAATTAAAATAATTGTACCGGAACATACAATTATTCTTGACAACCTAGAAGAAGCTCAAGAAAAAGATGGAAAAACAGAAATTTTGTAAATATTACTTATAACGCTGGCGACAAAGTTTGGTTAAAAGTTATTAGAACTTTCAATGTATCTAACAAATAGTTTACGAAATTTTTCAAACTTTACGAGGGTCCTTACTTTATTAATAAGATGATTGGCAATAAAGCATGTCAATTAAAGGATTCAAATGATAAAGTTATTAGAATACATAATGTGTCAAATATTAAGAAAGTAATAGAATGAGCTGAGAATGAGACCAACAACCATGATGGTTCTCTCGAATTCCTATTCGAAAATCGTACGAGGTTGCATAACTACAAAGTTTTAAAAATTATTTATTTCATAAATGGTAGGAGCAATTAAAACGCGTAGAGAGTAAAAAATTAGTATCAAATATCTACAAACTATGTTCTTAGTTTTTTGTGATTGTGCTTGTTGGTTCTCCGTATTTTCGAATTGGAATAACTGCCTTGGTCAGATAACTCAGATGCAGTTTTCAAAATATTTATAGAAATGAAGACACCGTTTATACATTTATCTTTGTTGTAAAAAACTATTATGGAATATGTACTTAAATATTTAATATATTTTGGTCCTTTGTGCTGTTTGGTACCCTCAAATTTCCTATTCGAAAGTATACGTTGTTGCATAACTACGAAACTTTAAAAATTATTCATTTCATTAATTACAGGAGCAATTAAATCGTGTATAAAGTAAACAATTAGTATCAAACATCTATACATTATGTTCTTAGTTTTATGTGATTGTGCACGTTGGTTCCCTGTATTTTCGAATTCGAATATCTGGCTTGGTACGATAAATTTGATGCAGTTTAGCGATGATCATATCATTCAAAGACACAATTTATTAATTTATTTTTGGGGAATAATTTAGTATTCAATGTGTATTTAATTATTTATTAGATTTTAGATATTCGTGTTCATTGGTACTCTCGCATTTCCTATTCGAAATTTGGACGTAGTTGCATAACTACGAAATTTTAAAAATTATTTATTTTATAAATGGGAAGAGCAATTAAATCGTGTATAGAGTAAAAAATTAGTTTCAAATATCTATTCACTATGTTCCTCATTTAATGTGATTAATCTCGTTAGTTCTCTGTATTTTCGAATATGAATATCTGGCTTGCTTCGATAACACTGATGCAGCTTCAATGATGTTTATATAATTCACGAATACATTTATTAATGTATCTTTAAAGTAAATAACTAATATTTAATGTGTATTAATTTATTTAATAGATTTTAGTGATTTTTGCTCGTTAATACTGTAAAATTTCCCCAATGGAAATTGTACGTGGTTGCATAACTAGGATTTTTAGAATTTATTTATTTCGTAATGGCAAGAGCAATTAAATCGTGTATTGTGTAAAATATCAGTATGAAATAACTAAAAACTATGTTATTGGTTTCATGTGATTGTGCTCGTTGGTTCTCTGTATTTTGGAGGTTGAATATCTGGCTTGGTTCGTTAACTCTGATACAGTTTCAACAATCTTTATATTATACACTATAACTTTTATTAATTTATCATTCGTGTAATAAAGTAGTATTTAATGTATATTTAATTATTTAATAGGTTTTAGTGATTCGTGCTCGTTAGTGCTCTAAACGTTCCCATTCGAAAGCCGTACTTAGTTGCATAACTACGAATTTTTAAAAATTATTTTTCTGTAACGGCAAGAGCAAATAAATTGTGTATAGAGTAAAAAATTAGTATTAAATAACTAAAAACTATGTTGTTGGTTATATGTGATTATGTTCGTTGATTCCCTGTATTTTCGAGATTGAATATCTGGCTTGGACCCATAACTCTGATGCAGTTTCAACAATGTTTATATAATACATTATAACATTTATTAATTTATCTTTCGTGTAATAAACTAGTATTTAATTATTTAATAGGGTTTAGTGATTCCTGCTCGTTGGAGCTCTAAATTTTCCCATTCAGAAATTGTACGTGGTGGAATAACTACGATTTTTTAAAAATTTTTTATTCCGTAATGGCAAGAGCAATTAAATCGTGTATAGAGTAAAAAAATAGTATTAATAACTAAAAACTATTTCGTTGGTTATATGTGTTTGTGCTCGTTGGTTCTCTGTATTTTCGAATTTCAATATCTGTCATGGTTGGATAACTCTAGTTCAATTTTTAACGATAATTATTTATTACATTGTCTTGTTTATAATTTTTTCCTTTGTTTTATATATTAAAGTGGATTGTTTATTAAAATATGTATGAGGTTTTAATTTTAATAGTATCCATTGTTATTCTCGAATTTCCTGTCGTACGTGGTTGCATGACTATGACGTTTTTTAACATTATTTATTTTATAAGTGACTGGAGCAATTAACTTCTGTTTTGAGTAATGATATAGAGCCAAGTGTATTTTAATTTATAATATTTGTTTTATTAGGTTGTGTTCGTTTGTTCTCTCTATATTCCATTATTTTTTTATGTTCGGTGTTGCGTCATGCCTGCTGACATTGACATTAAGGATATCCAACCGACAATACGCGATAATTAATTCCAATTTGTGGCAATTAATTGGCAATTAATTGACAATTAATTAGCAATAAATGATTTGCCATTCGTTGTGGTGTGCAGAATTGGTAGTTCCAGCTTGACGCACCTGATTGGAGCACGAAATTGGAGAATACCAATAAGTACAAAGAGCTGTAACCTAGTAAATAATTAAATATCCATTTTAATTTATTACCCTAAGATAATTTTATAAAGGTGTCCGTGCAGTAAATAAATATTGGTAAAATTGAGAGTTATTCATTCATGCCACATATTAAAATTCGAAAATTAAGAGAACCAACGAGCACAATCAAATAAAATAATGAACATAGTTTAGATATGTTTGATACTAATTTATTATTTTATAAACATACTAATACTTATAACTAACATACTGCTCTTGCCATTTATGAAATATATAATTTCAAAACTTTATAGACATGCTAATCGTGAGATATTCTAATACGAAATTGGAAAATTAAAATAACTACAGAAAACTAAAACGTAATAAGTAGGAATACACATTCTATATTACACCTTAGATCATTTATTACACCCTACATATATTTACTAAGGTGGCCGAGTATTATATAATTAATGTTAAATCTGGATCAGAATTAATGTACCAAACGAGATATTTAAACTCGAAAATAGATTACTAGCACAATCAAATATAACCGAGATAATAATTTATTTGAGATTTGACACTAAATTAATATTACAAACAGAAATGAATTGCTTTTGAAATTTATGAAATGGGTAATTTAAAAAAACTTTGTAGTTATGCAACCACGTATGATATTAAACCAACTATTTCGATATTTTTGGGCGGAAATCACAACACGTAGATCGGATATTCATTTATTTGTTAACAATTTATGGTAAAGAATATCAATGTTGTATTTTATTTACTAAATGTATCAATGAATAACGTTTTCTCTTCAATTCTTACTAAATGGTGGTCTTCTCACTAAATGGTAAACTGTAATGGTAAACTAAAAATAAATATTCGTCCGGTTTAGATGAATTCCGGATTCTTTGTTAAAGACTTGTGCGTATGCCATTATACACCCGTTAACTCACATATTTAATGCATCTTTATGCACTGGAACGTTTCCAGATATTTTCAAAACAGCTAAAATTAAGCCGCTTTTCAAAAAGGCAACAAAATGAAATTCAAAATTATCGGCCCATTTCTCTTCTATCAGTTTTTCAAAATATTAGAGAGACTTTTTACGTACGAATGGAAACCTTCTCACTAAACACGACGCGCTTTCAGATTGCCAACATGGATTTAGAAAATCAAAATCAACGGAAACAGCTATATTTTCTTTTCTTAAAGATGTCGCCTCATCATTGGATCAAAACGAGGCACCTATTGGATTATTTTAGATCTCTCAAAGCTTTTGACGTCATTGATCATGACATTTTACTTTCCAAATTACCTTCATATGGAATTCGTGGTATTGCTCTAGATTGGTTATGTTCGTACCTTAAACAACGATCTCAGAGAGTTGAAATACCTTACTGGAATGATGGAACATTACGTACGCACCTTTCCGACTCTTTGCCCGTTGCATGTGGAGTTCCTCAAGGATCGATTTTAGGCCCTACTCTGTTCCTACTTTACGTAAACGATATGCCCTCGACGATTCGAACGGAAGAACGGTTCTCTTGCGGATGATACGAACATCCTTTGCAATAAAGAAACCGTAAATAGTACATTATCAGATGGTTCAAATTTGTTCCGAAATAACAAATTAATAGTAAACGAAAAGAAAACGCTTTTCATGCAGTTTTCTATTTCAAATAAACAAGTCTGTGCTCCATTGAAAATGAACAATGTACCATTGACTGATGTTAAGGTAACAAAATTTTTAGGTCTCTCAATTCAGTCAAACCTTAAATGGAACGTCCATTTAAATGAATTGAACACAAAATTAAGTTCATTATGCTACGCGTTCAGAATTCTTGCAAATTCAGTCAGCCTTCATACTGCTCGTTGTGTATACTTCGCGAATGTTCATTCCGCCTGAGATATGGCATAATATTCTGGGGAAATACATCTTATAGCTCCCAGACTTTTAGATTACAAAAACGAATTGTACGAATAATAACCAAATCCCACCCACGTGATTCATGTAAGCCTCTCTTCATTAATCTAGAATTTTACCATTACCGTGTCTTTTATTTACGAATCAGTGGTTTTGTAAAAATGACTTGCTCAAGGGCGGAATATATTTTCAGAAAACGCCGAAGTCTATTACTATAACACTCGACGTAGAAATCATATTCATCAGGTGACAGTATCAACAGCTCATTACAAAAAATTCACATACAATACATGTACATTATTTTACAACACTTTGCCAGATGACATTAATTAAAGTTAAATCCCAAGTGAAATCGTTTCTGCTGCATAACTGTTTCTATACAATTAAAGATTAAATTCAATAGAAAAGTTTAAATCCCAAGTGAAATCGTTTCTGCTGCATAACTGTTTCTATACAATTAGAGACTATACTGAGCATCACAAGAAAAGTAACATTAATTTTAACAATGATACATAATGCATTATTTACCATTTGGACTGTATAAATGAGTATAAACAACCTGTAACAACTATTGTACTACAGCTTCCGGGTCAATGACCCCATCTCGATCAGGTTTTTCGTCCAGTTTCCCTGATCCATTGAGCAAATGCTGAGATGGCCCCTTGTTTTGCTTCTGGACATAAATGTAACTTCATTTTCTGTGCACGTCTTCTAGAATTCAGTGGGAAATACAATTATTCAAATTATCGTTTCCATGTTGTCGCGGCAGGAAGTAATAAGAGCCAAAATTTATTGCTTATTTATCTTTGAAAATAGATTTTATTACATGGGAGTTTTTTTTTGTTCTCCTTTCAAAATTCAAAATTTATTGCTTATTTATCCTTGAAAATAGATTTTATTACATGGGAGTTTTTGTTTTTTTCTCCCTTTCAAAATTCAAAATTTATTGCTTGTTTATCCTTGAAAATAGATTTTATTACATGGGAGTTTTTGTTTTTTTCTCCCTTTCAAAAATTCAAAATTTATTGCTTGTTTATCCTTGAAAATAGATTTTATTACATGGGAGTTTTTGTTTTTTTCTCCCTTTCAAAAATAAAATTTATTGCTTGTTTATCCTTGAAAATAGATTTTATTACATGGGAGTTTTTGTTTTTTTCTCCCTTTCAAAAATTCAAAATTTAAGTAGTATATGACTTAGTGTAGGGATCACAGAATTTTAAAATGTGCACACAATTCACTTTTCCCCCTAGCACGTCATACGCAGTTTTTAACTGTTTTTGGCGTAAAATAAATAAATAAAATAAATAAATAAATAAATAAATTTAAATATTACGTGGTTAAGCGGAAGAGCGGAATGGTTAGTCACATAAATAACGTATTATAAATATTAATATTTAGTTACGAATTAGAAACAGTTTTCCCGGGAATTTTCAGCACAGCGGTTCGAATGGAATGTTCGTAACCTGACCTCCGGAGGCGTGTGACAGGGCTTATCTGTAGCTTCCTGAGGATGACATGCTGAGAGCAGGCGATTCTTACGTATTGCAGTCCCGGGTTAAGTGATGAAGGAGAAGGGTTCGGAAGCGCAAGTGGGTTGCTATGGCATTCTCCGCGGTTACTGTGTACCGTGCGATATCAAAAATGTATTTCATAAATAGCAAAAGCAATTAATTTTAACACAAAATAAAAAAATTGGATCAATATCTATAAATTAAATACTTGGTTTGATTTCATTGTTCTCGTTGGTTCTCCGAATTTTTTAATTTAATTTATATTTTTTGGCTAGTTTCAAACACAGTGATGCAGTATTCACAATGTTTATATAATACACCGCAACGTTTATTAATTTATCTTTAGAGTAGTAAACTAGTATTCAATATGTATTTAATTATTTAATAAATTTTAGTGATTCGCGCTCGATGGTACTCTCGCATTCCTATTCGAAAGTTGTACGTGGTTGCATAATTACAAAAATTAAAAAAATTATTTCGTAATGGCCAGAGAAATTAATTCGTTTATAGAGTAAAAAATTAGCGTTAATTATCTACAACTATGTTGATGATTTTATTTGATTGTGCGCGTTGGTTCACTGTATTTTCAAGTTTGAATATCTGGCTTGGTTCGATAACTCTTATGCAGTTTTAACAATATTTATATAATACACAGCAACATTTATTAATTTATCTTTAGTGTAATTAACAAGTATTGAATGTGTGTTTTAATTATTTAATAGATTTGAGTTATTCGTGCTCGTTAGTACTCCCGAATTTCCCATTCAAAAGTCGTACGTGGTTGCATAACTAAGAACGTTTGAACATTATTTATTTCGTAATGTCAAAAGCAATTAAATCGGGTATAGAGTAAAACATTACAATTAAAAACCTATAAACTATGGTCTTGGTTTAATTTGATTATGCCCAATGATTCTCTGCATTTTCGAATTTGAATATCTGGCTTGGTCCGATAACTCTTATGCAGTTTTAACAATGGTTACACGGACCACATTTATTAATTCTTCTTTGGTGTAATTAAGTAGTATTGACGGGTATTTAAATATTTAATATATTTTAGATATTTGTGCTCATTGGTACTCTCGCATTTCTTATTCGAATGTCGTATGTGGTTGCATAACAATGAAGTTTTAAAATTATTTATTTCATAAATGAAAGAAGCAATTAAATCGTGTATAGAGTAAAAAATTATTAATAAATATAAAGAAACTATGTTTTTGTTTTTATTTGTTTGTGCCCGTTGGTTTGTTTGTTTTTTTTTTTTGTTCGAATTTTTCATATCTGGCTTGGTTCGAAAACTCTGATGCTGTTTTAGTAATGTTTATACAATACACGGTAACATTTATTAATTTACTTTTAGTGTAATAAACTAGTATAGAATGAGTATTTATTATTAGATATTCGTGGTCGTTGGTACTCTCGCCTTTCCTAATCGAATGTCGTACGTCGTTGCATAATGTGGAGAGGCAATATTACCTTATCTAACAAGGTTATTTCAGGTTTCGATCAACAATTCAAGCGTGCCCGATGATTGGAAGCTAGCTACCGTTGTTCCGATTTTCAAGAGTGGTGATAGAACTGTATTAGCCAATTATAGACCAGTAAGTCTCACGTGAGTTGTATGTAAGCTAATGGAGCACTTGATAACTAGCTATATTAGACAAGAATGGGAAAGAAAAGAATGGCTATTTCAGGGACAGCATGGTTTTAGGAACGGTTTCTCTTGCGAGAGTCAGATAGTATCATTGTTTCAGGACATAGCTGATGAAGTTGATAATAGTGGGAGGGTGGACGCCGTAATAATAGATTTCGCGAAGGCATTTGATGTTGTTCCACACGATAAATTCCTTAATAAATTAATGCAATCGGGTATTGACCCAAGAGTTGTGGCGTGGATTGATGAGCTTCTTCGAGATAGGAAACAGAAAGTCCGAGTTGAACAACAATTTTCGACTCAAGCAAAAGTAACTTCAGGGATCCCTCAAGGAAGCGTTATTGGACCTCTCCTGTTCCTCGCATTTGTGAATGACCTGCCAGACAATTTATATTCAAAGGTGCGGCTATTTGCAGATGACTATAATATATCGAGTTATTCAATCAAAAGTAGACGAGGATATTTTGCAGGGTGATCTAGACAGATTGCATTTTTGGGCGAAAGAAAATGAATGACAATAAATAGTTCGAAAAGCAAAACCATTACGTTTGGTAGGGGCCGCAAATATAATGAAACTCAATACCGTTTAGGCAACGAAAACATTCCAAGAGTCATGTCTTGTAAGTACCTGGGGATAATTTTTGATAGCAAATTGAGTTGGGAAAATCAGGTTAATTGTGTCGTAGGGAAAGCCTCGAGGTCCTTGCATTTTACTATGCGAATACTAAAAAAGAGTACTGCGAAAGCGAGAGAATTTGCTTATTTATCTCTAGTTCGTCCATTAATGGAATACGGGGCTGTTTGTTGGGACCCGTATAGAAATTCCCAAAAGGAGTATTTGAATAGAGTACAGAGAAGAGCGTATAAATTTACTTTCCGAGGGAATAGGAAGAATGTAGAATGGGAGTGTCTGGAAATTAGGAGAGTTAAGGCAAGACTCTGTGCCTTGTACAAAGCGTATGCCGGTTATCCAGCTTGGAAAGATATCTACATCCGATTGGGTAGACCTTCGTACTTTAGTAGGGGGGATCACAAACACAAAATTCAGTTTAGGCCACAGAGAACAGATATTGGAAAATTTTCATTTACAAATAGAACAATAACGGACTGGAATAAGTTACCTGCGACAGCCTTGGAACCCTTTCCTCTAGGTGTTCAAAGATTTAAAATAAATTAAATAATGGTATTTGTAAACTTAATTAATTTAGTAAGTTGTATTATTAATCAGTTATTATTTGATTATTATTGATAGTTTTATTGCTATTATTATTTGTTATTACTATTAAATGCGCTCCTATTCTAAATATATAATTATATTCAAAGTGGTATTGTATTGAAGTGTTGTGACGTGTTGTGCAGTGTAGTGCAATATACAAGTAGAAAGAGAAGTGAATTTCAAATGTTGTGATGTGAAGTGAAGTGAAGTGAAGTGAAAGTGAAGTGTAATTAAAAAGTCGTGTAATCTTGTATTTAGTAGTTTAAAATAACTGTGCAGGTCAACCATAAAATGTAGTTAATGCTATTATTGTTAGCATTTATTATTATTATTATTATTATTATTATTATTATTATTATTATTATTATTATGTCTTTAAAGAATTTAATGTTACGTTGTTAAGTAATTTAAAGTTAATATCTTAATTGTAGAGTTCTGCCACCAGGTTGTATATACCTATCTGCAGAATAATAAAAATCTATCTATCTATAACTACAAAGTTTTCAAAATCATTTATTTCATCAATGGCAGGAGCAATTATATCGTGTATTGAGTAAAACAATAGTGCCATATATATCTATAAACTATCTTGTTAGTTTTATGTGATTGTGCTCGTTGGTTCTCTCTCTCTCTCTCTCTCTCTCTCTCTCTCTCTTTTTTTTTTTTTTTTTTTGAATTTGAATATCTGGGTTAGTTCGATAGCTCTGATGCTGTTTTAACAATGTTTATCTAATACACGGTAAGATTTATCAATTGATTTTGATTGTCATAAACTAGTATTGAATGTGTATTTAAAAAGTTAATGAGTGTAGTAATTGGGCTCGTTGGTACTCTCGAATTTTCTATTTGAATGTTGTACGTCGTTGCTTTACAAAGAAGTTTTTAAAATCATAAATGGCAGGAGAAATTTTTTTTCGTATAATAGTAAAAATAGTTTCAAATGTCTATAAACTTTGTTGTTAGTTTTATTTTATTGTGCTCGTTAGTTCTCTCTATTTCCGAATTTTTGAATATCTGTCACGTTTGGATAACTCTAGTTCGACTTTTAACAATATTTATTTATGACATTGCCACGTTTATAATTTTTTCTTTGGTGTAATATAATAAAAAGGAATATTCATTGAAGTATTTATGAGGTTTTAGGGTTTTGTGTCCATAGGTATTCTCCAATTTCCTATTCGATGCTCGTACGTGGTTGCATAACTATGACGTTTTTTAACATTTTTTATTTCATAAATAGCTGAAGCAATTAACTTCTGTTTTGAGTAATACATTAGTCAAGCGTTTTTTTATTTTATATCTTTTGTTTTATTTGATTTTGCTCGTTTGTTCTCTCTATATTCCATTGGTTTTTATTATGTTCGGTGTTGCGTCATGCCTGCTGACTTGACATTAATGATTTTCCACCGAAAATACGTGATAATTAATTCCAATTTGTGGCAATTAATTGACAATTAATTAGCAATAAATGATTTGAGGGTTTCCGTTGAGCTCCGACTCGAATTTAACTTATGTGTGTGCTGGTTAAAATTTTCTCCACGAAATTACGTGGCAATTAATTCCAAATTGTGGCAATTAATTGGCAATTAATGAGCAATAAATGATTTGACATGTTTCGTTGCGGTGTGCTGACTTGGCTGTTTTTCGCTGGCTGGCCTTCGTGAAATGCTGCCCCAATCCATTCGGGAAATTTCAAATAATTGCTCTACCGAAGCTCCGATTGCTCTCGTTAACTAGTAATACTTCAATTCACAGAAAATTGCAAATTATTTGTCCAGATCATTGTAGGTATGACCATACTAATTCGAAAATTATTTACTAATTTCCAACCTTCACATTATACCATTACGGACGTGTGTGTGTATATATATATATATATATATATATATATATATATATATATATATATTGAAACGCACTATCGCGAGGAAATATATAAAAAAAAATACAAAGATTCAAATAGCGCGGCAGTTGGTAGTTCCCGCCTAGTACGCGAGCAAAGGCAGTAGGGAAAAAGACATGGAAGGAAGCGCACGTATCGCGAGGGAAATGGCCGAATAGGAGAATGTGGAAAGATGCTAAATATGTGATGTAAGAGGCTTGGAAGTGAATGACGTGATAGTGAAGGTACTAGTAAAAGTGTGGGTGATGCATTCGCGGGAAATCCGACGGGAATAGTTTGTAGAAGGGACTGGATGTGTAATGTGATTGGTACGTGGAAACCCAAGACTGTGGATGGCGGTGTGAGAGCCGGTGGGAGAACCGTGTGGTGTGACAATAAACGAAATGAGAAGTGATGTTGTAAGTTTGGCATGGTGAGGAAAGTCAATCTTTGAAAGGACCAGACGACGCCGTAAGTGGTACCCGGAGGCGAGCAACACCACGTGGCGGTGGCGGTCACGAGACATCACGCCAGACTCAAAACTGCAACCGGGTTCAATAGTGATTACATACTCCTGGAGTCAGTGGCGAGGTAACTGTGCTTCGAAACTAAGCTTCGAGGGCGCCTGGGCGCAGACGACGCTAGCCGAAAACGGTTGGATACGCGTTGTGGATGGGGCAGAGCCGCAGCGGTCGCTAAGCGGCCACACAGAGGCATCAGCCGATCCACGCCGAGGGGCGCCGAACGACTGGGGCACGAGCCGAACGCGAAGAACAATGTCACCTGACGACCAACAGGTTTCATTTCGTATTACATTCGAATACTTTAGCCCGAATTTAATGAGGCAAGGCAGTGATTCGTAGCATAAGGACCTAAAAGTTAAGAGAATTTCAAGGTGTCTGTATAACAATATAAATAAAGTTGTATATGATCATTATGTTGGAAATTTGTTGTTCAATGTTTACCTTACCTAGAGCCCATTCGCAAAGAAGGATATATAATTAATATATATTATTTTATATAAATATAATATAAAGTTACTGATGCTCTGGATTGGAACCTCGGTGCGTCACAATATATATATATATATATATATATATATATATATATATATATATATATATATTGTGACGTCACGGGATTATACGAACCCGTAACGCCACCATAAGCCACGAGAAAAGACCAGAAAACAGAGAAATAGGGTACGCGGCGGAGCGATGGTCCGAGAAGGCGACATCTACCCGCAGGTTTTCGCACTCCGATGTCCAAAGTTAGCGGATAATATTTTCTTGAGAGGGCGCGAAGGCGGAGAAAATTCACCCCTCCAGAAATTTCCCCAGGCGGAGACGCATAAATACCGCGACGCACTTCGGAAGAGCTCTCTTACAACTTCGACAGCGACGGCGACTCAACTTAATTCTTCGGCGATCGTCATTGGTTAGTGCAGGAGTATAATTTTACTTGCTTAGTTAAAACTGATTTAAGAAACGCGGTAATAAGTGATAGAATTCAGAAGTGAAGTGCATGTACAGTGTTAGCACTATCATTACGCGAGTAAGCAAGCGATGTGACTGCTTGAACCTGAAATAGTTTCATAATTGCAATAAATTCGCGCAGAAGGACTTTAAACGAAATCCAGTATTTAATTTTGTACGCCACGACCACGCACGCTCAAAGTGTGGTATGTCGGCCGAGTGCTAGAAGTCGCGCGAAAAGATTATTGGCCCTTTAAAACTGGAGCGGAGCAACGACGCGGCAGGCGGCAGAAGGACGACTCCAGTGAAGACTCAAGCGTAGGCGAGAAGGACTTGGACCACATACGTGGATGGTACGAGCCCGAGATCGAGAGAAAGGTTTGGAATTTGGACGTGTGGCGGCATCCTGAGATCGAGCGAAGGAAGTGGTGTAACCGCGGGACATCGAACCAGTCAAGTGACGTGGCGAGGACTGCGAGCGACCGAACACCCCAAGGTTAACTGACGGCGAGCGGGAAGGAAATGTCGAGGTAAAGAACTGGCAACTTCTATGCGGCAATTTGTTGGGAAACCGTGCAGCTTTAAATACGAGGCGAAGCGTCCTAAAATAGGTGAAAGTTCCAAATAATTTCTGGGAGAAATATTTCGAACATATGAGCAGCAGTTTAGATTTCATTCGCTGTACGCACCAGTAAATTCGTTTGAATGCCATACCTTGTACAACTTTTCTAAAGTAAATTATAATTTTTCATGTAATGTAAAAGTAATCTTATTTGAAAGTCATTGTTTCCATTGTATGATGTCAGGGATAATCAGTTGCTATAATTTTTGTAAAGGGTACGATTTAGTAAGTGTGTCACGTTTATTTTTGTGTTAGAGTTTACAGCATTGTAATAAATGCGCAGCTGAAGGCTGACCTCTGTGAAGTCTATGATAGAATAATTGTAGAAGAGAATCACTTAAAGGGCCGTGCACGGAGAAAACTTAAGATTAACAAAAAGTAAATGAGGTTCACGAAATAATTGAGAAAGAGGTAGAAGCAAAAGTATTGTGAATAGTCTTATTGAGTTTCAGGCGTCGGGAGCCTATACATTTTTTGTGGTTGTGTTCTTTCTTTCTTTTGTTTCTGTTTTCTTTGCAGTGACCATCTACGCAAAGTGCATACTTTATTGTATATTTGTGCCACTGTGTAATTTGTTTTACTGAATATATGCTCACTTTACCAGAATTTTACATAATTCATTGTGTCAAGGGTTCAGACCTTTCTCATACCCGAAAGATCCTGCTTCCTGAGAATTCAAAGCTCGCTTCACGAGCATTCATAGTTTCACGCTTCATCGCCACCGGCTGGAAGGTAGTAGGTGGGCGTGTTATAATAAATATAATATATAATATATATATATATATATATATATATATAATATAAATATATATATATTGTTCCGGACCCGTTCTGAATGAGTCAGGGTAACGCGGCGAGCGAGAAGAGGTGCGAACAGCTCGAGAGAAAACGGGCAGTGAGAGAAAAAACTCGAGAGGAGACGGAACGGGTGATGTATTGTGTGGTTTGTGAAGGAATTAAGGACTGGGGAGATGTGATGCGTGCCGATGGAAAGTGGGTAAAGTGGAATCGATGGGAGGTGAGATGGTGAACAATCTAAAAATCTAATAGAATTGTACGCTAAGGACTGGGAGAGTGCCAGAGATCAGTCGGGAGACGACTTACACCACGTGGTGGTGCAACTGCAGCGAAACATCCGGTGAGGACTGTAGACAGTATTATTGTGAGTAGCGCGCCCACGAAGTCGACGGTGAGGATGGTGTGGATGAGAGCAGAACATCATTAATGCCCAGATGGAATGAGGACGGGGATAACGGCCGAAAGCATGTGACCAGCAGAACAAATCAAGCAGCGGCCGCCCGGGCCTCGGGAAGCACAGGGGACCGAGAACAGCCGAGCGACGCCGAGCCCGCTGGAGCCCCGCCGAGGTGCACGTGGCTAGCAGTGTCGCTGATCCAAAAGTCAGGTTTTTATGTGCTGAGCAATCTTTTTTAGGAAATGGTAATAAGGGTAGCAGTGATTCATTAGCATTTAAGGTTGGAAAAGTGAAAAAGACGTATATTGTAATGAAGAGTTTGAAATAAATTATTTTATGATCTTTGTATAATCATTTGTATTTCCAAAGTATATGCACGAATACCCAGAGCCCATTCACGGAAAAGATTACCTGTCCCCATCTAATCTTAAAATCACTGTTGTATCGGACCGAAAATAAGGGTTCGTCACTATATATATTTATATATATAGTGATTCTTCTCAACTTTGGTTCCTCACCGCCATCACTAGCCTTTTCGCACAGCCGCTCTTTACTCTCCCTTCTCGACTGACCGTCGTCGTTCCCACGATTCTCTCCCCAACCGCCGAAGTCTCGTGCCTCGCATTTGCTCCGTCTCGCCTGCCGCGGGACACACTCTTGCTCGGAACGAGTCCGCCTGAACCAGGTCGGCACCCGCATCTCAATCGAGAAACGCGGTGCGTTTCAATGTATATGTATTCATTCATATACCCTCTGGATGCACTAAATGGACATGTGACACATTTTTCTGGACAGGGATACAGAGATTCCGATAATATTTAGCAAACAAATAACAATCACTTAGATGATCCTTCGGTTCCTTCAAATCATAGGAATCGAAAATCGCATATGATGTGAACCATTTTTGTATGATGACAAGTCTTAACACATAATACATAAATCTGGGGTACAGCCAAAATGCGAGTCATCTTGACACCCTAATGTTGATAACACATTTTTGCAATTACATTACGACAACACATTAAATTTCGTCTCCAAATTTTTCAAGTCATCTCTCCACAAATAGAGCAGAATTTATCTGCATGATTTACACACTTTCTTGGCATGATGAAAATAAAAAACACTGAAAACATAGCTTACACAGTGCACATCTAAACTCAAAGGAAAGAAATCTATCACTAGGGATATTCGTGCTAACAAGTTCATAGACACAAGTATTAACACATCACAATGCTAGATTAACTGGTTTGAGCATATCAAAACATGAATGAACATGCTCAATATTGCCGGTTGGCGTTTCAACATGATACGACGTATAATTTCCTTAAATACCGCTTGAATAAAATCGGTAAATATAAAGTAAAGGTTCCAATGACAGGCAAAAGAGAATGTTAAAACCATATTTTGAAAAGTACCTGTCACAAAAAACTGTGCCTGATGAAAAAATTCTGAATTCATATTTGAATTCAGTAAGAAACTAGAGGTGAAACAGACTTTATCGTAGTAATTTTTTCCAATTTCCTTAGTGTGGACTGGCTTTGAGGTCTTGCTCCATTCTTTGGCCAGCTGCCATATATCGTAGCCCAAAGAACATTTGTTTGATATTTTCTCAATTTTTAGGTTTCTTACTATTGTAGAACCGAAATATTACTTCACGAATATTAAAGAACAGTGAAACCTCGTCCTAAAAACAAATTTTCATTGAAAAATTTGAAGCCGTTTTTAAGAAAATGGCGATTAAGCATTACTGTAAACACTCCTTTTCACAGCAATCTTTTGTGTTTTCGAAAAACTTCATTTGAAGTCTTTACAAGCACTTCCACACACACATATGTAATAATTGTTTGAACGTATAAAAATCGACAAGAAAATGTAATAATGTATACATGACGCCGAAAAATTTAAACTTTTGTGGGTTTCGAACATTCAGAGTCAACTGTGAAAATCCGACCTATGCCACTTTTATAAGTGTATTATACTCTGTTCTTACAAGAAATTTAAAGAACAAATTTGGAGCTGTTTTTGTGAAAAATTATGAAAATGTCTGACAGGCTTCATGAAAGTACCCCAAAATTTTAAAGAATGTTTTTCAGAATCTCAAAGTTCCAACTAGAGCCAGATCAACAGGTTTTTTTTTTAAATTTGGAGAAGATCGTACATATGATTTAGGTGCTAGGAGTGTTCACAGACGGTCGAACGGAGGGACGGAGAGACGGACGGACGGGCAGACAGACACACAGACGTTTTTCTTTCTATGGGTTTTTTTCGGCATCAAGGATCCTGAAGACCACGTGATGAAGGATTTTTTCCCTTCATTTATCAATTTTTTCGTTGTCAGGGCCCTACCGACAGACGGACAGACGAACAGACGGACAGACAGACATACAGACGGACAGACGGACAGACGGACGCGCAAACGGACGGACGGACGGACGTTTTGAAAAAAAAACACTTTGCGGTATCAGGGAACCCCAAAACGTGTATTTCCGTTGAAATCTCGAAATCGACAGACGGACGTTTTTCTTTCTATGGGTTTTTCGGAATCAAGGATCCTGAAGACCAGCATTCTACACCACGTGATGAAGGATTTTTTCCCTTAATTTAGTAACTGGATTTATCCACTTTTTCGTTATCAGGGCCCAGCAATAAATTTTTTTCTGCCGAAAATCCGAGTTTTTTCGCGCAGCATTATATAACTACAGCATTATATATTCTACGTATATTACTCCGTATACACGTAAGTGTACGAGAAAGTAAAAACGCACTAGGTTCAGTAATCAGATTTCTTGTGAAGAAAACCTTGTCGACCAATGTAATTAGAATACAAATTGCACCTGAAGCAGCACAAATAATACGAATCGATCTTTTTGTTATAAATAAAGTACTTCTTCCAAACATGACGGTAACCTAGACGTGAGACCTTGCCTAAATTAATTTTCCAGAGTCATAAATATTGGTTATATTGGATACGGAATGTTTCTACGTTCTGTTCTCATGCTGCCTTCAATACATTAACATTTTATAATAAAGCACAGTAACCAGGACCTTCTGATTAGTTACAGAACTGCAACGTACCGATAATCCATGTCGCAAATCCTCTGCAGTCATCAAACCAACGACCATAAACTAACTTCTGACGTATACTGTTCCGGTAATACCCTATTAGCAGGACACTCGTAAAAACACAATTCTGTCTTGATCTCTTCGTAATTACTCGTAAAAGAAATTATTTAAGTTTCTTTTTATATTGTCATTTTACCAGACGCCCACAAAATTTCTTAATCCTCTGACATAAATGTAACAAGTAGGGCGTAAAACATTGTATACAGCTCAGCAGAGTGTCATCAAGACCCCAAGCGGGGCCATCAAGGCGTTGGTAGGAGAAAATCGTTAAGATATAACTACGTAAGCTCGAAATCGAACTGCTTAACGTAAATGAAGACGACGTTCCAACAACTCATTGTTTTGCATAGATCTGTGGCGATAACACTTCAGTCGCTTTTGCCACTTTTGTGTAGACATATTTAAAACAAACTAAAGGTGCTACAGAATGGCACAGACTTTCACGTAGTAAAGTTCTAATTTCCTTTGTGTGGTCTGGTACTGTACAGTCTTGTCCTTCCTTCTTACCTGCTTCCATCTATTGCGGCCCAATAAAATCTTGTTTTTTTTTAAATTGCAAATATTGCATGCACTATTGCATGAAAAGTACTAAAATTTCAAAAAATCTACATATTCTCCGACTAAGACGAGCTGATACAACTGTTTCATTGTACGCCATCTGGCAGTGGTAGTGGTGATGGTGGTGGTGACGGCAATGGTAGCATCATACGAGCAGGCCACCTGTGCCTGCTCCAACAATTTCCAGGCGCCTAATTGAAGGCAATTTGTTTGTTCTGACTGTTCTGGATGCATAAGGAGCATCCATACATGGCGCGCACAACTGGGCAGCGCGCGCGCTTAGAGGGTCTGGAAGCCCCAGGGGATTCTACAACCATGACATCGCCTGGTGGTAACAACTACGCTACGAACTTGGCTATTCCTAATGATGGATTATTAACTGGCTATTCTATGGTACAATCATAATTATGAAAGTTGCACTTACTTGGCTCAATAAACTAGTATTTGTTTAATCATGCATATTTTTTGGTCATAACACTGAGATTTGTGACCCCTACCCTCATCTCCGTTTGGAATGACGTCATGAACATCTCCATCTTCCCATCTCAACCATGTTTTCGTCTCTTTTCCCAGATAACAGAAGAGATGCTGAGAGTGGTTTGCTTTTGGGCATAAATGTAGCTTCACTATACGGATGTTTTGTTAAACTCTCCTTGGGCTAGAGTCGGAAGTATGGGTTGCTATTTAGTAACATTAAAAATCAAATCTATAGTTCCTTTAACGATGCAAATAAGTTTTTTATAACTCGGGGGTCAAAAAATTTCCAGGTTTTAAATGTTTCTACCCTCAATTTGTTGGAGGCAAAACTTCGGGGAAGGTATTTGAGAACACAGAAACTGTGCGGATATTGTACTTCTCCCTTTTATGTCAAATTCTGTTTTTAATGTTCTTTGACGAACATAAATAACAACAGTCAATATGGACTGCTACATGCTGGAAACGTCTCCTGGTTCTCTTTGAGTTGTGACAACGACCGAGTTCTTGACTGGAGACCTCGCAGTGAGCGCCTGAATGTCGCATTTGCGAGCCGCAAGGTGAGGATCTAGGGGGACGTCACGTATGACAGTCGGTCTTCACTCGTAGTCGGTCTTCACTCGTAGGCGAGTAAGTGCAGAGCAATATGCCAGTGACATCCTGTTACCATTAGTGCTTTCAAGAGACCTTTCCCAGCAAGATTACGCTTTGACGCACACTACAAAGATGTTCAGATTGCCTCCGTAACATTGACACACAACCAGTTGCAGTAAACATGAACCGATGTGCCCCTGTATATCATTCGATATATCTCCATGCCCGCCTGTATTTCATTTTGAATCCAAGCTAAAAGTGGGTTCTCAGATACTAACAAGTGTTCACTTTTCGCAATAAAGTGTTGATACTTCTTTTGTCCTGGAATTGAAATCGTATAATATTTACAACATTTTAAAAATAATCCATATTAAATGTCATGTAATAGCCATGGCTTCTTGATGAGTACATTTTTTGTCATCAATATCCGTCATTTTTGGAGCTCTTTGGTCTTTTTTATTGAACATATTTATCAGCGTATAAATGCACCGATATTTTAATAATAATAATAATAATAATAATAATAATAATAATAATAATAATAGTCTTAAATATAATAGTAATCTTAAATATAGTCTTTGAGTAACTGTGAGAATGAGTGTATGCGGATCTATCACTCAGGGTTTGACCACCGACTTCCAGTGCACCAATCGAAACATACGAGGTATCTTTCGACGCGTCTCGGTCTCCTGCGAGAAACTGATAATTTGTTTTAAGATCCGTCCAGAAGATTGTAATAAATATCCAAAAACGTGTTTTAGCATGTTTTAGCCCTGCGATCTTAATGGGTAGACGGAGAATTAATCCAATGGCACCTAAATAGATCTATATAGGAGGCGTTGATTCAACCCAGACATTTTCTGTCCAGGACGCCTTAATTTTCTTCTGTGAGAATGGCCACACTAATTGTTCTGAAACATGTGGAACATGCAGCAGAACTGTCAATAGTGTTGCTGCTTTGAACATGAGAAGTGTAGTGTTTTGTCCGTACTACCGTATTTTTAATAATACATTTGCAAACAGCTAGTGTCGCCTTTGACGCGCAGTTCACGCGCTCGATCAGCTGGAAAGCTAATCGAAAATATTATTATTATTATTATTATTATTATTATTATTATTATTATTATTTTATTATTATTATTATTATTATTATTTACTATTTTCTGTGGATATACACTGATGCCGGGGTTCTCAAAAGCACCCAAGACAACAATGGTTAGTACGTAAAGTGGAACATGAATATGTATTTTTTTCTGTATCCGTCAAATCAGACTTACGAATTTACGGACTATATTCGCTGTCCCCAATAATGCAGCTTTCTGAATAGTCCGCAAATGCTTTCTAGTCACTGTTAACTTCACGATTTCTTGTCATTCCTTGGTGAACAATCCATTCGCTGACACCACAACTGGAAGCACTTCTCCTGCGCGCTATGTATACATGTCCTTGAATTCAACAGCCAAGGGTTGATAGTTCCTCTTCTTCCCAACAACAGTTGTTACAAGTCTTTCATCTGTAGGGACCCTAACATCAATGATGCATGATGTTATCAAACAGAACAATATCTGATATATTTGCTTCCACTGTTCGGTCAGTGATGATTATACTATCCCAAAGAATTCGATTTACATAGGCGACATCGACTGTCAATTTACTGACCCGTAATGAAAATTTTATATGATAAAATAATAATAAAATTATAATTTTTATTATTATTATTACTATTATTATTACTATTGTTATTATTATTATTAGTATTATTATTATTAATAGTTTTGACCTTTCGAAAGAAACTGAATGAGGTTATGTAGAGAATTTAAAGGATTTACTTAAACCGAGCGTTCGATGGTTATTGTTTTTTACTTTCCCGTATACATACGTATTTATGGGAGCAATATACGTAGTATAGAGAAAGTCATGTAATGCATCGGAAAATCGATTTCGATATTTCAACGGAAATACACGTTCTGGGGTCCCCTGAAACCAAAAAAGTGGATTGTTTCAAATCGTCCGTCCGTCTGTCGTAAGTGAACAAACCTAGCGCCAAAACCACACATACGATATTTTCCAAATTGAAGAAACCCATGTCCATCTGACTCTAGTTGAAGCTTTGAGATTTTGAAAAACATTCTTTCAAATTTGGGGGTACTTTACATGGAGGACCCCCCCCCCGGACATTTTCAAAGTACTTTCAAAAACGGCTCCACATTTTTTCTTTAAATTTCTTGTAAGAACAGAGTAAAATAAGTGGCATAGATCAAATATCCACGATTAACTCCGAATTTTCGAAAATTGTAAAAGTTTTAATTTTTTCTGGCGTCTTCCTGCAACTATAAAATTAAAGATAGAGATTTTTCCGACAGATGAAATTTGTTGTCCATAAATATATCTTTCATTTCTCTTCCTTCCTGGTGGTCAGTCGATGATGCCGTAAATCCAATTCTGTGGGCGTGCCTTCACACCTCCATTAGTTTCAAGGCATCCCAAGATAGTGGTCAGAATGGGCAAGGTTGTAATTTGTTTAGACGCCACCCAGCCTCTCTCATTTCCATAACGCGTCCCCACTCAAATTCTATTTTCTGGGTAACATATCTTCGTTGGCAGCGCAAAGGCATTCCGCAATGTCAACGAATGTTTCGCAATGAATAACAACGATATCTGCTATTCCTTTTATAGACACAGCGGGTTCAGAACATCGAGACCTTTTATCTAATCACGACACTATGTTAATCAATCAACTACCTACCTGAGATGTAACTGTGTGCCTGTATTTGCAACAAAATGGTAACTTGTTGGCGCTTGATTTTTTCCTCAGATACGTTTTATTTGTACGATATCATTTAGTGATCTCATGAAATGCTTTTCATTTTATTAAGCTTTTGATAACAATTTCGACTGCCAAAAATCTCATTGAAATATTTTAAAGAACTCAGATTCAATCTGATGTACCATGAGAAGAGTCTTAACAATCTTAGGAACCTCTAAACCCTACGGAAAATGCGGTTCTTTGAATAACGTTAAACTCAGCTTGTGAAATTATTGTGGTAATTCATTCATTCGTAATAAATAAAGTTTTGAACAATTTATTAATTCTAAAATTGAAGTTTTTCTAAGTAAGTTAATTATACATTTTTACAGACTCAATTTTCGCTACAAGTTTAACATTTAAAATTCTCACAGGCTCTACAAATATATAGGTATGTATGCAGCAAATGTATTTCGTATATGTATCTATCACTTCTGAAATACGTTTATCAGTTTTATTTCAGGAATGTAAAATTGTTCTTGATTAATAAAGTGTCACGCGTAGGAAGATCGTGGATTGCATACAAAATGAAAGCTGTTTTTGAGATTAACCTAATGTGTCGGACATAATGAGCAATACATGATATTCACAAAAAATACGTTAATGCAACTTGAATCGTCGCAAACGTAGGAGTAATCCAATGTTCCTTCCTCGTTGATTGCAATAACATGACCAAAAACAAATATTTTTCATCGAATTTCCTATTCAGTTTTCTAACACCAGCGGTTCCGTATCTTCCGAGGATTCGCTCCGTTCTCGAGTCTCGCGCTACCCTCGTACGCTCGCAGCCATCCTCACCCTCCTCGCGGGGACGTCACTCACACGTGCTGCAATGCGGCATCCGAGGCTGCACTTCAAGTAGCGGGCACTATGGAAGTTTCCCCATTATAATGGCGTTCCACTTTCCTCGTATTAAGTTTCCCGGCTGTCGCTCAACCTGTCGATATCGGAATAAGGACGACGCGGGGAACGCGTAGTGGGGGGGGGAGGGGTAGTGGAGGGGAGGAGGGTTGGGGAGATGGGAGGAGAGCGGCGCTCGGTCAGCCATCGGCCAGAGGGGACGGGCTCCCGACCGACCCGCTTCGCGGCTGGAAATTCTTTAATCTCGTAAATTAAAACGCATTAGGCGGAGAACCAGTCTAGGGTGGCCCGCGTTCGTTCTTCGGCTCTCCAGCACCTTACGGGCAATGGAGGGTGGCGGCTCTTGCACGAAGGGTGCTGGTTCTCGTAATTAGCAGGGAGGTGAATGCGAAAAGGAATGTAGGTAGGCAGAATGTAGAGAGAGGCGTTTCTGATTGTGGGCGTGTATGTATATATGTATTGGTGGGTGCGTGGGTGGGATGGGGTGGGTGTGTTTGTGGGTGTCTCCGTCTGTTCATGACCAACACTAAGTAACGAAACCTTATACAGTATTTTCCAAAAATGAACATTCTCGATTAATATGTTTGAGCACTAGGCCCTGGGAATTTGAAACGGATATCTAATTTAAGGATACTTGACAAAGCTCCAATAACGTTGAAACTTTTCTCGAAAATGACCCAATTCGCTTAACAAATATTTGATCGAATTGACGTAAATTGCTTTTAAATGAGGTAGCTATATAACCTCCGATTTTCTTCAAAATTTTGGAAGTTTTGGAAATTGGAACACTTTAATTTTTTCACGACTCTCCCACAACAGCATTGAAGCTAGTTATAAACTTAATGGAAAGTATTCATCAAAGGGTATAGACGAATAAGGCGGTGAAAAGTGCCCCCAAACCAAATCGATAATCGAGATGCTCATAAGAAAGAAAATATAAAATGACGTAGATCCACAAAAATCAGCCTTCTAGAGCAATCTGTTGCAGAGATACAACGAGAAACTGATCTACCAAATTTACCAATGTGGCACTTTCCTCCCTCATAAAATTGGTGGAACGCTTCCTTTTTTCGGACATTTCGCTGGAATATTGCATTTCAGAAGAGGCACAAAAGGCACACCAAAAGAATTACTGTCGACCGAACCTATGCACGCGCAAAACAAAACCGAATTCAACACAAATCTACAAACATACGTACAGTGAAAAGTGAACGTCGCACGAAAAATTGAATATCGAAAATATTATGCTGCACTCTATAAATTATTTTGAGAACGAGAAAGTATTGCCAATCATCACCGAGTAAACGTTAAAGTGAGAGTTAACTAACTTCTAGTTACCTCACACTCGTAATACGCGAAGTCCAATTTAACCAGAAGTTAGATTAACCGGGAGTTACAACCGGCGGTTGTAACCGAAGGTTACAGGACCTTAAGATTTTTTCTAACGCCTCATATATATTATATTAGTTCTATAACTTTATGCATTTGTAGATACAAATACAATAAATTATCTCTTGCAAGGCTTGTAAATATTGTAAAATAAAAGGCTTGTAAAAAATTAACTTATTAAAATATTTCCTATTTGTACACATTTTTATTTCCTGAAGTTCGCGGATAGATCGGACGCGTTCGCGGATAAATCTTTGACTTTAAATACGAAGGCCCGAATTTGAATCCCAGTACAAGCAAACTTGTTTCTTTAAACACAAACTAGAGCAAACTTGTTTCTTTCTACACAAACTAGAGAACCAATTATAGCACAATATTGCATGTCTTGTGCAACAAAATTTGAACGAATTTGAACATTTTGAGAAAAAATATATTTAAAGTGGTCATAAATCACAAAACACAATATGGTGAATATCATATTTTCATTTGAACCTCCAAAATTTTGAAGTTCATCCTTCGAAAATTTCAAATTCGAATCTCCCGCCTTTTACATTCTCCTGTACTTACGTTTAGTTATATACGGAGTAATGTACGTTGTTTAGAGACAGTTATGGAATGCTGCAGAAAATCGATTTCGAGATTTCAAGGGAAATACACTTTTTTTTTTTTTTCAGAACATCCGTCTCTCCCGGTCGTTTGATCGTCCGGCCCTACCATCGTTCGTCCGCCCGTCCATCCGTCGGTCCCTCCCTCCGGCCAGCCGGCCGTCCGGCCGGCCGGCCGTCCCACCGGGGAATATTCATTTTGAAAAAAAACAAACTAAGTATGCTTTAGGCGCTAGTGTTGACAGACGGACGGACGGATAGACAGACGGACGGACAGGTGGACGAACAGAAGGAGAGGTGGACGGGCAGACATGCAGACGGCCGCCCGCCCGTCCGGCCGCCCGCCCGTCCGGCCGCCCGCCCGTCCGGCCGTCTGCATGTCTGCCCGTCCACCTCTCCTTCTGTTCGTCCGCCTGTCCGTCCGTCCGTCTGTCTATCCGTCCGTCCGTCTGTCAATACTAGCGCCTAAAGCATACTTAGTTTGTTTTTTTTTCAAAATGAAAATTCTTCAAAATTCGGGGGTACTTTACATGAAGCCCCAGGTACTTTGTAAATTTTTCACAAAAAGTCTCCAAAGTTTTTCTTTAACTTTGTTGTAAGAATAGAGTAAAATACATTTATGAAGATGGCATATGTCTTAAGTTTGATTTTTCCCGGTTAAGTTTAAATTTTCGAAAATTTCTTAAGTTTGATTTTTTCGGCGTCGTTCTACAGCTACAAAATTGAAGATAGAGATTTTTCCATCAACGGAAATTGTTGTCTATAATTACAATAGTTCTTTCATTGAGGACGTGTTCATTCTTTGAATCTTTGTAATTTTCGCGCAATATTGCGACGTACAATTTACAAAATAACAAAAACCAAATTTATTAAAAAAAGGCTCCAAATTTTTTCGTTAAACTTTTCGTAATGATAGTGCCAAATGTACTCTATTAGATGACAAAAGCTATTTTGCTCTATTGCTTTGTTTCTTAAAAAATTGCAAAGTTTAATTTTTTTTACATCTCTCTCGCGTCGTTAATATTTACTTTAACAGCAATTTCTATACATTATTGAATTTGTTAAAACAAATACTTCCAACGATGTCCGCATTTTCAGAAATGCTTCAACGCCATTTTCTCAAAAATGGTTCCAAATTTTTTCTTAAAATTTGTTGTATAGATAGTGCCAAATGCAATGTTTAAGATGACAAAATTATTTTTTTACATCCTTTCATTTTTTCCAAAATTACGCAAATGTTATCTTTTTGATATATCTTTCACACGTCGTTTATGTTTACATTAGCATCGATTTGTTGACAGTATTGTATTTATAAACACATACGCATATACATACAATGGTATCTCAAACTTTTTCGAAAACTCAAAAATCTTCTGTGAAAATTAGCTCAAATTTCCGCAGTTTCAGAAACGCTCAAATTGCTTTCTCTGAAAAGCTGCACCAAATGTTTACTTTCACGCTACCGCTTCCGCAGCCGAGAGAAATTTATGTAATGCTGCGGTGGGAAAAGCAGGTAGTTTTCGGCAGAAAAACACTTGCTACCGGGTCCTGGCAACGAAAAAGTGTAAAAATACTGTTGCTAAATTTGGAAATAAATACTCTAACACGTAGTGTAGCCAAAATTCATGTTTTATGGGTCCTTGATACCGAAAATCGATTGACGGCAAAAGTCTGTCCCTCCGTCTGTGTGTGTACGCTAGCTTCTAAACCATTTAGCCACTTTTCTTCAAAACTGATAACCCTGGTCTGGCTGATAGTCACGGCCCTTGAATATAAAATCGATATTTTAATTTTCGGGTGGTACTTACATGAAATAATTTTCAAAATTTTAAAAAACCCTTTTTTTTTTTTTTTTTGATATTTCAAAAAATGTAATTTGCGTCAAATAGTAACGAATCGCTTCGATCCGTTTCAAATTTCCTGTGCTTCGTGAATTTGAGTGTTTGGAGGCAATTGGATGCTATGTAATGTAGAATTTCTATGTTATTTCATATTTCTTTGTTCATTTCTTACATTCGAGCTTTTGATAGAAATTATTTGAAACCTATTTGAAATAAAAAGCTAGCTAGCTTTTACGTAATATCAGATCGGAATGCAACAATGGCTCGGCAACAATATATCGGGGGCTAATTCCTATGAATTACAACTTATTATTGGGATATGCTTTACCTGTATGAAAAACAGTTATAATTGTCAAATTTGTGTTGATATTTTCTTTCGTTTTTGCATCAAATGTTCTACAATTTGTAATGAGTTTTACAAAAAATTACTGAGATGTGTTAACTAGGAGAGAAATTGTGGTTTACCCACATATTCCCAACATTATAGTTTTTGTAATTTCATGCTGACATGTTGTTTTCCTTTTTGTTTTGGTCTGTTTTATAAGAATTTGTTCTATTTTCACTAATATTTTTACTCATATTGGGTAGGAGGTGCGCCCCTAAAATGGGGCAATGGGGATAGGAGGGTTTAGGAATTAGAAATAGATCTTCTGGAATAAGAAAATCATTATTTTCAAAAACAAATGTTTATTTTATTGAAGAAAATAATTAAGAATTATATTTAAGCTTTAATTGAGTAATTAATTAATGGTGATAAACAAATTAGCAATTTTTTCGGCATCGAATATGTGGAAATTTTAGGCATACAGTGATAGAGATAAAGTTTTTTTTTCTCGGGTAGAACTTCTTGGAACAAGTATATCACAACAGATCCACCCATACCAAAATTAATGACCATATTTTGAAAATAAAACGTGTTTATTTCCCATGCAAGTGTTGTTTGGTGGAATGGCGATCATGATATGGAACCATAGATTCATCTACGCACAAGTTTGCATCTTGGGGAAAGAAAGTGAGCTATCTCTTATTGATCACTGCCCACAAAGGTCAAATTTCGAGAATATATCACTTTTCATTAGATTATTGTCGTTAGATACATGGAAATATCTTAGAAGTTCTTCACATCTATTTCTTGATATTGCTCTTGCTACTCCTGGGTGATGTATGCCAATTCCAGTATCGCAGACAAGGCGATTCCTAGTATTACCGTAATACATACTGAGCAACAAAAATGCAATAAACGTTTTCATATCACTACGTGACACGTCAAATTTAATGTTTCCTTTAAAAAAGAGTATTTTCTTGTTCATTTCATCTAGAAAATTCAAAACTTCACTATCGTAAAATAATTTAAAAAGATCAACAGGAGACCATTCCCTCTGCAGCCAATCAAGTACATTCTGCGAGAGGCACTAAGTCCGTTTTCGCCCAATTTCGAACTCTGGTCTTCCTTGTACCTGTCCTCATTTCGGACACGATCTTCTTGTTCATAACATCAAACGTGAATTCTTCACATGTTCAAATAAATTCATCTATCCCAGAGGAAGTAATCTATTTATTTATTTATTTATTTATTTTACGTCAAAAAACAGTTAAAAACTGCGTATGACGTGCTATGGGGAAAAGTGAATTGTGTGCACATTTTCAAAATTCTGTGATCCTACACTAAGTCATATACTACTTAAATTTTGAATTTTGAAAGGGAGAAAAAAAACAAAAACTCCCATGTAGTAAAATCTATTTTCAAGGATAAATAAGCAATAAATTTTGAATTTTGAAAGGGAGAAAAAAAACAAAAAAACTCCCATGTAATTAATCTACATGGGAGTTTCATCAAACATACATAAAATAAATCTTTGTTGCTTACTCCTTGACTTTGTAGCTAGTTTCCAGTAAGATGGTTTACATGAGCATCTTCTGTGTCGTTATCGCTACTGGCTTCATCTCTAAGATGAGTTTCAGGTATGAAAATTGTTGCCACTGTGAAATCATCACGTTTTAATAATCCACTTATTTCGTTTACGGATTGTATGAAATGAATAATAAGACAAAATAAAAACAGACGAAATTATTTAAACATTAGAATATAATACATAATCACACCGTGCAATATTGGTATTTTCTCAAATGCCAAAAATATACTTGCTAATAATGGATATAAAAGCACTCTCGTTCTCAATGCCATTATAAAGAGGCATCAACATTTTATTGTCATTTACCGCTAAAATATAAGCTATAATCTTTAGTATTTAGAATATATTTGAAATATAAGTTTCAGCAGATCGTATTATATTAAAATACACAATTAAAATAATCATAAATTTAAGTAATGTACCAAATGCAGGTACGTCACGAAGGTCTCCCACAATAATAAATAACGCTATAGAGTAAACCAGTGAACTTATTCACATTCTTTGTTGCCAACACTGCGTTGTAACATACATAACTTTCCCTCATTCGCTCCAAGAGATGAACTAACAGAAAAATACGATGCCCCATTTTGGAGGCAATGGGAATACGTGGGATAAATAGTATTTCATAACTAGAACCCGATGTTTGGGCATTTATTTTCCGTAAAATAGGGATGAAAAGGGCATTTATATTTACTAAAATAGGCATGAAAAAAGTCATTTATTCTAGTTAAAGTAGGGGTGCAAAAAGGCGTGTAAACAATTAAAAATCACATACAAATGAATTATTGTAAAAAATAATTAATTAAAATGATTCACATTTTTATTCTAACTAAAATGTATAGCTCTTAACATGCAAGGAAACGATCTTTTCTTTTCAATTTTGATTCCATATGACCATCCGGTATGATGGCTACGAATTTGTTGTTTTCGCGACGCTGTCACTTCGAAATGATATTGTGGACTCCCTTTTAAATGTTAAAATGGCATCAGTGAAAACGGAATAATATTCTTCGTTCTTCGCATTTGTGTAATCGCCAGCACTAAGGATGCCATGACATACACAGAGAGCTGTTCTGAAAAGTTCTTCGAAGACACACTGAAAAGTAGATCGGGATTCTTCGTAAGCAAGCAAAGTCTGTCGTCATCAATGAAAAAAACACAGCCTCTACTTCCACAAAAAGACAAAATACGACCACGCCTTCGTGTTGTCCAAGCTTGCTGGTATACATCAAACTTGATCGAGATCGGTGATGGGGAAAAATAGCAAAATAATGACGTAAAAGGCAAAAAAAGTCACTAATAAGGCAAAATGACAAAAATAGATATCAGAAGCTAAAACAGGCAAAAAAAGGCAAAATGAAAATCTACTAAAACAACGCCAGATACACAATTAAGTGATCCCTATAGTGAAATGTCATGAAATAGTAACAATAATAACAATAATAAAAAGGCATTTTGCCAGACTTCTATACATAACTATTACTATAGTCGAGAAAGTACGCCCTGCTTTAGTACCACTAGTTTTAATTACGAACTAAAAACCATATCCATTATACAGATGAACAGATGGTAGTTAAAGAAACCGAATGACTCATACAATCCATTGTTACTCAGGAGTAAAGGAAGTTCTCGACCGGCTTACGAACGTCTGAGTCGGGTTTTGGGTTTTCCTGGGAAACTGGTCTTCGCTGAGCATAGAAGGAGCGGCCTCCGGCGCGGAGGCGAGCGGCGGCAAAGGCAGTGCACGGACAGTTGCGGAGACGTCTCAGTAAAATATTTGAAGGCGTGCACCTAGGGTAATGTGGGAGCGGGATCTTTACGAGGATCGCGCTATCTGGGAGGCGGCGGAAAGCCCTGCAGCGCCGCCGCGGCGCGTCGTAAACGAGCCGGTGCCGCACGCAGCGGAAGGACCGTCTCAGCCCATGCCCCACACCGATCCTCCCTCGCCGACACCAGGGATGCGACATCAAGGCCAATGTTTTCAAAACATCGATGTTTCCATAAATATATCGATGTTTTAAACAATGTATTGAAGTCGATGGTTTTTTTAACATCGATGTTCTATGCTCGATGTTATTACGTTTTCGATATTTCGTTCGTGGATGAAAAATTCTCATAATCACAATTTTGTAAAAGTTAAAATATGAAATAATAACTGATGGCACCACTGTCGGTTTATGTTTTCGAACTACACAACGCGGTTTGTATTACATTCATCAAGTATACTATCCCTCGCTCGAGATTATCTTGATATTCAGATATTTCCTTCGTCTTTTCTCGTATTTTGCACATGGAGAGGCGTTTTGTACCTTTGTTTGCAGTTAAATACTAATTATAAATAAATGTTCACAGCCACTGTCAAATTGAATTTCGTTTCGCACGGATTTCATGCTAGAGGATACTAAACTAGCTTTAAAATATTAATGTCGATGGATTTTGGATCGAATCAGTGGATTTTGGATTAAATCGATGGATTTTGGTCGATGTATTATATACATCGATGTTTTAATTTAGATCATCGATATTTGACAACATTGATGTTTTGTTGTCGATGTAGCATCAGTAATTGACGCCCCCGCTACCGGCTTGCACCGTCACTTCCCATGCTTCAACGCTCTCACTCACCTCACCTCCAAAACCCGTCTGTCTTATTGTACACTGCTTCTAGACCACACCTCAATCCGTAGACATACAACCCTTCAAATCACCGACTCTTCTGTCCACTGACTTCCGTTATTAGGAGGGCGCCGAAACCATCTCCCAAAATATGATTCACTTCGAAGAGCGGACAATCACCCACAATGTCTTTCGTCATTTTGCATATTGCGCACACAGTCGTTCATGCTTTTGCTCAAATATTCCTGTTTTTACTTGCTTAATTGTAAATCTTTAACTCTGTATGCAGCTTTGTTTTTGTCATATTACTGACTTACTCAAAATGTCTAACAACATAACGTCAGTCCAAGACCCTCCCGATTGCCTCTCTAACTTTCACAACTTCGGTCGACTTATGATCAATGTCACGAGATTTCGCGAAGAAAACCACCAAAGTTTGTTTTTATACAGTAAGTTGTATTAAAAAACCTGCTCACCGGGTTCCAATTTCCAGCATTCTCACCACTGACCTTACTTATGCACTGCCTATCTGCTTCATTGTTCCCCTCCTTTCCGTTGCCTTGGGTACCGCCTACAAAACATACTACCATACTTCTCATTTCTGCATTTTATTATCTTCCTTAACTTTAACGCTTATTTCTGCAGTATTGTATCCTCAGATTTTTCATCATCTCTAATCGTATTCTCCATCGTTCCCTTTATCATTACATCTTTATGCCATCGTCTTCCCATCGCCATCTCCCATTTTTTTCTTCGCGCCATTTCTTTGTGACTACCGCATCCACTAGTCGTTATGTCAGACTTTACAGACTTATCCCATTAACCAGCGACAGGCCAGGATACTGCCTCCACCCTCGCCCGTATGCTTTCTTCAAGCCATCGCTAGACTCCACTGCTGTGTCGTCTGGACAATAAAACTGGGTAGCGCGTCGTCTATTCAAAAAGATGAAAACTCATCCCGCTCGTAAAACCTTGTAGGAAGAACAATTAAAATTTTAACTGTTGTATTTTGATTATTAAAATGCCAAATGGGATTATCAAGATTAGATAATTCGCGGCCTTCCAGGATACCTAATATTCTTAGTAATTTTTCAAAATGACTGACGCTTTTGTTAAAAATATATAATATTATATATATATATATATATAAATATATATATATATATATATATATATATATATATATATATATATATATATATATATATATATATATATATATATATATACGGGAGTAATATTACGAACTACAGAGAAAGTTATGTAACGCTGACGAAAATTGATTTCGAGATTTGAATGGAAATACACGTTTTGGGGTCCCCTGATCCCCCAGAAGTGTTTTTTTCAAAACCTCCGTCAGTCCGTCTGTACGTATGTACGTCCGTCCGTCATATGTGAACTAACCTAGCGCTTAAACCACACGTACGATCTTTTAAAAATTGAAGAAACCCGTGTCCATCTGGCTCTGGTTGAAGCTTTGCCATTTTGAAAAACATTCTTTAAAATTTGGGCGTATTTTACATGAAGGCCCCGGACATTTTCAAAATTCTCAACAGTTTTCGTTGAAAATGAACTCAGAATTTTGCATTTTCAGGTAGACTCAAACGCCATTTTCTCAAAAATGGCTCCAATTGTTAAAATGTCAAACTATGAAAATAAGTTCTAAATGTCTAACTTCGAAAATAAGCACATCTTATCTCACTGCAAATTATTCCATAAATATGCTAAATAAGAGATTATGTTAAGTGATAATTGCAAATAAGAAAAGGTATCAAGTTAATGAAGGTATCAAGTGAAATATCTTAATGAACTCAAATATACTCACAAGAAAATAATTGTGAGAAGGGGAAACAAAAATTAAACTAAAACTTGTGAAAGTAAACTTGACCAGTTGAAAGAAGGCAAAAACGTGGGAGTAATAGCAAATAATATGTGGTCAAGCTGCGAATGGTAAGAACGGAAAGAAGTGGAAGACGGGAGGAGCGAAAAAGGTAGAGATAGTGCGAGGGGGCAATAGAACGTGGGAATTAGAGGGTAAGCGGCGGAAAAATGAAAGCGATATTATATTCTGAAAGATATCTTAGAAAAAAACTAGAATAACTAGTAGTGCTACATAATGCCACAGACTTTGTCCTAGTAAAGTTTTCTGATTTCCTTGGTGTGGATTGACTTTACGGTCTTGACTTCTTGGCTGTCCGGGTGACGCCGCGTAGCGTGCTGAGCGGCTGACGTTTCGCCTGTCATGTCCTCATGGCAGTGACGCCCCGTTGCTGCGCATAGGGTATTATGTACTGTCCGGCCTGGGCGCCAGGGTGGGGCAGGTACGCCGTGATTGCTATAACTTTAAGAATATACTTTCTTAAGAATATTAAATAAGAATAATAAAACCTCGTCATAAATGGCAATTTTCATTGAAAAATGTGGAGCAGTTTTTAAGAAAATGACGTTTAAGCGTTATTGTGAATGTGAAATTTGAAGCTCATTTCACGGGAATTTATTGAGTTTTCGAAAAATGTCATTTGAAGTGATTTGAAGCACTTCCACTCACAAATGAAATATGGTACACAATTTGCTGGAAACATACATATTAGCGACGTGAGGAACATTGAAAAAAAATACTTATGTGTATTTTTTTAAACAAACGGGTACAAAAAATTAACTTTATGCTATATTAAGAAGTGCAATTAGCACTATCCTTACGAAATTTTTCGCATCATGACATAACTTTCTCTACGCTACGAATATTTCTCCGTATATACTTACGTATACGAGAATGTAGAAAGGGTGTGAGTTTGTTCATTCTTTTGACAACTCTATTTCGTAATGAATATTCATTTATCTGTTAATTCTTTTGTGATACAGAAATGATCTGTAGTGGCTTAATTCACTCGGTAGACCATTTCCTTATACGCACTAAACGCGCTGGCACTGTTCCACTCGACGTGGCTTTATAATTTGAAAGTTCGAATTAAAGTCGGAGGGAGAGTCTTCCCCCTCCCCTGAAGCCTCAATGGTCGCTAGCGCGAAGGGAAATTTGTAGTTAGAGATAAGCAGAATGTGCAAGTTCTCAGTCGCTACGTTATTAGCTCCGTGTGTTTTCGTAGTTCAAAACACAAAAAAAAATATGTTTAACAAAAAATATATTTTAGTTGCAACACCTTCATTTTTTATCGATTCATTTGCTATAATCTGGAAGCAAAGAAGATGTCGATAGTATCTGAAACCTCCATCAATCCACCCTTCAACGAGAACAGAACGAAATAGAGACGCAATGGGCTGGCAGCGGAAGGATTCAGGATTCCACTGTGACGCCTGTTTTACCCGTCAATTAAGAGTTCTAGCGCTCATTTCATAGGACTTGTTCTGTGTGCCTTCGTGCCACAAAACACTTCCCATAGTTTTTCAATGAAATTCTCTAATTGCCTTGAACAACTTCTCAATATTTTAATACACCCCACTGAGTCATATGTCAATTTATTCTATCAGGCACGTCAAACCATGCCCGCACTAGCTAATTGCCCGGATGGGGAGATCAGCGCTCCTAACATAAGGTCACGGGCAACTTCCCCTGACTCCGCACTCATTTCCCCTTATAATCCAGAAAGAGATGTCCAAGCGCAAGCTGAAGCGGCGCGAGGCGGTGTATAGTGGCTTCATACGAAAATATATTTGCCAGAAGCGGCGGCGATGGTGTAGCGGTTAGCGTATCGGACTCCTATACCCAAGTTTGCAGGTTCAAACCCGATCGAAGCCGTGGATTTTTAAGGGCGAAAAAATCCCTCGTACGCCTTCCTTCGGAGGGGAAGTAAAGCCGGCAGTCCCATGTTAGTACATTTACTGCATGTGAGCTAAATTCAAATCGCCTGTTTCGTCGCCCAAGTAATACCTTCTTTCTCCCATGATTGGTGAAAGAAGTGTAACGAAATTTACGTGGTCAGACGGAAGAGCAGGCCTCATGGCCTGAGTCTCGCCACGTAAAATAAGGCCAATTCAATTCAAGGTTTTTTCTATTAACCGAGAATTGAATTATGTTTATATTCATCACTACTTATTACTATTTGATATTTATTTTCTTACTAAATTCTCATATATATAAAAATCTTTGCTAAATGAAAGTAATATGTTTGAATGGCGAATCCTTTCCTTGTTTTTCTTTTGTTTTGTATTTTAAATCATTCACTTATTTATTGCATTTAGCAATAAGGTGTAATAAATTAACAAGAATATTTGTCTGTTAAACCTTCTAACCTGAACGTAGAAAGTTCATGCTTTTATATTACTCTTAAGTAAAGAGAATTACAAAATCAGGATACTTTTGATTCAATTTTTTAAATTTTACTCTCAATTGAAATTTGGAAATCGAGCTAATGTATTATTTCATTTTAATGGATCATTTTTTTGCCTTAAAGAGAAAATAGGAATGAATATAGCTAAATTTGTGACAATAACTTTCAAGTAAATTCTCAGGAAGACTCATATATGTGCCACGTATCCAGTGACGTTCCGACATTCTGAAGCAATTTGTACTAATTAAAAGCCCTTTATTTATTTTATTTATTTATTTATTTATTTATTTATTTTTACGTCAAAAAAAATACTTACTTTTAAATCTCGTGCCAATTTCTGTGGGTGCAGTGCCCGCCGTTCTAGACAAGTTCCACACTTTAAAATTTTAATTCCACTGGTTGTCTTAAAACAAGATACTGAAAATAATTGAACTTATCAATATACAACCAAAATAACTAATATGTAATGATTGACATTGTTATTGCAATTGCAATGACATTGTAATTAGTTGTAGTGTTGTTTTACAGAATAGTGAAATTATGTTCTGTGCAGTACCTTCAAGGATGAAGACATTTCTTTTTTTCTTTCTTGAAATTAATTTTGTTTTTGAAGCCGTCTAAAAGAAGTGAAATGAAGTGGATGTTAGGAATTTAAGATGCTAATAGAGAGAGAATAAAATTCAGATAGCTGACAACCGTATAAACCTTTTCATGAATAATATGGAACTCTATAACAGTAAAATTTACTCTAGGTTTGTGGGAAAATGCAAGTAAATTTCAGGCAGAACAAAGTTAAAACTACAAAATCAATTTATTAGAACCATAGCACAAATTGGTCCATGAGTTTCACATAAAAGACACTTTCAATAATTTAAAATTCTTGCCTTTCCATGCCCAGAACCATAATAATAATAATCCCCAATAATGTTATCAATTGAAACTCAACATGCCCCACTTGTGTTGTTTGCAAAGAAAATTTTCTAGCTGGTTGCAAATATAAATTACTCTATTGATGAAGAATTTCTTTATCAGATCAGATCTTGATTTTGTTAATTTCATGTTATGCAGATTGTATATCTGTGACATAGAACCCATGCATTATTTTAGCTCGTATAATTTATTAATTGCAAAATGTCTACATAAGCATCAGTAACAAGGCAAAAATCAATTCATAAGATAATCTATAAACAAAATCCAAAAAAAATATTTATACTAGAAAATTATAATTTACACTGAAATTGTTTTTCAATGAGAGCCAGTGATGTATATACAGAGCGTTCAGTCATGTGATCGGATTTTTTGACAGCTACTGCAGCCACACCATTGGGATTGTGCCAGGGAACGTGGTCGGTGATTAACATGCAGAAATTGTTCGCTTTTATTTCACTAACATTGACTAACCTGTCTTAGAGCCGCGGAACCACCTATTGTATTGTCCTTCCGCCAAAAAAAACTGTTCACGGAAAAATATTTTGTTATAGAGATAGAATCGTGTGAAAATATTTTGAAATTATGTTCAAGATAAAAGTTAATATTTTCTGTACGCTGTATTTAGTTAATATATGGAGACTTCATTTCAGAAATGAGAAGTTCATCTAATTGGAATTGTGTTCATTTGAAGGGCCTCCATGACATGGTTACATTCGAAAGGCAATCAAAACATCTAAATTTTTTACGAATGAATGATATGAAATGGGAAAAATAAGTGAATGAATAAGACATGATTTGCATGTACTCAAGTATGTTTAAATTTGTGAAATTGGAGTTAGATCAGCATGTGTAATGACTAGAGACCGGATTTTTATGTAATTTCATATTTTTTGGTCTTTATACTTATCGTTCTCAAATTCGTAATCTTGGCGAATTGCCGCCGTTCTAACACAATTTCCATTTTTTTAGTTACATATTTTTACATATTCAGTACTATATTACATATTTTGCTATTTTCACAAAATATTTTTGTTCTATCAATTTTCGTCCATTTTAATACATACTTTTTTATGAAAAGAAGTATTTTTAAAAAAATTAGAATTTATTCCTACATTACGGCGTGCTGTCTACTCCAGGTACCCTACGTGAAGGCGCGTGATCTCACAGACCGGCGCGCTTGGTTCAGTTATCTCAGTGGTGGGAAGTTCGCGTCAGCGACTGAGATCATTTTCACCTCTAAGAGTGAAAAGTATCTCTTAACCCGCGTTTAATGACCTTTAACCTTAATTTCTGAGAAACTTCGCGATCGCCTAAGTGTAACACTTCGATGAGTGAGTTGCAAGCTGCAGTGATTGTTTGCTGGTCGTAGATATCGTCAGTGTGTATGATGACTTCTACTGCGTCTAGTCTGGCAGGTACTGGTAGTACTGGTGAAACTACGGCTTGGACAGCAATAGATGAAGCTTTCACAACTGACGGGAAATTGTAAGGTGCAGTGATAGAAGCTGGCCATTGAGTCCTGCCTCTCCCCACCCCTTATTGTCACTATAATACTATCGAATTTGTGTGGGGCCAGTACAAAAAATATTATCAGTATCATGATGATACCGCTTTCAAACACAAAGCAACAAGAAAATGAAATGAAGCATTAGAATAGATTACTATGGAGAAATAAGTGAATAAATATATATTTCCTTGAGATATTTTGCAGAAATATTACTAATATGTACTCATTTATTCTGAACACTGCTATATTTGGGATAATTATGTGGCACATACTGCGAAGAATATAGAATTCTGATGAGTATTAGTAAGAAATGAGGCTTCAGAGATGGCAGTAATAATAAATATTCAGGATGACTCATGACAAAGAGTCCCTCGGTGTTCCCATTCCTCTGATGTTTGTTATTAACAGGAATATGGGTGACCATGAAATTAGGTTAGAAAATATTTGACAACTTTTATTCTTCTCAGTTGCAGAGTTGTAAGTTGTAAATTTGTATTATTCTATCAAGGGCAAGTGAGTGGTTATATTACAGGTGAAATAGTGAATATTTTTTATTATTAAGATGATCTTAGCATATTGAAATGTGTTTTTTACTATTATTATTATTATCATCATTATTCTTATTTGCACTTTTATAGGTTTCTCAAGAGCTATATACTTTCAGGAGTGGTAGAAAAGCATTAATAACTGTTACATACAATTTAATTTTCTATAAACATTTATAAAATGTGATATATGTAGATACATTTTTATACTTCAGATCTTTAACAACAGCAACTTATCTTTCAACATCCAGATAAAAACTACCAGAAGGCTTTCAAATATTGTCTTCATTGTATTACATTATGGGGTTGAGAAAAGAATGTAAATTGCACCACTATAAGTAGAGACCACTGCTAACACTCAAGTTTGAGTTTTTTTGGTTGGGGGTGGGAATGTGATACCAGTTGATATTTAGCAAATATTTTTATCTTTGTCTAATTTGCAATATGTTTGTATCTGCGTACATGAATGTACTCTCAATAACTCTCTGAAAATAAATATTGTGTAGTTAGAAAGCATGTGGTTCTGTAATGTTGTTGGTATTGGAGTTATACTAGTAAATCATGTATAGTAAGTAGTAGTCATAACTGGATTGTTGTAATTTAATTTTTCTCTTAATGTTTTTTTAAAAAAATTTTTTTTTGCAATTGATGAATCCTTTCTCATGTATGTATGAATATTTTTATTATTTATTCTGTGTGTTCCCACTAATTACAGTATCGAAAGGTATACTTCTCAGAAGACATAAGTAGTCACTTCATTAAATCTTATGTTAACTACCTTTATACATTTTTTTAGTAATTAAAAGATAATTCTAATTCTTTTTTATTAAAAGGAAGAACTTTTTGAATTATGTGAAGTTAATTTTAGATGTGTATGAATGTGCATTGAAAATATATTGTGACATAGTACACCATATAAATCAAAAATTAACTTCTTCTACTATTAAGAAAAATGTTCTTCCTTTGAATAAAAGAGAATTAGAAATTCAGATTTAATAAAAAGAAAAGTTTTATTTTTAATCAAATTATACGTTATTAATATTAATTAAAGATGACCTCTTTTATTTCTTCTTATAAGAATGTCAACAACACCAAATCAGAATTCCCACAATTTATCTTTTAAGGAGTATATTACTAAATTATGAAATAAGCATAATAAGACAACTTAATACAATATGAGATTAAATGTTACAAAATTATGCTGTTAGATCAGGTTTGATAACCAATGAAATGTTATATAAGATGTTTTAACAAAAGTATTGCTCATTTTTAAAATTTCTAATGTATAATTTTTATTTCAAAATAGAATATTTTACTCTTCTTCTGGGCAAACTTGGTGGTTTGGGTTTTGAGCTAGTTAATAGTAGGCCATGGACAGTTATAAAATATGTTTTAGAAGAACTTAAGAAAGAAATTTCAATTTTATAACGTTTGACTTGAAATAATCAAAGTGGATAAAATGTATTATACTTCCAAGATGTTTGAGGCAAACGTTTTATTTTTCAAAGAAACCACAAACAAAGGGAATTTTTTTTCATTTATATGTTTCTTTTATGATACCTTTTCACTCATGATCAAAACGACTTTTATTTATAGATAATAAAGTTTTAAGGTATGAAACCTTTCAATTTTCATTTTTATGCAAAATTTTAAAAGTAAAAGCATTCATCCTTCTTAAATTAGAATTTATTATTTAACATCCTATAATATCCTTTTAATAACAAGTACATCCAAATAATTCATAGCACTTTTCAACCCATGATGTACCTAATATCTAAATTTTAAGAATGATGCTGGTTTTCATATTTTAGAAATTTACTTGGAGGTTATTAATCTTTTGATTAACTATGAGTATTTTGCCAATCAATACTCAGGGAATGTTCACTAACTTGAATCTCATTCCCACAGAAACATGTGAATATTTTCCAAATGTTGTATAATCAGAAGAATTCAAAATTTAATAAAATATGGCAATTAATGGTGGTTTCGTGTTAATTATAGATGACTAACATTTCAATTGAGTATTGTTTTACCTGTCATAAATTGTTGAACAAATGAATTACAGTATTTAAGTACTACTACCATAATTTCACAATTCACTAACAAAATCTGTATATCGATGATCAATAACTGAATGGGGGAAAACCAGAACGATATAAGTGACATTTTATAAATTCTGAGAAAAGCATGTTTATAGTAGGCTATATTTCAGTGTCAATGTAAATTCGTGTTGATAATAAACGATTTAAATGCTATGGTTTTAATAATGAAACAAAGTAACCCAATTTTACAGTGATATTGAATTAAATAAACAGTTTTCTCAGAATTTATAAAATGCACTTACACTGTTCTGGTCTTCATCCATTCAATTGATCTTAGTCATAACGATTAATCAATAGATAATAATACACATAATTATTCTAATTGCAAAAGGTTATTCAGCACATACATTAATTTGTAAGTTCTGAACATGCAAGATCAAAAAGTAAAAACCGAATTCCGACAGTTTTCACGAGGCCTACGAAATCGTCTCCTGCCCTGAACGCTCTGTACGTATTGTTATGAAGAATAAACCTGTTAATTGCTGAGCAACATGAATGTCAAGTGATTGATAGAAATGTAATCCCTAATGGGTTTTTTGTTGTTATAACTTCAAATCATCTTTTTAAATGGAAATACACATTCTTAGGTACTTCAATCACATAGTTGCAAACATGCATGAGTCTTGCTAGAACACTTTTCAACAAATTTAACACCTCCATCAGACTTTATAATACGACTTAAGGCGCGTCCACACAATGCGTCTTTTCGTTCAATTTTGCGCATTCGTCCAACGCATGCGTCTAGCGCACGTAGCGCATGCGTTTCGGGCATGCGTCTTTCGTCAAAACGACAGACGCATGCAATAGCGCAAGCATTCCCAGAGCCTACGGGAATCTCGTTCGTCTTTCTCGTGCGCTTTCTCTAAAGAATGCGTATTTCATAGCGAAGTCATCCGAAATACTGAGTCGTGCAGAGTTCTTTGAGTAGTGTAGTTGAGCGAGTCCTTCTGTGTGGTGTTCTGGCGTCCGTATTTGCGGATTTAGTGCAGATTATTCTTTTATTATATATTTACGTTATTGTAATTTCAGAATGTCTATTGAAAGCAAAAAACTTACCCTTCAGATCATTGAGGATTACAGGGAGAAGGAAGTTCTATGGAATTCCACCAAAAAAGATTATTGCAATAAGCAATTGAGGGGAGGTAAGATTGTAAAAGTAAACTGAAAATTATCAAATTATTCACATATTCATAAATTAATATTATTTATCATGTTGCAGATGGATTGAGCCAGTGAGCATCTAAGTATAATTGTAAAATTACTAATATTAAGAACAAAATAAAAAGCCTCCGACCCTATTTTAGCAAGGAATTTGACAAAGTTTCTAAAAGAAGAAGTGAGAGTGGAGGAAATGACGTTTATGTATCCAAGAGGTTCGCATTTGAGCCACTTATGTTCTAGGATGTTTCTTGTCCTGGTGTGACAAAGGATTCAGTAGGAGAAATAAATCCAATAACTTCTCTGGAAGTGAGTATCATTTTATTGACAAGTGTGTGATCTATAAAGATTAAATAAAACAATTTACATAAACTTGGGTAAGGTATTTATGTTGCCAGTGCACTGATCCCATATCTGACATGAAATACTCCACACATTCCTCTCTAACATTAGTAGCATGGACTGATGGTCTCCTTGCAATATTCACTAGAGGTCTCAGACCAGTGTCATTGGCTGTCACCTGCCTCCATGACCCCAATATAATATCTCTGCTATTGACATCCTCCGAGTCAAGAACACCGAAAGGAGCATTCTGCTTCTTGATGAGACACTTTTTCTTAAAAAATTGTGCAGATAAATGCAACAACTAGTGTAACATCTATTATATTTTCAACTTTTAACTCCATGGGCTTCCTAAAAACTCCGAATACCGATGCCATTAAGCCAAAAAAATTTTCGACAATGCGTCATGCTCGGCTAAGCCTATAATTAAATACTCTCTTGGGAGACCCTTTATTTAAATCCACTTTAAATGGCTTCATTACATTTGGGGATAGGGGAAAGGCATCATCTGCTACCAAAGCAGGGGATACTCGGGTAATTCGCTCTGGAAGGGGTTTTGATTGGGGCAATTTCAATTCATTACTGAAGAGCTTCCTACTGAACTCTGTATTTTTAAAAAACCCCACCATCTGAAATTCTACCTTGGCAGCCAACATTGCAGTAAGTAAAACAATAATTGGCATCTACCACTCCCATGAGGACAATGCTAAAATGGCCTTTATAATTAAAAAACGTGCTTCCACTGTTATCAGGGCACTGTATGGTAACGTGCTTCAACAGCCCCAATACAATTAGGGAAATTCCATTTCCTGTTGAAATCTTCAGATTTTTTTACCATTCTTCTTCATTAGCTGGCATCTGAAAAATAAAATTTTCTTAATTTTTGCAGGTAGTTTTAGAAACTGAAGACATGACAGATGGGACAGAAGACATACTGTCGCCTGACTGTCAACCAAGCCCTGTCATGGAGTCATCCACTCCCACCCCCCAGCGTAGGTTCCAGAAGAGTAAGAATGATGAAAAGGAAGAGCATGCGTTCAAAATTATGAATCAGGTATTTTCAGTGATGCAACGAAGGAGTGAATATTCCAGTTTTGGTGAATTGATAGCCCAAAAAATTGAAAATTTAAATAGTGAAAGACTACGGAAAATAGCACAATTAGAGCTATTAAAAACCATTACAAATATAGGGCTAAGCCACGAGAATTTAAGTGCAGCGAACATGGTTCATGTGCCCCAAACTACCACCTCATACCTCCTCCTCCACCCCGCATCCTGCAGTTCCAATTATTTCCTTGCCCCAATCCTCCTCCTCCTCTTCCACCATTGGGACCATTCCAGATCATGATTATGTATTTAACATGTAATATAATAAAGAAAAGTTTTAGAAAAACGGCATACCTATATGTATTTATTTATAACAATAAGTTCCATGCCTCAATCCTCCTCACCACCACCCTCCTCTTCCACCATCATATCCATTCTGGATCATGATTATGTATTTAACTTGCAAGATGATAGAGAATAGTTTCAGAAAAAATGCTTACCTTTACGTTGTCCCCAAGAACTTCCTTGATGCATGTTGCAGTTTCAGGAATTATTTCTGAAATGCTTTGTTTCGAAACATGAAACATAAAACTTAGGCTGGCGTAAGAGTCACCAGTAGCAAGGTAATGCAGAGTAATTGCTAGTCTTATTTCTGCTGGTATTGCACTCCTCATTGAATCCTCCGTATTTTGTCTCAAAATACGTCCCCTCAAAAGTTCCAATAAAAACGAGAAATCGGCAGGAGACATTCTCGTAAAGTTTTTAAATAAATCACGGTCGCTTCGCAAATCACGAATAATGCTGCGTTTTCCTTGCATGAAGTACTCTCTCATCCACATGCGCCTCTCTCTTTTTCTCTTCTTCCGACTTATTATAAAATAAGCTGCCGAAATTGCCGCGCAAATTGCTGGATCCATTGTACAGAACAGAACTGACGCACCGCACAGTTGCACCGTGTGGACAGGGTGGCGCACGTGCGCTGTATTGAACGTTCGCTTTCAACTTTGCGCATGCAATTTTATTCCCGTGACGCACAGAAAAGACGCATCGTGTGGACGCGCCTTAAATGATTCCAATACATTTAGAGTAGCGTCTCCCCGATTATGTGTGTCTAGTGACCAATGTCCCTTTCTTGCAACGAAAACACCAGAAAATACTGAATGCGCTGAGACGCCATCATTGTTGCCCAACAGAACATGTGCACCGTACGGACAATCGTAGAAACTAGCCTCAAACTAGCTCCAGGAAATTTGTCCAAAAGGCGACTAGTTAACACACCTATATATCCTACACCATGGGTTTGGGAGTCATAGGGATTCGTTCCCGGTCCTCAACGATACGGATCTCGAAGCTCCGAAACCTCTCATCCAGTTCTCCCTCAGTAACAGACGAGCATGTTGCCAAACCTCGGCCAAAACCCGTTTTCTTCATCAAAGTTTCATTCTAAACTTGTGATAAGGTGCAAAGCGAGCCATGATGCTTCAGTGTAACCAATGTTCCAAGTTAAAAGGAAGTATGTTCTAAGCAACTTAAAAGTGTAAAAGTGTGCAAAATAACCTGAAAACGACTTAACCAAGATTAACTTAATAAACCAAAGTTCCAGATTCCATTTCAGTTTTTTAACACTACATGCTATGGAAACCCTGCGCATCTGGCGACCGATGTGAAGTCAATATTGCACATCTAATGGTGTTTCCACCCGGGAGGAGAGTCATAAAACTAAAACATAGTGGAATGGAGGACTGTTCGATGGTTGTAGGACATAATTAGGTTGGAATTGAAACTTTGTTACAATTCAAACAAGTTATTATGAAAATGAAGGAATAGTTGACTCAGCTGATGTAGTTTGTATGTGCAATTACTCATTGTTTCTCATTTCGTTGTTTTTTTATTTGGAGTTATAAGTGATGCGAATTTATTAAACGTAGTATTTTTAAAACGGGTGAAAATGAGAGTAAAACTCCTGAGCAAAGGTGGCATCAGTTAATTAAAAACACAAACTTTGTCAAGGCTAAAGAAACTCTTTTCAATCAATTTTTATTAGAAAGGACACCTGAAATGGGGATTCGTGCACTTAAACTCAGAATAGGCATATATCAATTATAAGGAAATAGTTTGAAAATATTCAACTACTAACAACTTTTAGAAGAGGAGGATGTAGCTGAGAAACTGTTAACTTTGAGGTGTCATTTTTCAACAATTTATAAAAGGCATTATGATTGGTTGAGACAAACTCGAGGGTTAGTAAATCCCCTATATCAAAAAAGATAAAGGAAATCATCATTACGTGTTCCGAGTAACCATGAAACGTCTCTAGTAAAGTTACTCAAAATAATTGATTAAATTCTGAGGTAAATTTTCTCAATGGGAGAATTTCAAAGCAGTGTTTCAAAAGTCTAGTTATTAAAATGATTTCTACGATTAGTTGAAATGGTTGAAAAACTGTATTCTCCTTACCAAGAAGACTGTTTCCAAACTACGAGTACTATTCCTGAAAATTTACTCACCTAATTGAAACTGCCGTTACATCATTATCCCGACGCCCTTAACATTTTAACGTGGATATATCCCCACCGTGGTGAGGACTGCAATGAGAAATTAGTACGATTCGGGGTCATGAACACCCGCAGTCGGTGTAATCTTTCTCCCACTGCCTTGAAACTGAACAACTTTTCCTCCTAACTGATCCCTGGCGAGTCGCCTAGTTTCTGATTACCCGCACGCCTCTCCGGTCTCAAGGAAAGTTCCTCTGGACAGAAACCGCAACACAAGAAGTCTTCCCATCCCCTAGGTCGTTCCGCTCAGCCCCTTTGACGCGACGGAGAGTCCCTGGCGGCGGTAGCGGCTCGATCCACCCGATCCGAGTGGGGCGCTGCAATATTTATACGCGTCGTATTTAATAGCTATTGCCCGAGCGTAATGTTATTAGCATCGCTAATACGACCAAAAACGACGCCCTATGACTAAATACGTCCGTAACTTAGGAGCGCACGCGGGACGCGGTCGGGCGCCAGCGACACCACGCCGCATTACCCACGCGCTCACGCGGCGGGATCAGGAAGAGTGGGTGGAGTTGGCGGCACTATGATGATTTGAATGGTCAGAAGCATCGAAATGGAGTGAGAAATGGGAAGAAGAGGGCGGCGTAGACGGGAGTGAGCGAAAGAGAGATGGTGGGAAAAGACAGGAATAAGAGACAAAAGGCAGTCGGAACAGGCATTAAGGCTAGAGGGTGTGAGCGCTGGTGGCGGGGAAGGCGGGGGGGGGAAGGAAGGAGCCCAGAAGGTGCGGGGGGGGGGTGAAGGAGGTAAAAATGGAGTCAGCAATGTGGGAAGAAATGCAGCAATGATGGAGAGTCGCAGGAACAGCGACCTGGCAAGGAGGAAAAGCAGCGAGGATGCCAGAGAAGTTCGGTGACGTAATGAAGTGTAATGGGAGTTTTGATAGGATAACGACTGTCAGCATCATGGCGTGTCATGAACACGACTGACATTGCATGCCAGCAATACGGCGGGGTAGTCGTGTAAGGTGATGGAATGCAAGTAAGAAAGATTAAACGAGAAATAAGTGGATTTCGCAATTGTGGAATCAGAGTATGGCACTATCACAGAGAGCTTGTAATTCAAAAAAGAGAAGCAGGCATCAGTAGGAGATATGGAAATAAGATTGGTCGAGTTAGCGAAGCTTCATGGAAGGCTGACAAGCCGTGAGAGGAGAAGGTGAGCGAGAAGAACAAACGAGGTGAAGTTGGTATAGATTCCGTTCAGTGCATGAATCCTGGCAGAAGCAGCAAACAGGAGTCAGGAAGATATGTTAATAATAACATTAATTTAACGGCAATTCAAAATAAGTTAGGGTAATGCTGAAACTTTAGAAAAAGCTGTGGTATGCGAAATGCCGTTATGTTATTTTTTCTCTTCAGTAATTTGTTAAATATTTGTACATTAAAAATTCCTAGAGATATTGATCTAATTTTCATTTAATCGCATTTTGTCGCATAATATTATATAAATAGGTAATTGACCAGTTTTCATGTGCAAAATTGACACTCAAACCACAACAAAAATTTCAAAGAATATTTTCCTACTGAAATTGAACTATTAATCTTATTTTTCAACTAAATTCAATCCAATTAATTAGTTATGAAATCAGCGTCCTATTTACACAAGTAACTAAAAGTTCTCTCTGCCTGCCTACGGGCTAATCTAGCCCCAAAACCTTTTCTAGAATTTTCTCCAAAACGGATACTCCCCCACTGATTTGTCTATTCTCAATTTTGTGACAAACGGTCAAAATTTCCCACGAATAGATTTTTCGCAAACAACTTCAGATATTTCCTTTACATAAACTTTCTTAAACGTTTTCTAAGGATAGAGAAGATCTGTCGAAATAATATAACCGTTTTCTGCTGTGAAACATGTTTTTATTGTGAAAACAAAACATTCTATTTGGCGCAGTAACATAAAATATAAGTCCTCCTATTAAAGAAAACGGAAACACTCTTTTATAAAGAAAGAAAATAATAAACACCTAATATCAGTAGGTTATATAACTTTGTTTAAAATAAAAATTAAATGTAAAAAATTATGTAATCGCAAATCTCTAATAGATACGTATAGACCCGAAAATTGCCAAGATGCCAAATGCATGTTTTTTCACGTGATCATAAAAATCAGGAAGACAGTTCCATATTTCTTCCATAATTTCTTCCTCCTTCCTACATTTTGCAAGATCTCGTTCACTGGTGTCTCATAGACAATTTTCCTTTCTGTCTAGCTAAATTTTCTAGTTCTGACTGCGAACTTATGAACTTTTCTGTCCATATACCTTTGTTTTTCAAATCTAACAACTGTAATTCCTCTGTTTCTATTCCCACGCAGCACTCTTCTGTTTCTATTCGCTAAGGTTTTGAGTGTGATGTCAATGAGTGTGGAGAACAAGGTTAGCTGAATGCATGCGATCTGCCGCGTATTTTGAGGTGTGCGGAGGATTTTTACATTTGTTTGGCAATGGCAATATTGCACTTAATTTTTATTTTCTTGTATACATACGTATTCGGAGTAATATACGTAGTATAAAGATAGTTATGTAATACTGCGGAAAATCGATTTCGAGATTTCAACGGAACGTTTTGGGGTCCCTTGACACCGAGAAAGTGTTTTTTTTTCTTTCTTTTCAAAATGTCCATCCGTCCGTCCGTCCGTTCGTACGTCTATCTGTCCGTCAGTCTGTCTGTCCGTCCGTCTGTCTGTCTTCTGTCTGTCTGTCTGCCTGTCCGCCCGTCTGTGAATACTGCTAGCGCCTAAACCGTGGGTACGATATTTTCCAAATTGAAGAAAGCCCTGTCGATCTGGCTCTAATTGAAACTTTAAATTTTGAGAAACATTCTTTAAAATTTGGAGGTACTTTACATGAACCCCGGACATTTTCAAAATTTTCTCAAAAATTGCTTCAATTTTTTTCTTTAAACTTTTGGTAGGGTTAGTGCCAAACGAACCCTATGCTATGACATGAACGCCACATTGCTATATTCTTTTGTTTTTTCAAAAAATTTAAATATGATTTTGGTACTTTCTCTCACTTCGGTAATATTTACATGAAATGCAATTTCTTCACATTATTATATTTATTAGTACATGTGCTTTAAATAATGTCAATTAAAGCTTCTCGAAAACTCAACAGTTTTCAGTACAAATAAGGTCAAAATTCCGCATTTTAGAAACGTTCAAACGCCATTTCGCAAAAATGGCTACACTTTTTATTTCACGTTTTTTCAATATATAGTTCTATGTGCGCTGTTTAATATGACGTAAAGTTAATTTTGGTGTATTCGTTTTTTCAAAAATTACACAAATGTAATTATTTTAAGTACATCTCATTCTATTAATATGGACATTTTCATCGATTTGTATGCATTACTACAATTGTGAGTAGAAGTCCTTCAAATGATTTTAAATGAACATTTTCGAAAACTCAATATATTCCTGTAAAAAAGAGCTTCGATTTCGCATTTACAGTAATGCAATCGCCATTTCCTTAAAAACCGCTTCAAATTTTTTATTTAAATTTTTTTATTTAGGACAAGCTTTTACTCCTCGTTAATATTCTTGAGTAATATTTCGGTTGTACTACAAGGAAAGCAAAAAGTTGAGAAAATTTTAAAAAAAATTAACTTTGGGCGACGATAGATGGCAGCTGACCAGTGAATGGTGCAAAACCTTAAAGCCAGACCACACCAAGGAAATTAGGAAACTATACTACGAGAAAGTCTGTGCCATCCTGTAGCACATCTAGTTCAATGTGTACTATTAAACTATTCAAGAGCCACAAGTGTGATTCTATTAAACCGCATGCGGCTCGCAAGCAGCAGGTTGCCGACCCTTGGCCTAAACCATCCGTGTATTTTTTTCCAAAATGGATATTGTTCAACCGATCTGCTTCGATTCAAGGCACTGCGATTTTGAAAAACTTTCTTCAAAATTTGGTGACACTTTACATGAAGCTCCCTGTTCATTTTCAAATTTGTCTCAAAAACGGCTCCAAATTTTTTCTTTAAATTTCTTGTAAAAATAGTGTAAAATACACTTATAAAGGTGGCATAGGTTCGATTTCCTCGGTTTGTTCTGAGTTTTCGAAATTTGCAAACTTTTGAATTTTTCTCGGCGTCGACAACTACAAAACAGAATAGAGATTTTTTTCTTCAAATTAAATTTGTTGACCATAATTACTACATTTTTTCAAAAGTTTAGTAGTTTTCGCGCAATGTGGTGTGCAATATTTACAATTTTACACAATTACAAAAACCCGATTTTCTCAAAAATGGCTTCAAATGTTTCTTTAAACTTTTGGTAGGGATAATGCTATAATCACTCTATAAGATGACGCAAACGTCATATTGCTCTGTTCTTTGGTTTCTTTAAAAATTAAAAATATTTAAATTTTTGACTTGTCCCTCACGTCGTTAATATTTGCTTTATCACCAATTTGTTAATATTAATGTAAGTATTAGTACATGTGCTTTAAATAAATTTTCTCGAAAACTCAACATCAAATTGAACCGTTTTTTGTTAAAATGAGCTAAAATTTCCGCATTCTCAGAAACTCTCAAACGCCACTGTTTCCAAAATGGCTGCAAATTTTTTCTTTAATTTTTTCCAAAGGGTAGCATGATATAGAGTTTATTTTGAGGTGTTCTTTTGTTTGTTTTTTAATTGCACAAATTTATTTTTACCTTCTCGCCCTCGGTGTTCTTTGTAAGAAGAGAAAGTTATGTAATTGTGCGCCGGAAAACGGCGAATTTGGGGCAGCAAAACTGCTTTTACCGGGCTCTAGTTACAAAAAAATGGATAAGTCCAGTGGCTAAATTTAGAACATATCTTGTTGGATTTGTAGAACGTATGTACTACCATCAAATCAATTGTTGTCTTTCAGCGCTTATGACTATTATAGAGGTTCCACTATTATAGAAGTTCCTTTGTATAACCCGGAAGACCAAAATGGTTAAATGTCGCATCTGGACTCAGCGTTTCGGAAGGAAGGAGCGCTGGTTCGAGTCAGGCTCCGGGATAATTGTTACTATTCTCTGTTGGCGTAGAAAACTATTGAGAACTCCAGAAACGATATTGAAAATCATTTTAAGCAATTCTACTCACATATTCAATCAAATAAGATACTAAATAAACTGGAGGTGTCTGTATTCGATTTTCCTATTTTGAACGTTTAAACAAGTTTTCAACTCTCTAGTTCGATTTGTAAAACGTATGTAACATCAAAACAATTATTGTCTTTTTGTGCGTCTGTATGAACCGATTTCAGTAAACTAATCAATCTAACAACATGAAATTTAAATTCAATATACACACTACCCATGGGACTGACTTATACATGCTTAATGGTTGACAGGGAGAGATGGCTTAAGGCATCAACTAATATTGTAGTGCTTCTGACCGAGGGGTTAGGGATCTGCTCGAGTTCGATTAATACGTCTTTTGTGTGGCGTAGTGGTATGAGTGCCGACAAATTAAATCTAAGGATCTGAAATCCGGTCTTGGAGCGGAAAAGAAATTTGTGGTTGAAAACATATTTGATGGTTTATGTTGTAGTATATTATTGCTAGAAACAATGCTAGGAATTTTGTGCTTTGAAAGCACCGCTAGTTTTAAGTATCTCTCACTCCGTTAATATGCATATTTCCAGCCATTTGTAACCCCTATTGCATTTGCAAATTAAAGTACCTCAAATGACTTTAAATTAAGTTTTGTGAAAACTCAAAAATTTTCTATGAAAAAGAGCTTCAAATTTCGCATGCAACGCTAAAAAGTAACGCTTAACCCCCATTTTCTTAAAAACGGCTCCACTAGTTTCTTTATTTCTTCGATTGAATAAAGTTAAATACACTTATAAAAGTATCAGAATTCCAATTTTCACTTTTACCTCTCAATTTTCGAAACTTGGAAACTTATACTAATGGAATAAAGTAAAATGAAGGAATAGCATGAAAAGTAAAATAATGGCTGTGATTATCCCTTAGAAAGTTCACAAAATCAATGACAAATTGACAATAATCCAAAGTCAAACAAATTGTGTCACAAATAAACTTTCACCCGATTTTTTTACACGTCACTTGCATGATCAAATATTCCAAATCATCTCTTTACATACCAGCAATATGAATAATATTATTCAGGTACTCGGGATCGGCAAACCTCAGACCTTTCTCTTGATCGACACTTGGGATTCTCTTGATCTTTTTGTTATCTTCCTCTTCATCGTGACTTTCTTCAGATCTTCCATTTCATCTAAATTTAGACTCTACAGCATTATTGGCTTTCTTCAGATCCTTCGCATTATGGAGACTTTCTTGAGATTCTCCCATTGATCTCGACTTTCAAATACCCAACTATCTTTGACTTCCTTAAGATCCTCCAAATGATCATCTTACAAAAATTCATTCATTTGATCGAATTGTTCGAGATTCTCTTTTTGTATTCTCAGGATCCTCCAATTAATCCAATCACGCGGACATCCTTCGGCTCATCGATTTGCTTCAGATACCGCACTTCATAAACTAAGGATCCTCCAATAGATCGACTTCTCTAGATCCCCTACATTATCGTATGCTTGAGATTTTTTTGAAGCCTTGTTGACGATTCTCCACACTTATCAAATTTGAAATCCTCCACAATTTACACTACATCCCTTTCCTGATCGACTTGTGTGTAGATCCTTCATTTGTTTGACCTTCTAGAGATCCTGTACTTCATAGACGTGTCGACAGATTCCACGCTTGATCGGTTTGCGCAAAGACACTACACTTGTGCTACCTGCTGTAGATTCTCCACATGAACGACTCACGCGCATATCCTACACTTGGTCGACTCTTGATTGACTGATTTACCATTTTTTAAATATCTGCGCGCATTGAAAACTAATAAATGTTTTGTATTCTTCCCCAATTCTGGGTATCTAACAAAACCAGTGACACCCATGGCATAACTAGAGGTTGTATTGATTCCTATAAATTTCTGAACTGAGTGTAAATTAGTAATCTCTGTGGATTTTTTTCGAGATTCTGGGTACCTAGCGGAACCATTGACAATCAAAATAGAGCTAGAGGTTATTTAGACTACTTCAAACTTCTGTACAAATAGGAGTATTTTAGATGTTTTTGTATGTTCCCTAGTTCTTTGTAATGAAACCCATTATGTGAAAGTGAATCCCACAGTGAATGTGCCACAGTGGTTGTATAGTTTTGGTTAGGATGGAGACCGACATGTGTTTATTGTCATTCCGTATGTGGCCAAGAGTGATTCATTCAAGTCAATTAAAGCCTTTATATTAAGCATCACTAATTTCTTGTTATTCACCTCTGCTATTATCTACACTGCCGTGGGCCTAGATAGATATGAATAATGAAAGAATTTAGTTCTGGTATTCGAAGGATTGGTAACGACTACGAATTGCGAGAACCTTGTTTTGAATTTTAGAAGAAGCTGATATGTTTTCAGGAGTGGTACGCATCTAATCGCTATCAGGTGACAATTATGACTCAATGCGAATACATATAAAACTGTGCTGATAAAGAACAAGACTTGGAGTTACGTCAGAGGAATCAAGAAGAGACCTCAACCCAAAGTCGATGAAACGAACGCTGCTAAAATAGATGAATGGAAGGAAAAAGCGAAGCTTTATCTTATATACTTGTAATTCAGCCTTCAGAATTGAAACCAGCTAAAGACTGTAAGACAGCGAATGAACTTTGGACACGATTAGAAAGCATATATCAATCCACTGGTCCAGCTCGAAATGCGCTCAAACGAGTCATTCTTTGCCGAGTGGACGAAGAAGACGTACGAGAGCATTAAAGAAGATTCTTTGACGCCGACAAATTAAAGGACATGGAGGTAAATATTAACGACGACCGTCTATCCATCATATTGTTGTATAGCCTGCCGTGTAGCTATGAGTACTTCCAGTGTGCAATAGAGTCGAGAGATGACCTCTCAAAGTCAAAAGCTCGAATAAAGATAGAGAAAAGCGACGCCAGATCTTGCTATCATGAAGCATTGCAAAACGCGTTTGCGTACATCTGCAAAGGAAAATTCTTCAGCATACATTAACGACACAAATCGAAGAACAAACACATACGACGAAATTGTAACTTATTATGAATGAAAGAAGCCAGGTCATATATCCAGGAATTGTCGTTCCGGTCTGTAGTTGAACAAGAACAACGCAAATGTGAGCGACGCGAATTTGTCGCTGCATGTCACAACAGATGTTACACCATGTAATTTTGTTGATCCGGTGAACAGCGAGGGAAGCGTGTAGTGTCTGTATAGTGGGTGCCCTTCCGATATGAGCAATAACATGTTCAGATTCACCGCAGTGGATTCACAATTTTCGGAAACTCTGAGGTTATCCAACAACTCGTCAGCCCCTATCGAAGGGAAAAGTATTTCGATTGATACTCAAAAAGGGCAAATAGCAGAAAGTTTTGGTATAGTTTTGATATATGGTTCCTTCATGTTTTTGGGTCGCTGAACATGAATATCAGGTTTGTCAAGAACAAGTTGGCCCGGAAACACGTTTTTTAAGTTTTTTCAAAATATCTCAAAATCCATCCATTTTTCGTTATGAATCTTCCATTATGAAATAAAATAAGATAAAATTACCTACATTCAATGTCATTAAAATTTTCCACAATATACGGTTTAGAGAGCACCACGAAATTTGGTGATATAAGCGAAACACTTGAAAAAACGGGAATTATTCCACTTTATCTCAATATAACTAGGCGCCTCAGGATACATCAATCAGCCTCTCACCAAAGAGTAGAACTTGACATCACAATTACTTGACGGTTACTGTGGTTTACAGTGTACAGTTTACAGTTATGTAACTATCAGTAATTTGGATATTACAAGAGCAATTAGCAGAGCTTATGCTTTTATTAAGATTACGCGACGTTTTGTGATACCCGCTCATTGAGTTTAAGTAATTACATGAGGAGAAACTATTTTATTTACAGAATAATCATTACGTTGTGCATTGGGTGAAACAGTTCGAAAAGTGAGCAATGAGCTTACGAAACATATCTGTTTATGAGCCGTGCTGAGCAGTTCGTTACAGTCAATAAATAGCGCGTTGAATTGAAAGTGAATGTTGCACACACATTTAAGATTGCTCTGTGAATTTACCACAATTAACAAATGGGTTAAAGCGAGTAAGCTCCCTGAGAGTCAGAGAGACGCGTCCGCTCTCTGTGAAAATTGGAGATCAACTGCCTAAGTTCGTTAGGCGATGTTGGAATGCGAGGAGAATTTCGCTGTTACGAGCTGCATCTACCAGTAAGAACTCAACTTTTATTTATTATAAATTATAAGTGTTGTAAGCTACGCTACTTTATAATTAAAGTAGAGGCGTGAGCATATTTTAAATATAACTAAGAGTTTTGGTGAGGTGTTCGGAGTTTATAATGTTATTTGAATGAATTGCATCACGCTTACAGAATTTTAGCAAGGCCCGCAGCTGCAGTTGAAGCGGTTACGACTGCGCGACACGAAAAGCGAGTAGGTTGAATTCGTGGAATTTCCGATTGGGCAAAACTGCATGTCTATTGCGTGATATTACAACATGGTAGTCGTGTCGCTGAAGCTTAACGCTAATAGTAGTTTATGCAATTAGTTTATAATGTTAAGCTTTATTGCATGAGTACATGTTTTGAAAACGAGCGACGTTAGGAGCGAGTTTTCAAATTTGTACGAATGCAATAAAGCAACATTATAAACGAGTTGCATACGCTATTTTTGTATAACAGCATTATAAATTTACAAGAATCAAACTTAATTTCGCGAAACAACTTTCTTCTGACGTCTCGGGTGCTTGACATCCAACGCCCTCTGGAAATCAAATTCAAGATGGCATTGTTGACATCCGTGCGAGAAAACGGTGGTCGGCTGTTCCGTCTTCTTCTACCTCCCCACGATTCTCTCGCTACTATTGGCTGAATGTGTGATGACGTCATGTCGCGTTTAATAATGGCGATGACGTCATGTAGCGTGCGATAAAATACTGGATTATGCACGATTCCGGGTATCGAAAAGGGTCGTTTATAATGATGGTATACAAAAAAATAAATTATTAAATATAAAGATACAAATTAGAATTAGAATTTGTACAAGGATCGACTGGTAGTAAATGACAAGAGCGTGCAAATAAAATTTCCTATTGTAAATTACGAGGGCAAGTCAATAAATAAGTCGCAAACGTCAGTTTACCCCATAACATGTTTAAAATATGCGTGCATATTTTTCATAGCAGCTCGTGTATGCTTGTCATAGAAGTCGCGGGTTATCGTGGTCGCGGCCAGGATCAGTTCGTGGCAGCCAAGACTGCGTACGTACTGCAGTGTGCGTGCTGTGGATGTATTGCAAGCGTGTGTACTGCGGGTTGCAAGAGTGTACACCAGTAAAATAGCGTGCGGTCATGCGTTTCATGAACCAAAGACTTTCCGAGAAGTAGTGCATCGCAAAATTCTTCCCATGTATGATAAGTGTTTATCATGAAGAGCAAACGACCTGGCTCCCTGACAAAGGGAGTGCTTCTGGATGACAATGGTCGCCTCTACACAGGAAGACAAACTCAGGTGCTATTACACACAATTCATTGGGAGCGCTTGGAACATCCACCCTATAGTCCTGTGTGAGCCTCCAGTGACATTAATCTCATCTGATCCCTAAAATGTCATTTCGGTGGCCGACATTTTGAAAATGATTATGTTGTAACTGCAAAGGGTTTGTTGCATCTGCAACCAAACACTTCTTTGCTGCCGGCTTTGAAGGACTTGTAAAGAAATGGGATAAGAATCTGAACGTTCAGGGTGAATAGAAAAGTGAAGTACGTTTTACGAAGGTACTTTCATTCATATTGCCTCTATACCGTTTTGCGACTAATTTATTGACTTACCTACGTAGATAGTTGTAGGAACCTGCTCCCACAAATAGATTTGTATTCTTCCGCGTTCTTGGGTATCCAACAAAATCATGGACACTCCTCACATGGCTAGAGGTTAGTTAGTTTCCTTTCAAATTCTTCGCGTAATGGACGTTAGTGATTTACCAAAATATTGTGTTTTTGTTTTTTTCGTTTATTACAATTTTGAATTATTATGCAGAATCAACATATTCAAGATTTCCTTTATTGAACGTATGTTTTTTGCACATTTTACACATTATAATTATTTTCGTATTTTTAGCAATATTGATAATTTATGAAGTCAAATTAATAATGAGCTTCTAAAATTTGTGTTAAAACCTATTCCATTACAATAAAGTTCTCCATTTTCACAACCTACGCGATTTCTCGAAACTAGAAGTCTTCTACAATAAATTAAAAACTACAATCAGCAGCGTAGAACCGGTGTGAGATCCGCATGAGCATGATCATGAACATGAGCATCAGCATGAGCATCAGCAATAGTACCAGTGTGAGAAAATAAAATGGAACGCAAAAGCACTAAATAGTAGTACTATGTTTACTTTCTCGCCTTTACGAAGGTACTTCGTAAGAAGAGAAAGATATGTAATCGTGCGTCGGAAATTCGGCGGATTCTCGGCAGAAAAACTTGTATTGCCGGACTCTGGTTACGAAAAATTGGATAAATCCTGTTGCTATATATAGTAAATTACTTCTAAAACGTCGTGCAGCCAAAATGCAGGTTTTATGGGTTCTTGGTACGGAAAAATCGATTGACGGCAAAACGTCTGTGATCAACGCTGGGACCTAAAACGTTCAGCCGATTTTATCTAAAATTGATATTCCCCGATCGTTCTAAACACACTCAAGGCCGTGGTGGTTTCTAATGGATATTTTGTTTTTTTGAGGATACTTCACATAAGGCCTCAAACACATTTTCACAATTTTCTCAAAAATGGTTCCAATTTTTTTTATTAAACTTTGCCCTCTGATAGCATAAAGGAAGCTTAAGAGAATGCATAGGACTCATGTTTATTGAAATAACATATTTTTTGAAAATTCAAAACTGCAATTTTTTTCGTAGAATCTTCCTAGAATTACAAAACTGAAGACAGTTTTTTTTTCGTAATGAAGTCTGTTCTCTAAATAAAGATCTTCAATTAAGTTAATGTTCCATATTTGGAAAATATGAGTAATTTCCGTGCAATTTTGCGTGAAATGTAGATCATTAAATTTTTTATTTCTTTTTTCAAAAACCACTCCATGTTTTTTACATTTTCCCTTCGTATGTAATAAAAATATGGTGCTAGTCTCCCTATCCCACACAGACTGAGATAAAGAGGATTTTATCTGAACTTCCCTCATATAATTCAAAACATTTTAAAACTTTTAAACAGAATACACTTGCATAAAAGCCCATACTGGATTTGAATAACATATTACACTAAAAGAATAACATTTGAAGTTTTGCGTAAGGCTAATACCTCAATTTTACAAAAAATGTGGGCTAACTCCTTGTTCTATTGAGCCCTTCAATTGCAAAAAGTTAACATTTCAAAACCACAAAATTGAAGATAGAGATTTTTTGCCCAGCGAAAATATGTTGAAAAAAATCAGTTCTTTAAAAAAGATCGTGTACAATTTTTGGAAAAAATGAGTATTTTTCGCGTAATTTGCGCTTATAATTTATGCAATTTATAAAAATGTTTTTTCAACAAACTGCTCTAATTTGTTTCTTTCATTTTTCTATGCGTAGAAGGGTCACTTAAAGGAATGGCGTGTGTCTCATTTTCATTCAACTCTCTGAATTTTCGAAAATTGTAAACTTAGAAATAATGCGAGAAATTATGTACTGATGTAGCCCAACTTGTTTTATTTTTCAGCAGCAATTAAACTAAGGAAATTCTCTAATCACGACTCATGCATGAGTGTAATGAGATAAAACTTAAAAATATACGATCACTTTACGAACTTGTCGCCAACTCCAACATCCTCTGCTCGTCCCGCGCCAGTTCTGTTTCGCAACAAATTACGTCCCATCGTTATTTATGTCCCCACTCGCTTCGATGCATCCACTTTTTTCGCACCACTAGTCGGGCTCTGAGAATCCCTCGCCTTATCAGGTTTCAAACTTCATTAAACGCGTTATTCCTCAGCGAGCGCCTGCCAGAGAGATCAGTCGCCTTCAGAATCTCCGCGATGAGAAGACGGAGAGAAAGGAAGGAGGTAGGAAACAAAAAAGGAGAAAGACGAGTTTACAAGAATTTCGAATTGAGCTGATGAGTTTACTTGCTGATGAGTTTACTATTGCTGACTGAATTAGTGAATGCGTGATCTTGCAAGATTCCAAGCCTCACAATGGCTGTGGCTAACAGTGACTGATACTGACAGTTGACATGGATATGAAGAGAGAGAGAGAGACAGATTTGAGAAGCAATGCAGAGAGAGAGAGGCAGAGAAGAAAACAAAGAAAGATGGATGGAAAGAAAGGACGAAAATGTGGAGAAAAACAAACTTAGATAAATACATGAGACAGTCAAAACAAAGAGAAAAGTATAGAAAAATGAGTAATATTTTTTTCTGAATAATTATTTCCCGAATATCTCAGAATAACTATTTTTCGTGTAAAGAAAGGGAATTTACTTTACTTATTCTCTGAACTATTCTCATATACCTAGTGTTTTACTTATTTGATAAACTTTATAATGAAATACTCTTTGTATTAAATTACCTCACCCAATGCGATATCTTCGTGGTTAATGCAACAAGGAAGAAATTTAAAAGCACTTCAGAAATTTTGTTACTTCAAATAAAATTTCATTTCATAAAATTGTTCGTTATTTCTCCTACGTCAAGCACAACTTATTTCTTAAATATTTTTCAATTTTGAAAACTTAATAACAAATTGTCAACCAAGTCAGCATACATTTTACATATTTACCATTTTACCACTCGAAGATAAGACTTTATAATCTTATGAAACTAGTACGATGTGAAATATCTGGTTAGCTGTTATTATAAGACTGGACCCTGTGGTTGCTTTCGGGCTATGGTATAGCATGATAGTCGCAATCATGGATGGGGAATAGGTCTCGTATTCCGAACGTGTATTGTCCTTGAAGATAGGGTCTATTCACGACCTGCTCTAATAGAAGTCACCGTGAGTTAGGTGACTCTTCTCGTTCTCCTCCTCCACTAGGAAGGTCTCTCCTACTGGAGGAGCCCAATATATCTAGAAGGCCCCGCATACTGATAGAACCTCGTCTGACGAGTGAGAAGGCCCTGCCTACCGAGAAGGCCCTATTCAGAAGGCCCTGCCTACCGAGAAGGTCCAATTTTCCGTCAAAGCCCATCGAGCATTTTAATCGGTTTCAGACCCCATAATGTCCTTGTGCCACCACGTGCCGTATGGAGTGTAATTTGATACCGTCGGCCTAATCAATATTCGAGATACTTTTCATGTAATATGTTGCAGTAACCAGCGATCCAAATAACACATTTCAAAGTATTTTTCTTCGAAAGAAACATATGCAGAGAAAAATTTTAAAATGTCCTTAACCCTATCAAAACAATTTCATTATTTCTATATATGTTACTTGCTGTAATTATTTCCTGACATTAAAAAACACGTGTGTAAACATTTAGATTTCTTATTTACTAGCGTTCCCGCCCGCGAATTCTCGTATGTTAAATCCCATTCTCTTTCCATCTTTCCTTTTCCATTTTAAGGAGGTGTTGTAGAGGATGTTGCGTTTATTTGTATAAAAATTTATAAAGTTAGCTTCAAATGTATACCATATCAAATAAAAATTAGCAATTGATGTATTTAAAACAAATTTTAATAAAAGTTTATTCAGTATTATAGACAGATGTTCATGGAACAATTCTCAACACTTCCTTAAATACAACATTTGAAGTAATTATACAATTTTCCTTAACAGTTTGCTTTTCGCTTACCTTGGTCACAAAAATACTATTAGAAAAGCTTTTTTATTCTGGAAAAGCTACGTAAAGTTGTCTAGGTGAAAATATTGGATCAGGCAAGTACACTCCTGATATGTGCAACATTTTAACTTCGTTATCGAACGGACAAGTACACACGTGAAATTCAGTCCCATATAAAATGAAGTAATTAGTTTAATTTCACATGCTGTTGCAGCTTCTGCACATCTCTAAAAGTTAGATAGTATCAAGAAGTGCCTAACCAGCAAAAATGTAATAGAATCCAAAACATGGTCTCATACTGTAGGTTACTGGGTGGAGAACGTTTCATGGAGGTCTTTAGTCTCAAATTTCCAGGTTTTAAGATCCTAGAACGTTTCGTTTAGGAAATTTAAGAACAAGTAACTATGTACAGAAATTTTAACAATTCCGCCCGTGTTGCGGGTTGCATTTAATATGAATATTTAGATTTCTTTCAAAAAATTCTTCATATTTTAAGTTAAAGTGTAAGTCATCAAGGCTACGTAAATTTTCTTTCTTTAGAGACGTAATTTATAAAGACTGTTTGCTTGTGAGAGTCGCAAAACTCATGTATACAGCTGAAATAATATAGTATGTGTCGGTGGTGAGCGTCGTTTGTACCGAACATAACTGTCCGATGCGCCGCATCAGAGAGGACTCAGAACTTTCTGACAGTCGGCTCTCATCTTGTTTTGTCAAGGTCAATTTTTCACGAGCTATCTCGCTGCGGAGGGATATACCGCGACACGAAATTATTCAAATGGGTCGTCCACAACAAATCGTCCTTTCGGAATTTCAACGATTTCAAACTGAATTTTTTCTCGAAAAATACATCGATCACCCAAGACTAACGTTTCTTGTCACTATTCAGATATCATCAAGTGACTCGTGCGTTAACAATAAATTGATGAGATACGATTGTTCGTACCTTAGATTTACACATTTTTCCAAATCACTCTTTGAGATGGCGAAATAAAGATTTCTGGCTTTGCATCACATTGCATAGCATTTAAATGTTACATTATATGAATACATCTTGTCTTATAATTAATAAATAAAGAAGTTATTTTCTCACTTGTCATACTTACATTGACAACAATATTTACGCACATAACATTAACAATAATAATGGTTGATTAAAATATTTCAAAACATTAACAATTTACATTAGTTCCCCAATTCTGAATTATACAAATTTTAAAATTACGTTCCAGAAGTGCAATTAATAATTACTATAAAGACTTTTACATGTGACAGTCCCAAACGAACTATAAGAATTATGAAAATATTAATTTTAACGAATGACTACATAAAAGTAATGTCAATTCGTTCTTAAGATATAACAATAATAGAGTTAGACTAACAAATTCTACAGTATTTTTATTATGTATACATTTGGTTCATATCATTCATAATCAATAGGATTGGCCTGCAACCAAACTTATTACATTCACAAGAAACTGCAAGAAATCACCACTAAGTCATTTTTTGAGATCAAATTTCAAAATAATAGGCATCCTCCGAAATCATAATCCATAAATTAACTCACAATCCATGATTTGATTTGAAGAAATATAAGCTGATCTCTTACTCACCTTGGGCTGTCTTCGAAACACCGGGAGTATCCTTCTGATTACGCATCATTATAGTTACGAGTTGAGAATTTCTTCAGGAGATTCTTGAAATAAACTGTAGAATCTAACGTATTCAATATCTAAGACCGTCCAAAAATCTCTTTGCCTACACTCACAATAAAGAACGGTCGTCTATCACCACTGTCCACGACGAACACAACCTTACGCATTCACGTCAACTCGAACAGTAGTCAGCTGCAAACGCATGAACTAGGGATGGTCAAAGATCAACAGCGGTAAGACATTGCATTTGACATTCATAACGACTTTTTGGGAAACAATTATATTATTTCTCAAAAACAAACTCTATGTTCCCCATAGTTCTCAAAACATGAGAGAAGAAAACAGAATACCAATCATTTGCAAATTGTAAGATGATCTTTCAGTTCCTTCGTGCACGAATTTATGAAGCCATCGTCTGCCTTACCTCACAACAGTCATTGCACTGATCGGCGCGCTATTCAAGTATTCTTTATAACGCAAGTACGTAGCTTTGAAAGTAAATTGACAAGAGCACATTTATATCATGGTTAGTGCATTTGTTTAAGAATTACACATCAAATGAAACTTTGTCTCTCTATAAGCTTTCCAAGCGAATACTCTCTCAAATTTTTTTAATCTTTCCCCAATTACTTACCTTCAATAATTATTCACTTTACTACTCGTATGTTCATGTTATTTACTAATTATTATATTACTGTAATTATATAACCTGAATGATCATGAATTAAAATAAATCAAAAACTTAATCATTTATAAAATTGTCGTAAATTGCTTCTACTTTTAATGTAAAAAGTGTGTTTCAAGATAACTGATAGTTAAAAATATGGGAAAGAAAGAAAATATTGAAATCATAAAGACTAGTCCTATAATTTAAGTTTGTCATTATGAGTTTCCCCTTGGTACATATATCTGTTAAGTACTATGACGGTCCAATCAGACGCGTCCAAAATAAATACAAAACATTGGATTAGGTCTAAAAAACACTTTAATTTCGTATGTTAATAAGAACGAAAACGGGTGAACGTGCATGAATGAAAGATTTTTCTTTAATTGATTCTAATTAATTAATTTCTCTAATTGATTCTAAAGAACGGTGTCCAAAAAAAACTGTGAAAATATAAATAAAAAACAGGACATATTTATAAATAATGACACGTCAAACCCTGTAATGTTTCGTAAATAAAAGAATTTCCGTGATAATAAATTAATTTTCCATATTAGGGATGAGACAGTTGAATGTTCTTACAAAATGAGAACGATTCTGATAAATGTTAAAATAAGAAAAAATTGGAAAAGGGGTTACGAACATTATAAATATTTTGGGGAATGTATGGTAACGTTCCATGGCTATTAAAGACAATATAATATAAAAAAGAAAGATTTAAAGAAACAATAACATTGTTAGAGAAGAGTTCACTTTTGTTTTAAACTACGTGGTATCGTAGAATCAAAAAAATTGATGAGATGTGACCGAAATTCCGTGGTGAACGCATTGTGTGGTTGTGGTTGTACGAACGATTACTTAGAGATGATCTCGAGTTGCCGTAGTGCACGCATCGCGTGTTGGTTTCGAAGTTTCTAAATTTTATGAAGTTAATTTTGAAGATGATATGATTTTTTTAATATTGGGATATGGACAGCAGTGGCAGCTAATCGCCATAAAGCAAAAAGGAAAGTTTCGTTTTTCTGTCATCAAAATTTGTAGCAAGGCCAAGATTGTTAGTTTTTAACACCTTAGAGAAAAGACATGGCCATTCATTTGTTTTTAAATTATTCAAACTAGTAAAGTGCACTTGTGTGAATGTTGGTAATAATGAAATTGAGTGAATGTTGGAAGAAAATATGTATCGTAAATATTAGATCGTAGATCAGTTTTCAAAGGGTATTTAATGTGTTTTTTTGTTTTGTTTTTTGTTATGTATGCTCATGTTTTGATGTCACAAGCGAGGTAGAATTAGCTGAATATTTTGTCAAATGAATACAGAATAAACCAAGCCGGTATTTTATACGGTTTTATGACAGACGTTTTATGGAGTTATTATTATTAGATAGAAACAACCTGAATGATAGGGAATAATTAAAATAAATACATCTTCCTGAAGTAATAGTAATATTATTCTCGACTTCCTGTGTAGGATCGATTTCGCGATCTCATGATATATAAATTCGTTGGAATGGTGTATCACAATTCGTATTAGGAAGACAAGGATTCAAATATTTTAAAAGAAATTTTATTTGTATTTATAAGGAAGGGAATAAAAGGGTCTATTTAGAAAGCATGACAGCACTTTTCTTGAAAGATTAATAAAATTATAATGTAAATAGTTTGCATGATTGAATAAATATTGGATAAAATATTTATAAAGCAAAATATTCAAAGTGGATCGTGAAATTGATGGAACATGCTCGGTAAATGAGTGAAAAATCTTCAACAGGGGAAAAATTGCCTTTTTTTAAATGCATGTAATGAAGAAAGAGTCCAGGAAAACTGAAGAGAATGAGACGTAAAGAAACAGGCAACAAAAATAATTCAAAGTTGTACTCAAGAAGTATAAGATGTTCATTAACGAAATGAAATGTACAAATACATATCACAAATTTTGAACAAGATTTTGGCTCTTACAGAAGAACTCTTATTTATGAAGAACACTGGATATTAATGGTAACATTTACAAAATTCACTGTTGCAAGCAAGTTATTAGATGTTTGATTCCACTATTCCAGAATTCTTTTAACTTGTGTGCAGCATAAACAAAATGGCTTCATTTTCAGAAATTGTGTGGAAATTTACTTTTGTCTACAAGAACTGAACCTGTAGGTAATTATTATAGAATTTTTAAGAAATCCTGGTGAAATGATATAAAAAAATAAATATTGCATATCTTATTATTTCCTGCATATCATATCAATTAACTTCCTGTTTTAAACAGTGCGTAGTGTTTAAGGAGAATATGAAGTAAACTTACATTAGTATATAATTTTAAATCACTATAAAACCTACAACACTGTTTAGTATGTTATTCTTTTATTGTTTGATGTGAACAGTTCAGATTCAACAGTTTATTTCAATAATGTGAACATTTACTCATTTAAATCACAGGTCAACTTAAATTTAATACTTATTTATGCACCAAGGACGTTATAAGGGTTCTAATGATCGAGCAGCGTCAAAAAGCCCGAGGGCTGAATGTCCTAAAAATAACGTTATTTTTTACTGATACGATATTGCTTGTTATTGCTTTCGATACGGAGTTAGATGTTAGATGTACAAAATTCTATGTATCCGGACAAATAACAAGGTTTGATAATTGATGGGAAGGACTACAGTACATCACTCGAAAGGTATGTAGAAGCCTTAACTACTATTGTTTCACCACGAAACATAATATTGAAACGCTCTCCGTTTCTGTCAAATTATTTCTGCAACCGGTTTCCGGATTTATATCTTTGTTTTGGAGCGCCAGGAAAGGATTGCGATTTTAAATTTCCCGCAAACACATCTAAAGGGAAATAATTATCTTACTAGCTCTGCCGGTTGGGTTCTTACGAAAATAATCGTCGCCAGTATTTACTTTCTTCCTAGCAAACGATCATTTGATCCGGTCTCCATACGGAACAAGCGAGGAATCTGAAATTTGTTTCTGGAAAGAAATTATTAAACTGAGGATTGCACAAGATGCTAAAGAAATGATAATCAGCTTTTCTTTTTTAGAATGAGAACGTTATAAGTTTATTTACCGATTAATTATTTTTAACATGAAATGTCACCTTGGTCATGACCGATCGTAAAAAATTGTCTATAGCGTTATTATTCTTACTATTTTTGATACCCATGCGCTCATGGATGATGAGGCCAGGAAGAATCCACCGCTCCGACCAATCTTCTCTCTTGTATCTTGTCCTCCTCAACTCTCCGCTGTCCGGTCGATGTCCTCCTCAAGCTATTAATTGTTTCACTTACTTCCCTATTCTTTGCCACGGATGGGCACAAACTCTAAGACCGTCACGTTTTACTTAATCCACGATACACGAAAATCTATTTCTTCTAATTAATTCCTCCAACTTTTAACGCGATAAAATATAAAGTTCATCCCCGAAACTACAAGACATGTCTCGAGCCTTTCTTCCCTGCTCTCACGTCCATATTTTCTTCAAGTCCGATTTGTGCACTCCCCAGAATTATTCAAATGTCCCAAATAGAATTACGCCCACAAAATATTTATAAGTCCTCACTTCTCAATTATTTCCCGAGTTTCCTTCTACGTCATACCCCATTACCAGTTTACCACCAATCCTATAGTATATAAGGGTATATATGCCCTTTAATCACAATCTTCTGTCCGTTACTTGCCGCGCTATGTTTGTTTACTTCCGCTTGCCTGGTTGCTAAGGAACGCCCTGCCTGCATGCCTATGCCCTCAATATTTACACTTTTTACGATGAATTTAATACTTTTTTGTCCCCAATTTCCATCAAAATATTGTGTGACAGTCTGGTATGTCACAATATACGCGTCCAAGATCTCGAACAGCAGAGTGTGCATCTTTCTCAGCAGTTAGTTGATGAAATAACAGATAAATATAAATCTATTAATATTTGGGTGCAGTGAACAAAATATGCTACCATTATTTGTTAGTAATCAGAGGCGAGTAGTTCTATCAAATGTTTATCCAATGATCCCTAGTGCAGTAATTGAAGAACTTAATAAATTGAACGTAGTGAGAAGTTCACCAGTGTCATTCCTTCGGGCGGGTTTCGAAAAAGAAGAATTCACACATTTTAAGCTTCCGTAGGCAAATGTATGTGCCCGAAGACTTGCTAAACAAAATACCTGATTCTATAGCAGTTGAGTATGAAGGAGAGAGAAATTGGATTTATATATCTTATGGCACTATTAAATGTTATCAAAGCAAGGAAGAAGATCATGTAGCAAGAAACTCTAAAAATGTAGACAATATTAATTCCAATATTAATGTAGATTAGTACAAGAGACAAACGTGAACGTTGAGAACAACCACAACGATAATTTTACTTTTGATGAAGACTTTCCCCCAATTGAAACTGGAAAGACAACTAAAAGAACACTGTCGCAGATTACAAGTACATCTAGCAATAAAATATCGGAACTAACCCTGAATAGTTCGGAAGAAAGAACACATGTATTTGCTAAACCCGCCAAAAAGAAGGTCAACCGAGAAAACAACTCTGAAAACAAAAGTGAGAAAAAGAACATTAGTGAACAGTTAGCTCCAGTTAAAGAAAAATTAGAAATAACACCCAAAGTTCTTGATTATGTACAACTCAAAGATTTTTGGAAGATACGTAAGGAACTAGTAATGCACTATGAATATCTCTTAACTAAACTAAGGAAACTGATAAATTGATTGCATTGCTCAGAGATATGTACCCATTGCTAGAAGACAGAGGTATAAAGTCTCGTTTTACGAGAATCATGATGAGGTTGAAGGATCCGGTAGTTTCTGATTCCTCAAGAGCATCTACGGAGAGCGAATCAAGTGAAGAAGCAGAATGAAAATCAAAATTCTGCAATAGAACGTGAGTGGCTTCCTGACACGATACGAGTTCTTTTATAAACTCCAAAATGAGAATAACTTCGATATTTTCTGTATACAAGAATCTAATTTCAAAAATAATCATAAGTATATCAAAGGTTTTAAGTGTTACTACAAAAACAGATCGTCATGTGTGAATGCTAGTGGAGGTGTGGCAATTTACGTTCGCGAATCGTGAGTAGTGAAGTGCAAATAGCAATTGATCTTGAAGTGGTTGTGGTCTCGATAAATATAGGAGCTAGGAACATCATGTTATGTAATATATACATTCCAAGGTCATTTTAACTGCCTAGCTGTGAACTTGAAAGTTTAATTCAACAACTTAAAAACCATTGATATTAGTAGGCCATTTTAATTGTCACAATATACAATGGGGATCAGAAAGAACGGATATCAGGGGGAAAATAGTAGTTGATGTTTCAGATAAAGAAGACCTTGTTTTATTAAATGAAGACAATAAACCTACATACTTTAACGTGGCAACAGGAAATGTAAGTACTATCGATCTAACAAGGGACCTTTCAGCAGGTTCAGGTCAAAATCGGGCCTGCTTTTTTTTCCTTTGAAAGATATCCACTATTTGCAGCTGTAAAATAATTAGTTGCCATTTTGCACGGGAAGTTACCGAAAAGGTTAAGAATTTTGTCGGTTTTGGCCGCACTGTTTTTGCTGACGGCGTAGACAACCCTTACTGCGGAGAACAATGTGATCGCGAACGACTCAAGTAGTGCTGTTGTTCCTCAGTTGTGCAATGCGATCCAGCGTCGTGCCGCACGGTGCGGAGGGATGGGTTGGGAGGGGCAGGACGGGAACCGATAGCATGTGCACGTTCGTTACTTTGAAGCCTGCACGCGCGAGATGGGATACCATCACTGATAGCGCGTTATTAATATCTGCGACGGCGGCGGCGGCAGCGATGCGGCGAGCAGATGGGCGAAGGCGGGGTGGGTGGGTGGGGGGAATCTTGGGGGCTCGACTGCAGCCAAGTTGCAACGACGCATGCTCGAGGGCTCTTCGACTCTGACTCCGAGGATCTCAACGGTTGTGCCTGGCAGTTCTTGACACGCAGTTCAAGACACACTTGTGTTTCACACACTCAATTGACACTGGTCATTTTTGTAATAACTTCACTGAATAAATTTGTATTGTATTATAATGACTCCTGTTATGTATTTTTTAAGCATAACTTTAGTTTAATCATGATTACGTGGAAGTTTACAGGATTTGCCCTTTCCGACGACCAAATTTCTTTGTTTTAATCCAATGCTTCCCGGTGTTGAATTCAGTCACAGATTACTGAACGGGGAAAGAAACTCATTTTATTGAACCATCGTACATTGATGTATATGTCAAAAGTAATGGAAGGTTGGTAAACAATGTTAACTATACTTGCGTGTCGCGGAAACACGTTGGCATTGCATCAGGTTTCAATTTCTCAATGCCGAAGAACTACTGCCCGAAAGAACCGGCGCCTTGCCTCGCGTCAAGGGCAGGAGCAACGTGTTTCGCGACCTTGAATTGGGACTCGTGTCTGTAGGAGCGCCTGTTCGCTCAGCAGACATTCTTACAGTAGGCAGGCTGCACAAACCCCAGGCGACCGACAATTTACGTCGTGAAAAGTGTGGAAATTTCTTAATTTTTTCAGTAACTTCCAGTGGGAAATGGCAACTATTTTTTTACAGATGTTATAAATACTAAATATCTTTCGAAAGAAAATTAAATCAGACTAGATTTCGATCTGAACCTGTTGAAAGGTCCCTTGTAAGTACGTGTACGTCTAATCTAGTAAGATATTTACAATGGAATGTTTTCGATTATTTATTCAACAGCGACCATTATCCTATTACCGTGACCTTCAAGGACACATAGAAAACGAAGGTTCTTTGTGCGTCCCGATGGATTTTTTCGAAGGCAAATTGGAGCTTATATCAGCGAATTATTGAAGACAAAATTAATAATTTAAACAGTATTGATGATTCCGACTTTATTCAAATAGATGTAACCTCAGATAGCTTTGAAGATAGTAATATCCACCGCCGAGGAAACCATTCCGAAAACTACTGGCGAAATAGGGAAAAGGAAGTTACCGTGGGGGTCAAAAGACTGTGAGGGGGCAGTAAAGAAATATAAGCAATTCTTTAATATCTATAAGAGGCACAATACTGATGAAAACAAAATCCGTGTCAAGTCTGCCAGAACAAAAGCAAGGAAAATAATAAAATAAGACAAGAGAAAATGGAGGCAATTTATTTCATCCATTAATTCCAAAATAAACAGTAAAGAAGCGTGGAAAAGAATCAACGCCTTAAATGGAAAATATCAAAGTACCAGCATTACTTCACTCTACACTTCCGACGGTACCAATTTACATGACCCTTGGGATATTGCAAACAGCTTTGGGAAATTATTTTCATCAAACCCCAGTGATCAGAATTATGACAAAACCATTAAGTACAAAGAAGACATTGAGAAAATTGAACCCGATCTTGAAGAAGGAAGCACAGTAGATAATGATATTCAACATTTAAACGCGCCTATCACACTCAGAGAATTACATGAAGCTTTAATAACCAGTGCCGGCCAGGATGGAATCCTCAATGTATTCATCAAGAAGATGCCTTCATCTGCAATAAAGTGTCTGTTGCATACACTGATACCTGATTTGCATTCTCAAGGTATTTCCTAAAAAGTGGTCTGTACCAATCCATAAACCAGGGAAAGATAAATTTTTGATAAGCAGCTACAGGCCTATTGCTTCCACATGCTGCTTATGTAAGCTTCTAGAAAAAATAGTGAATCAGAGATTGTGGTGGTACTTGGAAAAGCATCAACTGATCACTCCATATAAAAGCGGCTTCCGAAAATATCGTTCAACAATGGACTGTCTTGCATCACTAGAAAACAGCATAAACAACGGTTTTGCTAATAATATGAACACCTTAGTTTTAAGCTTAGACATAGAAGAAGCCTGTGAGATGTGTGGAGAAGACGGGTTGTAAATATAATAACGTCAGCTACGATTAAAGGCAACATTAGCAAGTTCATTTACAATTTCTTAAAAAAACGCTCAATCAAGATTAAACAGAATTTTGTAAGACAGCTATAAAAGTTATGAATGACGTCCCGCAGGGATCGGTACTCGGTGTAATTTCTATTTTTACTTATCATCAATGACCTCCAGAACACAATTAAACCTCCAGCTGTCATTGCCGGCATATGTATGCGGATGATAGCAATATTAGCATACCTGGCAGAGATATTACATCATTAGAAGAAAAGACGCAAAACATCTAAGACGCAGGCATGAAATTTTCAAAGCAAACTGGGATCGAGATTTCCAAGACAAAATTCGACCACGTTCATAATTTTTTCTAGGAAGCGTTCTCATAGAAGAACATTGAGTTGAAAATAGGACAGAGTAAGGAAATTAAAATCTTATGAATGATTTCAGATGAAAATATGACATGGATTCCACACATCAAGAATTTAAAGAATGAGTGCACCAAAAGAAACCTTGTCAAAGTCATTACCCATACATCCTGGGGAGCGGATTATACGATTATAAGAACTTACCAGGCAATAGTTAGATCCAAATTGTACTATGGCCGAATACTATATCATCCGTCCAAGAAGAATATCAAGAAATTGCTGGATCCTGTCAATGATATGAGAGCGAGACTGACGTGTGGGGCATTCAAGACCATCCCAACTAAGAGTATTTTGTGTGAAGCCAATTTATTATCTTTAGAAAAACGTAGAATAAACCAATTACGAGTAGATGGGAAATTACCGGTTCAGCATCACAACATCCGATGTAAACAATGGCGCCACCGGATGTTAACAGCGCATTTTGACATTCGGCGCACGTCCGGTGTGTCGGCCTTGATCGTGACGTCACAAGGTCGCGCGCCTGGCGACCGACCTTGTGACGTGTCAGCTGATCTGGCGCCCCGCCCTGCCCTGGCCGCACGCTGACGGCAACGCCAGTCGCCATGTTGAAGCTACCTTTTCACAGCTTCCGTTTTTCTCTCCCCTTCCATTTCCTCAGTGGCGGCGACGATGAGGTTCGCCGAGACGTTCTCGAGGTTATTCCACATCTTGGCTGCTTCGCTCTTCCATCCGCAACTGCTGCCACAGTCGGCGTTGTTTTCATAGACGAGCGTCGTGTCAGGCTTGTCATGATGACGGTTGATGACTCAAAGAAGAGTTCTACGTCGCTGCTATGACATCGCATATGCTCCACTTCCACTACCACTTCTCCCCCACCATTTTCTCTTTAAATTATGAATAATGAATTCAAATAAGCTGCGATTTTAAATAAAATCTCAAATGAAAAGACTTTTTTAATAACTAAGAAAGAATAATAAAATAAGAAAAATAAATAGAGGAAGCTTACTATATAACCCCGCCTGCAGGGACGAACGTGTACGCTGAAGGAGCGGACGGACGCGTACACATGATACGAAAATGACTACAGGGTGATCCTGAAAATGTATCGAGCCAGTAGCGTTTGTCGTTTGCCATGCACAACGAACGCTTGTTTTAAATAAATGAGTAATTAAGATGATTTTTATATCGAATGCACTGTATACCAATTCTAACACTTTTTTGGAATAAACAGTCCAAGTAATTTTTGAATATATATTTTTTAACAATGAAACGTTGCATTCCCTTTGTCCAAGAAACTGTGACTTGAGAGCGCGTCAGAAAGAAGTTGGGTCGCAAACAAACATTTTGGGTCGCAAACTTACGAATTCAACCATCGGACCATTTCCGCATTCGTCCTTAAACAGTCCCAGTACTTTTTTATTCCGTGGACTGATGTTGAGTTAATTATTGGGGGGAAAACAGGACGTGTCGAACCATTCTGAGCACCGATTCATCTCAGCGTACACGTTCGTTGAGGAAGAGATAACGAATGAATCGGTGTCCATGTACAAAAGTTGAAGATCGCGAAGATGTTCTTTACAATACTTATGAAAAACTCATACATTCTAAATTTGGGAATTTCTAATATACAAAATCCTAAATAAATGGGCTTCGTGAGCTTCACTTTTCTTTCTATCAACTCGATGGTTATCAGATCTCCCTTGACGTAGTGAGCGGGGTTCGCGATAAGATTTCACGCGCCACACTTCCCCCACCACCTGTTCACGAGATAGATGCGTCGATGATTGCGCACGCCCTCCATCGACTTGCCGAAAAAAGGAGTTATTCATAAGTTAAGAAAATGTATCTTGAAAATCGGAGGACGCGCGCTGTCTGTGAAGTGTTCAGTTCCATGTAGGCGGCAAGCCAAGGACTTTGATCGAAAGAGAGAATGCGATGGATGTCGGTGAGCTGTACTCCCAACTCCATAGCTTGCATTAAATTTTGTATATGAATGACATAGCGTCGCTTGGGCAACAGCGTGGCCATTAACTTGGCTTGTCTGCCTTTCGTGTCGGGGGTACACGTGACTCCGGACAAGGAGGCAAGTCGCTCAACCGATCGTGAATATCGTCTGGATAGCCGAGATCGACTTCAAGAACGTATCCGCGATCGGTCTGAGCGGCCGCCTGCTTGGGTTGAAAGGTGCGAATTTCAGTATCAGACAACCATCTGAACCGTCCTGTGGGTAGTGGATGTCTCGTACTATACCCATAAAGGTTGTTCGCATCCCAATAGGAGAGATAAGATACCTTATTAGATGACTTGAAGGAATCTCCCACGTGTGCATGGTTGGCCTCAGTGTGGCGCCCAATCACCTGCACAAAACCACCCCGAATGCCATTTTCGAAAAAGAGAACCATGTCAACATCTGTGAGAAGCTCAAGCGTGACGCCGGTTGTTTTGAGCATGGCGTCCCACGAGAGCTCGGGAGCGGTGTAATAGAACGTGGGATCGAGACCGTACACCTTCCTCTTCCAGGCAGGGTTTAGGTCATGTGACCTATTCCAGCACCCATTTTTTCGCGGTCTGCCAATTTCCCTTCTTCCTTCTGTTCTATAGTTCATAGCTATGAATGGAAGTCGGTACGTTGGCATTCTTGATACATGATTGTACATGATTGCTTAATTTATTTTCGAGAATGATTTCATATAATTCTTTGACTTTTAAAACTTCTCTAATTTCAGAATTCTGTTTCTTGTCGAGTAGCGAACACCCTAGTGTATTTCGAAGAAATTTCATTTTCGTCGTTTGTATTTTATTTTTGATTTTTTTCGTGTTCACCCATGTTTCGCTGGCATCCATAAGTGTGAGGACTGCAATTGTCTTGTAAAACTTAAGTCGCGTCTCCTTTCATGTTCGGTTTCTAAGATATTTATGTATCGTTCCACAAACATTTCGGAATTTTGCTAGTTTATCTTCCACGCCCTGATCTATATTAGAGGATATATCACAGCCTAAGTACTTGAAGTTGCTAACTGGTTCTAAATTGTAGTTTCTTATTGTTATTTTAGATCTTACTGGATATTTGCCTCCGACTGCCATGACTTTTGATTTTTGAGCGGACATTTTAAGTCCATATTCTTCAAGTGTTTTCTTTAAGATATAAATGGGCATTTGGAGTTGGTTTTCAGTTTCTTGTATCACCACTTTTTCATCAACGTATAACACTGAATTGATGTAAAAAGAGCCTTTGAATTGTACATCTCTATCGACTCTATTTTTCCATATTCTATATATATCGTCCAGATATATGTTAAAAAGCGTTGGTGATATTGAACAGCCTTGCTTTACTCCTTTATTTGTAGGGACAATTATATTAGGTTTACAGTTTCCTAAGATGATCGAACTTTCTTTGTATACACTCTTTATAGCTTCGATAAGGTGTCTTGGGTAACCTCTCCGTTCTAATATTTCCCGTCGAACGTTGTCAAAAGCCTTTTCGAGATCTATAAAAGCAAGATGCATTTCTTTGTAATTTTCTCTTCGCTCTTCTATCAATCGCTTTAAGGTAAATATTGCATCTGTAGATGAACGGCCTTTTCTGAATCACGTTTGCTCTTCTGAGAGAAGTGCTTCGGCTGTTGCCTTCAGTCGTTGATTCAGAATTCTAGCGTATACTTTGTAGGTAGTGTCTAGCAGACTTATTCCTCGATAATTCTGGGTGTTAGTTCTATTACCTTTCTTGTACAGGGACACCACTTTTTCCTGTAACCATTCTTGAGGAACCTCGAGCTGCCTCCAGCACACATTCAACAGCTTTAAGAGGTGTTTATGCAATGTCTGACCTCCATACTCAGTAATTCGCTGTTGATTCCGTTTGGTCCGGGCGCTTTCCTATTTTTTAATCCTTTTAAAGCGATTGTCAGCTCCTCCCATGTGATGTCAACTTCTGTATATTTGGTTCTGTTGATCACAATAGCGTTTTCTTTATCATCGTACCACAGAGATCGGTAGTGTTCTGCCCACTTGTCTATTTCTATGCTTTTGACATTTACATCCTCTTTTATAGATCTATTTTGGGACTTCATAACTTTGTACGCTAAAGACTGTCTTCCATGTACATCATGTTCAATATTGGCAATAAATCTTTCCCGAGATGCATTGTGGGCATTATTGCATTTTTTCGTGATTTTTTTGCGATGTACTCTTGTTTATTAACGTGTTAGGTTGATTAGATATTTATTATAACATTTTTTCTTTATTTTAACTAATTCTTCTATTTCTGTCGACCAGATTTTTAACCTTCTCTTACTTTTGAATTTCTTTTTCATCCCCAGGCTTCCTTAGCAGCCTTAGTCAGAGACATTTTCATATTAACCCGTATTTCTTCCAAATTGTTACTTACATGATTTAAATGTAAGTTTTCCTTCAGTCTACGTTGGTACAATACCCTTCTGCTTTCATCTTCTAGAACGTGCACTTTGTAACCTTTCTCCGCATCATTCTCTGCATCATTTCTTTGCTTTTCGCCATATTGGATACATCTTGATGCGAAATACTACTAGATAATGGTCTGAGTAGACGTCATAACCTCTCAACACATTTGTATCCATTCCTTGTTTTGATATTCTCTGGTTAGCAATTACATAATCTATTAATGATCTGCAGTTTCCATTGGTCCAAGTAAACTTGTGAATTAGTTTCTTGCGGAAAAAGGTGTTTGTCATTTTTAAATTGTTAAAAACTGCGAATTCTCGAAGTTTCATTCCATTCTTATTTATTGTTTTTTCTCCAAATGTTCCTATAGATCCGTGGACTGCTTTGTTTCCCACTCTGGCATTCATATCACCCATAATGAGTACTTCGCATGTTTGATTGTATTTCTGCAGCGTTTTTGGAGCGTTGAACACTGACAGTTTCTTCTCCCCGTTCTTTGGCCGTCCTTCCACGGGCATATGCGCCTATGAGACCAGGTGACCGCGATTATCTTTACTCTGTAAGAATTCCATCATTCACATGTTCATATTCTTTAATCTGATGTTCCCATTTCTTATCTACAAATATGCTACTCTTTTTAAAGCTCTCATATTTTCCTCTACAGCACTGTAGAACATTGCATAATTCCCTACATATTTTGAGCCTTTTAATTTCTTCTTTGTTTCAGTCACTACGGCAATGTTTATGTTTTGCTCTTCCAGTATTCTAGTTATCAAATTTTCTTTGTTTGCGATTCCCCTAACATTCCAAGTTGCTACTCGTAAAATATACGCTATCCATTTATTCTTGTCCATTTCCTTTGCTTGGTTTGTCATATCTTGAGTGTTTCCGAGGCTTCTTCGGGTGCTGCAAGTATATTTAGGTTTTACATTGACGGGGTACCAACCCGACGCACAACCCCCCACCTGGAGGACCAAAGATTTTTATTCAGGGTTGTCTCTCCCTTAGGCTGATTGCTTCCACCATAGTTCAAGGAGTTCAGCCTGCCCCCTTTCCGATCTTTAGAGAAGTTCTACTCTTCAAGGCGAGGGAACCAGCCTACCTCTGTCCGCTCATCCTGTAGGAAATGTATGAGAAGGAAATATTTAGGATAGGTGCTGGGAGCTTCCAAGTTACTCGATCCATCTGTTAGTTCTTAGAGATGTGGAATGATAAATAGGTGTGAATAGAAAGGAGTTGCTTCTAAGGATAAGGAATTAGTCACCATTTACAACAGGGGGGAGTTCCCATGGTGCTATTCTATTAAAATCCCCGGACGCCATGCGGGGTCCGTACACCTCCAAACAGAAATTTCTAAACGTTTCAAAAACATCGATGAACCACAAGACGTCGATTTTCAAATACAAATCGACGTACTCACCTAAATTTCCAATGAAGAAAGCGTTCCACACATCCTGTGCGTGAGCATACACCGCGTCCGAGATCGATGTGTTTGTGAGCTGACTAAAAAAGGCCTCCAGTCGCGGCAAAAACGTTTCTTCCAACTTCGACATGGAATTCACAGTCATAGGGGAAGACGCCCTTCCTGCGTGCTAGGGCAAAAAGCGCGTCGTCGGGAAATGTTGCTCGAGTGAATTTCAAATTTTCTGTTGAAAGGGATTGACTCAAACTGTCGAGACCTGCACTTAAAAATTTCAAAAATCCAGAATCCGCAATTCCAAACTTCAGATTCTGTGAGAAAAAGACACGAATCATTCCTGATTGTGCGGAATCGCGCTCAATCGCGCGGAATGGCTCGTTGTAGCTACTATCAGCCCAGTAGGCAGCCCTCAGACCTGTAGGAGAAAATGCCAATTGTACCCACTTCCGTTATGCATCAACACGAAACTGTGTTTTGGAGCTCAAAAGTTGATGTTGCAACCTTGATGCACTGCTCCACGAAAACGACCTGTGAAATGGTCGTGGTCTCTAACACGAATACAATTTCGAAGAAATGGACCTTTGCAAATGTGGCATGTGTCAGCATTTTGAAAAGCAATTTCATCATCCTCCTCCTTGAGGAGAAAAGATGGATGATTCAAAAGTAATTCATACTCTTTTGCAAGGCCTTCTAAATATTCAATCGTTTGGCGACGTCGCACCCGCGATACACTATTCTTTGGGAACGTGCTTCATCGAAATCACACACAACTTGGAGGCACACCGAAAAGGGTTCATGCATTTGATATGCCTGAAGATAAGATTTGCTCGGTGATGGCTTACACGAAGAGACGGGAACGGTGAGCGCTTCAAAATCAACATACACCACAATCTGACATTTCTGTTGTTTTTCCATGATTTTTAAAGCACATGAATTGTTCCGCTGGAGAAGCCGGCAACATCAGTCGCGCTGGCGTCACAGAACTGCAATCTATCTTGTGAACATCGAGTTTTTTCTGTGATCGAAACAAATTCAAACAACGTTCACAAGTGAAAACCTTATTTTCGTGGGAGTTGTGTTGGCCACTCATCAACCTACTTAAATTTTTAATCCAAACATAATGACACGCTCTTTGATACATATAACGGCATATTAAAATGGTTCTCTTTCTTTGTTTTAGCAAAATGCACAGGACCTACATTTCTTTTCGGAAGAACACCGATCGAGATTAAAAACATGAAACGAATAGTTAGAATTTTGGCGTTCGAAACGCTTAATATCGTGAACAGACAGTGGCCAGGAAATGTCCCGCAAATCGAGATGAGTTTCGAAGAAATGTCCCGCAAATCGAGAACGAGTATTCCCACCACGGAGACGTTTGTAAAAGAGTCCACAAGCGATGGCCCACAAGAAACATTTCTTATCTCGATTATGCACATTAATAACAGCGTGGCGGGGAGTAATGCAATCAGGGAGCCGAATATAGGTAGATCCAGTGTGAGCGATTGGTTCAAAAAGATGAATATGCACTTGGAAAGCGACGATTTCATAGAGAGCTTTTCCGTTATTTCGCCCCTGAAATTCATCGATTTTTGAATTTATCGAATCAACGATGTGATGAAAAAATTATATTATCACTTTGAGACTCCACGGCTGCGCGAGCGATCTCCGACAATTTCATGTGTCGCGGGATGATCTCGCTCGACCATGAATCGACATTCGAGTTGAACGAAAATTTTGAAACTAGGTTTTGATGGAGAAAACTGTTCAAACAACTTGAGTTGAAACGGAATTTGATATCGATTGAGAAACGTGGGGGGCTCGATGTCATTTTAGGAATGAGCAATGATACCACGCTTCACCCGACTGTTTAAAGATTGCTTCACATCCGTCTATTGGAGGGCATTTGCAATGCACGATTCACGTTGTTGTTGTCCACGATCTATAGAAACCATCAAATTCGAAGTAATGAATGACTGTGAATTGATAATATGTTAATATGTTTGCGATGAATTGTCGATCGAAATTTACCTTCATTGTAAGTTTGATGATGAATCACAGATGCACGTTCCTCGCGAGGTGATGATGATGCAGATGCCTCATTCGGAATCAGCGTCTCCCTTTGCTCACGATAACGTTGTAAACAAAGTTTTTTCATCTAAAGAAAACAAAATAATATAATAAATAAATGATATTTTTTTAAATGCAATGACAAATAAATCATATCTAACGAATATTCACCGTTAATGATTGATGAGCTGTAGAACACTAACTTTCACTAATCAATTGTCACTCGCTATATGCACTCGCTAGTGAAATGGCGCTCTTGCGTACCACGGTGTGACGCACTGAAGAATGACGTTTATGTAGCTAAAGTGCGTTGAAGTAGTGATGGAGGAGGACAATGCGCAATCCGTATGCGCAGTACACCTCATTAGAAACATTCGCGTATTTTGAAGAGACCGAAAACAACTAACGAACGACTTAATTATAGAACAAACGTTGCAGCACAGGAAGAGTAGGTAAAACTGACCACGCCGCGGGAAACACTAATGAGGGCGAAGAGTCTATTTCGTCGCTGAAGGAAACGGAAGCTGTGGCTCACGACAGGAAGGAACAAATGAACACGACGTCGGAAACATTGATAAATGAGGACTCTTAAGTTGAGAAAAAACGTTTTACCACAAGGCCGGATGTCGTTAAAAACAAGTAACGGCGATTTCAAAATCAAATGAACAACAAGAACGTTGAAGTGAGTTTCCTGGACATGTACGTCATTGCAAATCCGGTACATAAGTGCTAATATAATTTTTGAAGATGGCACACCATTGGCTAAGAAGAAGACGATGTATCAATTAGTTTATTATTACCTTGTTAAAATTTTTCAGTTATTAATTTCACATTCACTTGATTTTTGGAAATTATTTTATTGTTCTAGAAGAGTTGAAAATGGAGCTTCTTGAGAGGAGAATGCTGGGAACAGATATTCCTACTGATATAGTAACATTTTTAATGATTCGGACGAAGATGATGTTGAAATTAAAATTGCGTTGCTATCACAAATTGATGATGACAGTGGACCATCGTCAATAAAAGTGCAAGCCACGATACGTCTTGTTCCATACCCCGCGTGTCCGGTATTTTTTGTATACTCAGTCTATGAGGAGTAAGTACAATTCATTAAATTAAAAATGGTTTCCGGTCATTTTCGAAAAAACAAATGTAAAATGTTTAAATTTGTTTTAGAAACGTCTGGGAAGATATAGCAGAACAAGAAGAAGGTTCCAATAATTTTAAAAATGAGAGGATTTCCCAAAGACAATAACATTTGAAGTGACGGCATTAAAAAAAGCATCATCAGAACGATATAATACCTATAATTATAGCGTTTGCTAAAACAAAAAGTTTAATGTGTTTCTACCGCCGAGGACGACGCCTCGATACGAAGCGTGTACGCCTCTAGTGGTGTCTTGCGCTGCTGCTGCCGCTTCATTACCACCCCCAACTCCTCCGGCGTTAGATCCTGAATGGGTGGCGGTGGACGCTGCTCGCGGCGACGGTTCTCACGTTGCGCCCGTTGCGCCCACCGTGCAGCAGCATGTGCCCACTCCTGAGGGGGGCGCATCTCTTTTTTATTCACCATGTCTGTGGGAGCCGTGCCCTTGTATCCCACTCCGTCACCGCCGACTGTCTCTCGCTTGCGACGTTTTATTGCAACCGTTTTAATGACGACTAATCCTTTCGTCTACGTAATGCTTTGAAACAGCATCGTCGAGCTCCTGAGAATAAGCGAACCGAGTGAGACGTTTACCGTAAAAGATATAGTTTCCTCCGACTTTTATCGAACCAACACCACCATTGCTAAATTCAGCGGTGCGACCGAAGATGTTCATCTTTCAAATTACGCTTATGCCCCCAAATGTTTTATTAGTTTCTCTTTATATAGAAAGATGCACTTCTAATGTGAATGTCTCAAATGAAAATGTGTCGTGGTAGGATTCGAACTACACATTGACTAGTCACACGATTTACACTCGCACGAAGGATCAGTGCTAGCACGACACATTGAAGAATACTGCATTCTGGGGCAACATTTTATTACACATATTTTGACAAGTCTAATGCATCACAGCCTGAGTCATCCGAGCTGTGCTTGACAGCGTCAACCGCAAGCGACTTCATGTGCAGCTACATCATTAACGACGGGAAGTATAAATTGTCGACGCAGACCCCAACCGCGACCGGATGCAACTTTCGGCAAACTGCACGCCGTCTGTACGCAAAGCTGAGTTGAAATACTCACCATTGCAAAGCAAATAAAATGATTAAACGTTCATCTGCAATAGTTCGATGATCACGAATAGGCCAGCGGTAGAGCATTAGGTTTTTAACCTAGGGGTCCAGGGTTCAATTCCCTGTTCGGATGTTTATTTTAGATACTGATCGTTTGACAATGCAATAAAACAGATTACACTGACAATGTGCCCTCATTCAAGTCAGCAACATGAACATCGTTCAACAAGCGTCGAAACTGCGTGTAGTAGTGAACGTGACCGGATTGTTGAAAAGCAACCAAGCGGATCGTGGGAGTCGACACGGGACCTCTTGCCCGACAGCGTTCGAGCCCTCGTGGTCGGACCGTCGGGCTGCGGGAAAACAAACGTCGTCATGACACTTCTCACAACTCCCAACGGTCTTAAATTCGAAAACGTCTATTTATATCCGACCACTGAAGGACAGCCTATGTATGTGTTTTTAAAGGAAGTGTTGAAAGATATTATTCCCGTTAATTCCTTCACGCAACACGACAGTATCGTTCCCCCCTCCGAGGCGAAGGCCAGCAGCGTCTTCGTATTCGACGATATTGCAACGGAGAAGCAGGACTGTATAAAAGCCTACTTCGCTACCGGATGTCATAAACACACGGACGTTTTGTACCTCTGTCAGACATACGCCAAATTTCCGAAACAGCTCATTCGCGACAACGCTAATATGTGCGTGATGTGTTTCCGACAAGAGGACAACTTGGAATTTATTTACAACGAGCATGTGGGAAACGTCTTTCCGCGATTTTAAAATCATATGCTGTCGTGTGTGGGACGAAAATCCGTTTTCGTTATACGTCATTGAAAAGACACGACCGGTGAACAAAAGAAAATACCGCGCTGGATTTGAAAAGTTTAACGTAGTCAATCCATCTATATAATATCATATTTCTTTTCTTCCATCGCAGTCGCAATATGGCGTATCTGCGCCAACGTAGATATCGAAGAGGGAAGGACTTTATCGTTGACAATTCGTCAACCGAGCAATCGATGCGCTACTCTTTGATTGACACATTCCCAGTTACCAGTTCTGCGGACCCGAAACGCGGCTCAGCGAACGGTTAGCGAGAGATGATCAATCCCCTAGATCGTGCATCCAGGACGCACGACATTGCTTATCACGTACACAAAGATGGTGAAGAACTAAAGAAAGCAGACCAGGAACTGACAAAGTGAGCATGGGAACGAGTCGTGTCGAGAGACGCGAGTATCCATGAAAGAGCAGCGTCTGTAGGTGTGAGCGATGTGTTGAAACTTAAAACTAAATTAGGAGGAGTGGAAAGAGGAAGAGTGATTAAAAGAAGGCAAGAGAGAAGAGAAGGAAGAGGAATAAGGAGAGAAAGTCGTGTGCAACGAGAAAATAAGCAAAGACTGCACAATGAAATAAACCTACCACTACAAAATGCAGAAACAAAGGATAGTAATCAATCGAATGCGAGCCACTTTCAACAAACGAAGACTGCGAGTTCGCTACGTCTTAAACGTGTCTTACATAACCGGCCTCTCCTTCCTTACCACAAAATACCACCGCAGCGCAAGAAAGATTGAAAGCTGAAGTGGAAAAGACACGATCGATTCGATTATTCGAAATAAGCTCAAAGTGCTCCGGCGATTTGAGGCAAACCGTGACGGCTTCCTAAAGACATATCTCACCACCCCGATAAAGAACGCATTCACAGAAGGAACGAAAAAGCAAACCCAATTACCCATCCCGGGGAAAAAAGGCTTTAACGCAATTCGAAGTTACGCAAACGTGACATGATTACGTAAGAGACGGAAGCGGTGACTTCCTCTCCCTACACAGGATACGGAATAATACGTTACAAGAAACAACATGTAATAACATGCGACGGAAACAGAATGTGTTGACACACAGGAAACAGGATGTGTCGTCATGTATTCTATAGTATATTTAACCCACTGCACACGTCAATGTGCAGTTATTAGGGGTTTCTGATCCGTAGCAGCGCACTCCTGTGGAGTGGCTGCCGTACTACAGCGAGTCGGCAGCCGCGAGCCCTTTGTGTGTGCAGGTGGTAGGCACGTGATCTCCGCCCCATTGCCCTTAGGACACCTGGCCTACAATACCACGGCTTTTGTCTCGTTCACTTCTTGCTGGGCGGTTGGCGTGATGGGTAGCGGTGAGCGCCAGGAGCAGTAATACGCTGCCAAGGTGCCCTGAATGTGTGGTAAACCGGGCCGTTGACGGCTAAACTATTTCTTTGTAATGCATTCATTAATTTCAGTTTGATTTCAATATTGTAAAACCTGGCATTTCGTACGAGAGTGTTGGTGTAAGATGATGTGAGTTTTCCTCACCACGCCACGTGGTCTGTGTGCATGGAGATGAGGTGGTTCAATTTATTACTAATTTGTATCAATTTTGTTTATGTTAAAATTGTGTAAATTGTATAAATTTCTTAAATGCTTCATTTGATTAAATCAGTGAAACTGGAATTCTTTGTGCTTTATTTGTATATATGTGTGTGTATATGAGTTACCAGAGGGGAACAGCCGCGATGGTAAAATTATTCATGCTGCATTTCTAAATGTTTCATGGACGATGTGTGAGCATGTTGCTGTGGCATACACCCACTGTTTTCTTTTTTAATTAGTCACTTCAGGGCATTGTGAGCGTGTATTTGTCCATTTGTGATCTCCTGTTTGCTTCACTTTGTGGAGTTTTTTGACACTTTTTGTCCTCGGACTAAACATCCTCGCACTCTAAACACACGCGTGAGAGAAGATAAGCGCCCGTGGGACGAGGAGGAGAAGGATCACATCTCGAGCGTCGACGCGGCTACCAACACAGATGAGACGCGAGCGAGTGACTAGGACGACCTCAGTTCTTTTTCCGTCAACCCACCATCCTCCGTCGACCCACCAAAGTCGCCTGACTCACTAACGTTATCAATGTTGAACCTTGAACAATATGAACGTTCTTCCTTTTCCAACCAAGCACTATCTTCCTTCGACCCACCACCGTCACCAACAATGAACAGTACTTCGTCATATTGTTCTTATAAACCGTCACCGCCGCCGACAGTGCCACCTCGTCCCTTTTACCGTTGTGAAAGGAAGATAAGGAAGACTACACCAATAGTTGATCTCCAAGGCTTTTTGGAAAGAGACAGTTCGTTTTCAAAACGCTGACCGTGTTACGCTTAGCCAGTGGCATTGGTTGAAATGCACAAAATACGTACATTCACATTTTAATCGCCCTGTGAGATTGAAGATCTGAACGCACGCGATCGGCGGACGAATAATTGGATTGAACAATCACCATCGCACGCCATATCAATGCGGAAACATTCCGTATAGATGTAGGCATGAAGCGATTCGCAGTGCCGTGGACGGCATTGACAAAATTTTTGTGAAAGGAGGAGAGAAGTCAACTTGGCTACGACTGTACGTTCATTGTCATGTAGTCGACTTGGTAGTCTTCGACTGTCCAAGTATCGCCACATGTGTGGACATCTATCGGGAACTCTTTGCAGCAGACGTGACGTGAAGTCTTGTCTTGTCGTTGCTCCAGGAAAAAGCAACACTCAACGTTCGCGCAATAATGCATTGGCTCTCTACATATCGATTCGACTTGATCGACAACAACGATGCAAATCCTGTTCGACATACGGGTTGCACGATAACGACACTTCCTGTGTGACGACACTCACTTCCGTTCCCTAAGAGGAAGGCAAACAGAATTCAACAATCGAACTTCCTGATCCCACTTCCTGCTCTCACTCCATGACATGTGTAAGACGCAACGCAATTTTAAATAGAGGACCATAGTCATCGAAGTAATCACATGGAACGCATCATCAAAAACAGCAACAAGTAAAACTTGATTCGCGTCAAGGAGCTCAAATTTATCATCAAATTAGCTAAAAAGAACAACTCCAAGACATCAACGAAGCCATCAAACAATACTACTCGACGCGTCCGCGCTCTCAGAACACTCGACGACGAGACTCTCCACCATCAGCCCGTCGCACTTATTTGTCATTCCTCAGCAGCGAAAGACGTGGGTGCTGTATTGAAGCGACTTCCGGAGGACATTCAAAAACTCCCCTGCATTCTCGAACCTCTGCCCTGCCTCAATCATTACATCGGAGGCACGCACATCGACGGATCGGCGCGGCGCCGGCGAAACGGGACTGCGTGGCTTGTCGCCGTGGGATGTACGAAAGAGTATAATCAACCATCAACATCACCAATATCATGGATTGGATAGACTGTATAATAATTTTTGGAAGTGTCTTTCAACTGATGATGCTCTCTCGCTGCTGCTCTCGTGTGATTACTTTTGTGAACTTTGAGACATCCTATACTCCCCATGTCCATGTATTCTGCACCCCCTCTCCTTTCCGTAGTGTGCGGACGTACACTTCCGTCCGATTTTGTTCCATCTGTCATAACGATGACCATAGTCTATGGATGAAAACAATTTGCAATCATATCTTTTGTAAAAATTGCATTGAAGGATGGATGGAGAGACAAGATAAAAGAAGATAATCGGAAACTTGTCCGATGTGCCGATTCGTCTTGATACCGCAACCGCCATCATCAAACGATGAAGAGGAGGAGGAAGATGATTCGATGGAAGATGAGTATGAAAGATGTGATATTGGCCATTCAGGGAACATTTGAACATGGCTCTGAGATGTGACGCGCTCTCCTACACAGGATGTGTAGAGATGACTCTAAGATGTGACGCTCTGAAATGTGACACGTCCTCCTACAACTCATCGACTTGCAAAGACAAACCGGAGTCGATATGAAAGTGCGTTTTAGCCAAGATTTTGATCTCAGGGAAGTCAGCAGTCAAGATGTTTTCTTGGTCGGGATTGACGTTCCTCCACGTAGCCGTGAAAATTCATCCACGTAACGGAGAGCGTGCATGATGTCGTGACTATGAATGTAGTGGGGGAGATTAGAAAAGTGATAAGGAGGGAGTGTCTTGCCATAAGAGACATTGTGACGGCATCAGATGCAGCAGTTCGATGACAACAGCTGATCAAGACATGAGCGACAACGAATATTCCACGGAACAAGAGGAAGACATGCCCGGGCATGTGCGGGTAGACGAAGGAAAAGGGCGGAGGCACCGTTCTGGAAAACAACCAAATTCGACACGACGGGCAAGATGGTGTCACCAAGGCGTGTGTAGATACATGTTTCCGGCAAGCATTTCAAAACAACGAGGATGTGCGCGCTGATGTAGGGATGTTGATTGCTAATCAGGCAAAATGTCTACGTCATGGGCAAATCCCCAATTTTAATTTCCAAAGGCCCGGAAATTTTCGGCAACCTCAACGTGCAGAAGACGCGCCTTGTGAACCTGGCGGGACCCACCAACAAAGACGATGCGATCACAAAACGCTACGTCGACGACGTGCTTCAACAACGAGAACTCATCCATCGCAACATTCTTCGGCGAACCGGGGAAAACGGCGAAGACTTTTTCCACTTTCAGGGAAAACGACTCGTCAGCGTCGCTGAGCTCGTCGAGAAAGAAGATGCAGTCAATCTCAAAACACTCAGACGGTTTCTCGACAAATCACCAAATGGTTTTCATCCTATGTGATTGTATATATGATGTCAATGTATTTTAAAATTAGGAAAATAAATACTGTTTTTCATTCAATTCTCATATTCTCATTCACCCTACGTCACCGCCAAGCAGGGCATCCACGACAATCCTTTTCCTCCTCTAGCCGCCTGGTAGGACGGGGTTGGTAGGACGCGTTACGACAGGGCAGGGCACAACCACGTCACAAGGTCGGCCGCCCGACGCACAATCTTGTGACGTCACGTCTGAAGGCATGCTGGTAGCCAGGGCAGGGCGGGGCGCCAGATTAGCTGACGCCACGTCACAAGGTCGGTCGCCAGGCACGCGACCTTGTGACGTCACGGCCGAAGGCTGACACACCGGACGTGCACCGGATGTCAACATACAGTGTGAACATCCGGTGGCGCCATTATTTACACCGGCTGTGATGCAGAACCGGCCATTTCAATCTACTATTATGGGATGTACGATCAGCCAACAAATTTAATCCAATAAACAAAGTATTCGAATATGCACACAAACATTATAGAACATTAAATGATAAAAATAAGCTCCCGAGGCCCTTAGCAATAAGGGCAATTCAGAAACTAGAGAAGATACAAGAGAAACTTCCACTCCTAAAGATTATGACCTTACCTGACTATGCTCCTTGGATAATACTAGACATCAATTTACTAAATTTACTAATATCCAAAACAAGCAGAATGCAAATCCTCGAGAAATTTGTGTCCAAATAAGAAATGAACTAGCAAAATATGATGGTTACAACACAATGTATACTGATGGCTCAAAGAATCTAAACAACGTAAGTTGCGCAGTCAGAGCTTCATATGAGGTGATCACCAAAAAATTACCTGATGACTTTTCAGTGATGTTCTGTGAAATATATGCCATTGTAGAGGCCCTTACATTACAAGGGCCAATCAAAAAGATTTATGATAATAACAGACTCTAAAAGCGCTGTATCTGCTATAATGAATGTATCTGTTGATAATGTATATAGTTGGAAAAATCAACCAACTGAGCAGTCAGGGCAAAGAAATAGGGTTGAGCTGGTTACCTTTGCACGTTGGCATTGCAGAAAACGAATTGGGAGGCATAAAAGCTAAAGAAGCAGCACGAAGCGAAGTTAGAAGTGATATACCAGTAAGCTAACAAGAATATCTCAAGAGAGTCAAGAACAGATTACCTGATCTTGTCAAGAATGGAACGACTTACAGGGTTGCATATTAAGATCAGTTAGAAAATTTGAAGATATTAATCCAACGGTCAGTTTCTGCAGAAACGATCAGGTTGTCATGACAAGATGCAGAATAGGACACACACAATTTTGTCACGGCTACTTATTGAACAGGACTGATGCTAACTGCAATGTATGCAAGATTTCTCTTTCAGTAGAACATTTGTTTGCATGCCCTAAATATGAAAGTTCAAGTAACAAGTACAAATTAAGTTCTCCTAAAGATCTCAATAACAAAGAACAGTGAATTAAATTAATTTGCTTTATAAGGGAAATTGAAGTGTATAACAATATTAAACCATATATATATATATATATATATATATATATATATATATATATATGGTTAAATATAATCAATATATATTGGGCGCGTCAACTGCTTCGGTCATTAGTCCCGTTAGTGTAGTGCATGTTTTTTTCTCGGGAGATGGCGGTGATCTTCCCCCGCTGGATGGCGAGATCCGGCACCGACCTACCGTCGGATAGTGGCGTTTCCCCCTAACCAGGACTCTCCCACCAGCGGGGCACCGCCCCAGCCGGGACAAGTTCTAATCTCCCGACCGGTCTCCCGGAATATGTGGTAGTATGGTGCATGTTAGTGTACGTGTGTGTGTGTGTAAGGGAAGAGCATAGGACAAGGAAGAGGAAGGACAGATCGGGCGCGGTCCGTGGCCCGTTTGGTAGGGTACTGCTCCGGCATTCGCCTGGTGTTGATCGGAGAAACCACGGAAAACTCAGAGCAGCCGGCCGCTAGAATTCTCCTCCAGACAGCGACTGAATTCGACCTAGCTGAAAACCTAGTGTCGAAAGTCCTGCCGCCATCAGGACTCGAACCTAGGACCTCCCGGACAGAAGCGCTCCAGTGACATCAGTTAATGCATGTGTAACTATAAAAGTAGTCGCTAATAACCATATGAAGTTGATGCGACTTTAAATAAATTAAATCAAATTAAATATTTTTAATGGAATTATGAGAGGTTGGAATGGGAGAGAAATGTGAAAAGACGAACCGAGTCAAGTCAAATAATTAATTAGTAAATAAGTAAATCTGAATCATTAAAATTACGTAAAAAATAAAACCATGTATCAATTGGGCCAAAGACCTTTCGGACATTTTGTCACCTTTTTTGTCACCGCTTATAACGTCCATGGTGCATAAATAACTATTCTTAATACTCTTAGTAAATCAATATTTCTTCTTGATTGTCAATATATGTTTGCAAATAAAACTATCTAAAGTTTTTAATGACAATCATTTATTTCAGCAATTGCACAACGTTAAGAGTATTCTTAATACTCTTAACTGACATCTTCTTCTAAGTTTATAGTCATTTCCATGAAGTTCCTTAATTTATTTTTAATTCTTGTCAAGAAACTTAGAAACTTAAATGCAAACATAAGAGGTGTGCCATGTTGGACATTTCCAGTAACTTCCAAATATTTCGTAATATGGAAATACAGTTTTTGACAGAATCATGACATAAGTACTACGTCGTAACGTCGTAGTGTTTGTTTACGCACGCTAATTCCTTCCGCCCGCGCGGCCGCTGGGCCGCGTCCCTTCGGGCTTCCGTCATTGTCCCTTTGTCCGTCAATGGCACCGTTCCCGCGCCTGTTTTCGCCGCTGCGCGACTGCCGCCCCTAAGCGAAGGCGCGCGGGGTCTTCATAACACGGTTCGCGGTTCGCGGTAGCCGACAAAGTTATTTGTCGGCGAAATATAGTGCGCGGTTTATAATATAATTGTCACTCCCAGCCGGCCGCCCGGCCCTTGCGCAGCACGCGCACCGTCCTTTGTGAAGAGGCTCGGAAGCCCGGTCGCGCGGCCACCCAAATCGCCAGCGCCTTCCTGCGCCTCGCGCGCCCCCACCTCTCGTCTCAGCAGCCATTCCCACGGTGGCACCAAGGGCCTTCCCCCTCCACTTCAGACGACCCTCTCCGCGACTGCCGCATGGGAGGGGCGGCTTTTTTTTTGTTATATTTTTAAATTTATTTTACGACAAAAAACAGTTAAAAACTGCGTATGACGTGCTATGGGGAAAAGTGAATTGTGTGCACATTTTCAAAATTCTGTGATCCCTACACTAAGTCATATACTACTTAAATTCTGAAAGGGAGAAAAAAAAACAAAAAACTCCCATGTAATAAAATATATTTTCAAGGATAAACAAGCAATAATTTTTGAATTTTGAAAGGGAGAAAAAAAATCCCATGTAATAAAATCTATTTTCAAGGATAAATAAGCAATAAATTGTGGTTCTTATTACTTCCTGCCGCGACAACATGGAAACGATAATTTGAATAATTGTATTTCCACTAATTCTAGAAGACGTACAGAAAATGAAGTTACATTTATGTCCGAAGCAAAACAAGGGCCATCTCAGCATTTGCTCAATGGATCAGGAAACTGGACAAAAACCTGATCGAGATGGGTCATGACCCGGAAGCTGTATTTACAATAGTTGTTACAGGTTGTTTATACTCATTATACAGTCCAAATGGTAAATAATGCATTATGTATCATTGTTAAAATTAATGTTACTTTTCTTGTGATGCTCAGTATAGATCTAATTGTATAGAAACAGTTTATGCAGCAAACGATTTCACTTGGGGTTTAAACTTTTCTATTGAAAATAATCGTTTAATGTCATGTGAAAGTATTGTAAAATACTGACATGTATTGTATGTGAATTTTTGTAATGAGCTGTTGATACTGTCACTTGATGAATATGATTTCTACTTAGTTTATAGTATGACTTTGGCATTTTCTGAAAAATATTCCCGCCCTTGAGCAAGTCATTTTACAAAACCACTGATTCGTAAATCAACAGACAAGGTAATGGTAAAATTCTGATTAATGAAGAGATGCTTAAGAATGACATGGGTGGGATTTGGTTATTATTCTCAATTCTTTTTGTAATCTAAAAATCTAGGAGCTATAAGATGTATTTTCCCCGAATATTATGACGTATCTAAGGCGGAATGAACATCGCTAAGTATACACACGAGCAGTATGAAGGCTGACTGAATTTGCAAGAATTCGAACGCGTAGCATAATGAACTTAATTTTGTTTAATTCATTTAAATGGACGTTCCATTTAAGGTTTGACTGAATTGAGAGACCTAAAATTTTGTTGCTTAACATCAGTCAATGGTACACTGTTCATTTTCAATGGAGCACAGAATTGTTTATTTGAAATGGAAAACGCATTAAAACCGTTTTCTTTCGTTTACTATTAATTTGTTATTTCGGAACCAATTTGAAACATCTGATATTGTACTATTTACGGTTTCTTATTGCAATGGATGTTCGTATCATCCGCAAAGAGAACCGTTCTTCCGTTTCGAATCGTCGAGGGCATATCGTTTACGCAAAGTAGGAACAGAATAGGGCCTAAAATCGATCCTGAGGAACTCCATGCAACGGGCAAAGAGTCGGAAAGGTGCGTACGTAATGTCCATCATTCCAGTAAGGTATTTCAACTCTCTGAGATGGTTGTTTGTGACAGAACATAACCAATCTAGAGCAATACCACGAATTCCATATGAAGGTAATTTCGAAAGTAAAATGTCATGATCAATGACGTCAAAAGCTTTGGAGAGATCTAAAAATAATCCAATAGGTGCCTCGTTGTGATCCAATGATGAGTGACATTTTAAGAAAAGAAAATATAGGTGTTTCCGTTGATTTTGATTTTCTAAATCCATGTTGGCAATCTGAAAGCGCTCGTGTTTAGTGAGAAAGGTTTTCATTCGTACGTAAAAAAGTCTCTCTAATATTTTTGAAAAAACTGATAGAAGAGGAAAGGGCCACTAATTTTGAATTTCATTTTTGTTGCCTTTTTTGAAGAGCGGCTTAATTTTAGCTGTTTTGAAAATATCTGAAACGTTCCAGTGCATAAAGATGCATTAAATATGTGAGTTAACGTGTATAATGGCATACGCACAAGTCTTTAAAAGATCGGAATTCATCTAAACCGGACGAATATTTATTTTTAGTTTACCTGATTATTTTGAGAATTCCATGGAAGAAGTTTCGAAACGATCATCGTCTAAAATTTTGGGTGAACTGTCTGTTTTTGAATTTTGTGCCTGAAGACCCTTAATGAGATCAGCAGCAATTCTCGAAAAGTATTGGTTAGAGACTAGCCACTGTTGCCGGATCGTTCACATTTATATCGTTATATTTTAAAACAACATTCTCTACGGGTTTTCTAGCTGATTTTTATTATATTCCACATTGCTTTTGTTTTATTATTTGAGTTCAAAATATCCTGATCGTTTTCATGATTTTAGCCTGCCTTATGACTTTCGTAAAATGTTTGTATTTTTAAAGTAGATAAGGAAATCTTGAGATACGTCATGACGTTTAGAAATGAAAGAAAAATTCGCTTGTTCTTAAAGATGTCCTAATCCTTGTGTTATCAAGAATTGCTTTTCCAGAAATATTTAATTTTCGTTTTTGAAGAGGAACGCAAGTGTTAAAATGAAATGAAAGAGTTGAAAAAAAAGAATTATATTTGTCGTTTGTATCAACAGTATTATAAACCGTTTCCCATGGCTCCTGCATCAAGTAATCAATGAATAATTTAATTTTACTTGTAGTAAACAATCTAGTCATACGTGTATTATTTATTGTGTCAGTGATCGATTCTTATAATGGTAAGAATTGTGCATCGTGGTCACTGTATCCTAAATCTTTTGTTTCAACTTCAATCGGGTAGTAGTTTTGTTAATTATAATTTGATCAATTGCCTTCATCGAATGTTGTGTGATCCGTGTAGGTACATTAATTGTAATGTCTAAATTGTAGGAATTAATTAAATTGAGAAACATTTCTTTCTCGGAAGATTCGACCAGAAAATCAATGTTAAAATCTCCGTATACAACAATGGATTCAAAAGAGCGATTTCTGACTTTGTTAAGTGTTATCTCCAGGTTTTCTAAGAACAAAATATAATCTGCAGTTCTCTTTGTTGGAGGTCTGAAATGCAAAGTATTATCACTTTAGGAGGTAAGATGTACAAAGAAATTTCGAAAATATTTTCAATGGAGTACATTTAATTCCCAAGGGATAGAATCAATATTATTTCTAACGTAAATACAGGAACCCCACAGACTAGGACTTACTCTCTCTTTTTTTCCCCCCCCCTCTCTCTCTCTCTCTCTCTCTCTCTGCAATAAAGCCTGCAGTGTAAAGTTTGGAATTTGGAAAATGCTAAGTTCATTAGAGATAACCAATGTTCTGTAAAGCAAAGAACGTCCGTTTGATTTAGATCGCTCTGTAGAGCTGCCTCGATAAACTCAGTTTTATTTGAAAGGGATTGAACATTATAGTGGAGAATGTTTATTTTTTGCAAGTACCTACACGAATGTTTTTCTGCTGCATCTAGTTGCTATATATTTACTCCATTTTTACCTCGAGTGCGTGGTCGAAGATTGAAGTGTGTTCCGGCAGTGACAGGTTGTGGGGAAGATGGGCATCGGATGTAGACGAATTGGTAGTGGGAATGGGAGAAACGGGAGTAGGTTCAGAGAGAGGCAACAGGGTTCGAAATAAGGGTGGGGGTGGAGAACGTAAGGAAGGTGAAAGGGATAGATTTTGGCAGGAGACTGCGTGAGGACTGAGTTGATGATGTATGCAAGCTGTTACCGATCGCATGTTTTCCAGCAAGGTTCATGTGAAGACCATGCCGGGTGAAGTGTTTTGCTGAGAGGAAATTAATTTCAAAAGTGTGACATTTGTTTCTCTAGCTGCAGTTTCAATTGTTGGTTTGCGTGCTTAATCTCGCTGCATAGTGTTGGTCTGTTGTACCAGAAGGGCAGAGTCGAGACTACAATGTTAGTATTTGGCACCCATATATTTCATTGAGGTTCATTGTGTAAGTTCATACGTTAGAGGTTCATTATGTTCAATGTTCGTATGTTCAGATATTGAGGGGCTCAGATGCCGATTGAGACCAACGCACTCGCGCTCATCAGCCATGTGAGGCTTATTCGCACAGGTCCTCGCAGACGCGTCAATCGTGGGCGCTGACTTGTGCTACGCTGGCAATCGGCACTTGTGCGCTGCCATTCTTTGCCATGCCGCAACGACTTTAACGGCATCACGCAGAGCTACAGGCTGCCCATCATCATATGCCATACTGGCACGTTGCAAGGCGCTTCACTCGGCTTTGCGGCACGAGAGTGGAAGTTAGACCACGGCGGCCGGGGCCCACATGCCTGGTCATCGCCACCGATGACCGACTCCGACCAATCGCTCAGCTGGTGCAGAGTGACGTGTCATCACATATGTATCGTCGCAGACCCCAGGCTACAGCTCCGTCAACGACATCCGCATACCAGGTTCCTGTCTTTGTCACCACGGGTGCCGAGCTTAAAGACATTCTTTCACAACATATCAGTGATTGTTCGAAACTTTTGGTTCAATTCGTTTATTCTTGTATCATTCACTTTGTATGTTCGTTATTAACTCTAAGTGTTAGAATTAGTTTTCTTATTATTAATAATTCGTTGCTCGGGCCCGGCATACATTATAAAATAGTAAAGTTATGATTGATTTGTATTTTCTTAGATTGTTAGAAGTTTTATTTTGTTTCAAGAGGCATTATTACTCTCTTTCAACTTTTAATCATTAAATTAACGTAAGTTCAATTTCTTGTCTATCAATATTTCGGCCGAATCCATTCATCCCTCTTACGAGGTGGTACTCCAACCCCTTTCTTTTAGTAGCCCTCTGGCTATATCGCTGAGCTATTGGAGGCCGATACGTTTGTGTAATCAGGTGCATATAGCACGTGGAGTCCACGCTGTTGCCTCATCAGCGTGCGTGGCGCCGTGTGAGAGGTGAGTACCGCCTCCGCACGCGCTCACACGTCACGGACGCGCAAACGCATAGTGTTATTGTTTCTTATATTTATTTTTTGATAGACGGAATAATCTTTAATTTTTTTAACTTCTGATGCCATTAGAGCCAGTAAATTAAGATTAATATTTCAACAATCCTTTTTGAATCTCGTTTTAATAAAATTAATATTCTAGAATCTTGAATACTTGATACAAAATAAAAAGTCAAATTTCTAATTTATTTAATACTCATTTCATTAGGAAATCAAACTCTTTGTGCTGGTATTGGTAGCAATTCAGTCAATATACAACAACTTCTAAGAGACATTCATTAAAATACTTTACTATTGCACTTTTCCTTTTGCTTTTTAGAATTTCATAATGTTAATGAAATGTTAATACGATGTTAATAGATTATCTGTGATGAAATATGAATAAAGAGGTTAAATAATAAATAAATTAATAAATACATGAGCCTGAATAAAATTATTACAAAAGACGCAAAATAGTCCAGAAGGGGGAAACAAAAAAACCCCCAAAAAAAAATTGGGAAAAAAAATATTTTGCCCATCAAAACTGGGTTTTAAAATTAAAATTAAATATATTACATTTACGACAATATTTTTTTTTAAATTTGAGGTCAAAATGTTGATTATGGATAAAAAAACATAAAACACAAACATAAAATTACATTGTAATTTTACAAAAAGGAGTAGATATTAAATTATTGTTCGTTAAAATTAAAACATCTATTTCTTCAAAGTTTTTTTAAATTTTTTGTATCAAATTAATAAAATTTTCCCATAAAAAAAAATTGAGGTCTGAAGGAATTGATTAAATTCTGGGGGATGTAAAAAGTTAAACCGTTGCAAGAGGTACATACGGGAAAATTTTTTTAGTATGATATGGAAAATTTGGATAAGATCATGGAAAAAAGGGGTTCTTTTTTCCCTCAAAAAGGGGTGAAAAATTTGAAATTATTCTTATTCTTATACTGTTTTAAAGTTTTTTGGGGGAAGGGGGGCGAAACAAAACAACTTTGGGCTAAAATTTTGTTCTGAAAAAACCCCCCTCTTTAGCTTTTTTATAACAAAACTTTTAAATTTTTTAAAAATGTTTTACAAAAAAAACAAGACAAATTTTCATTATTTGAATATTTTGGGAAGGAAATTGGGAAACCAATATCATTAAAAAATTGTAGTTTAATTATATTTCAAAAATTCACAAATTATTTTGAAATGTATGAAACCATATTTAAATCAGATTTCAATTGAAATAAATATTTATTATTGAATTGTGCGATAACTGCGTGTGCTGAGGGAGCTGGGGGAATCGAGTCCCTCAGTAGTCGCCACTGCCAGTCCCAAACCTGGAGAAAGGAGGTCAGGTCAGGTTAGCTGCCTACCTGAGTAAAACAAAACTCTGTTCGGAGAACCATACAAATCCTCGAAACTTCTCACAATATGACGACCCGGCAAATAAGGGAAGGTACTAACGAATAACGAAATAAGGAATAATGAGAATATGGACGTGGAATGTTAAATCCTGAAAAGGCAGAAGTCAGGAAATAATGATGGAGATTCCAGAGAAGAAATTGGTTATATCATATCAGGAACAAAAAAGAAAGGTAAAGGTAAAGGGTCTCTGTATCTTTTGTGAACTTTTCCAGCATACTTCCTTCAGATCCCTTATTTTCTTTGTTCCTTGCATCAACATGCAATTGACGGTCTTCTGATAATTTTGTAGTTTCATAACGTGGAAATGCTCTTTTCGTGTTCTCGTGTTCTTTCATTTTCTAATGATTCTACATGTAAATGTGCTAGTCACTGTTTTAATCTTATTTTACTCAAAAGAAGTGCATTATCACTGCCTATGCTGTGTTCTGTGTTTGCTGCTATGTTCGCACATTTAATATTACATTTATTACACAATCGATCATTTTCTGTTGCTCTTAAGAACGAAATAAATGTTTACTTATACTTGAAGTCATGATCAAAGAAGGTGTTATGGATATGCAAGTTATTTTGAGCACAATAGTAAATTAAAAGATCTCTATTATCATTACTAACATTCTCAATCTCATTATTCGACCTAGTGGAATTGTTATTCCCAGTTGACTGTTATTCCCCACTCGATTCCCTGATATTAGAGTATATTGATCTTCTGGTATTTTACTTTCTCGCTACTTCTTACGCAATAGAGCAATGCGCCGTAGTCTCTACCTCATTTGAATCTAATTAGACGTGTTATAAACGTTCCTGTTGGTTTTATTTAATTGTGACGGCTGTGCCAGCTCGACAGACATACACTGCCCGCCAGTCAGGCGGAGAGAATAAAGTTCTTGTCTTTTGGTTGATTGGTTAGTAATTCCGGGCGCGACAACAGCTTAGGTCATTAATCCAGTAAGTGTATATGTTTTCCCTTGGCGATGGCGGTGATCTTGCCCCGCTGGATGGCCTGATCCGGCGCCGACCTATAGTCGACTAACGGGGTTTCCCCCTAACCAGGCCACCGCCCCAGTCGAGACAGCTATAAGCTTCCGACCGGTCTCCCGGAATATATGGTAGTGTAGAGCATGTTAGTGTGTGTGTGTGTGTGTAAGGGGTGAGGATGGGACAAGGAAGAGGAAGGAAAGATCGCCCGCGTGCCGTGGCCCGTTTGTTAGGGTACTGCTCCGGCATTCGCCTGGTGTTGGTCGGAGAAACCACGGAAAATTACCGATCAGAGCAGGCAGCATTCTCTTCCAGACAGCGACTGAATCCGACCAAGCTGAAAAGCTAGTGTTGAAAATCCTGCCGCCGTCAGGACTCGAACCTAGGACCTCCCGCTCAGAGGTGCTGTAGTGACATCAGTTGATGCACTGAGCTACCGTTTCTGGTGACACAGGTTACAAACTGGTAAATTTTAGAATATAATGTTGAAGTGAAGCATGAAAAACTTTCAAATCTATCAGTCAAATAATCGCATATTTCTTACTCTTTAAATTTATTCTCCACTAATCTTTACAGTAGTTCTAGAAAGTGGAATGTTCATAAAACACCGACATGTGATTCTGGGTACGTACCACTTTTGGGATTCTTGTGAGACTCTCGCTAAATCTGCTTTCGCAGATTGTCTTGTCCGTGCATTTCTGTCGCCCTCCGCCAGTTTTCGGCGTGTGAGCTGGCGGCGAGACGAGCTCCTTTGCCTATGTTCTTGCAATGACTTGCTCTCTGTCTTCCCGCCTCACCTCGCCCTCTCTTACCGCTGGGGATATTCGTTTTAGAGCCTTTTCGGCATGACTAAAGTACAGTTGTATCTCTCTCCACAAAGCATCTGAAATGAAAACGCTATAAAATATCGATTGAAACCGCTCAGCATCCCGCTCAGTTTTGGCTTCAGTTTTCTGGGAGTCACAGAGGTTTTACAGCGAGTATGTAACATCGATGCCCTCTAAATACCAATTTTCAGAGTTAAACGGTTCTGCGTTTCAAAAAAACTATGATAATGTGAAAGTAATGTTCCCCATTTCACTGTCCTTCATTTGACTTAAGTATTCTGACCTGATAAGTGTTCATTTGGGACCTCTGATCCACATTTTAAATATTACACCGTAATTTTCATACGGAACAAGCCAGAAAACCCCAGGTTTATCTTGAATAGGAAAAGTGGCATCAAGCGTTAGAAATACAACGTAAATGTATACAGATAAGACGCTAGGAGCCAAGGAATATACGTTGTTAGGACGACCAATAAACAAGTTATAGTAGACTGCTGGCCAGCTAAAAGCCGAACTAACGGGACAACTTTTGAAAAATGTCACTGTCGGATGAGAACATACATTTATACTCGATTTAGGGTAGTTTCGATTCGTTTTATGTTGGCTAAAGTTGTTGCCAACCGTCACACAAATACCCTGAATATATTACCTTCAAGCGGTAGGGACATTTTTAAAATTTAAGTTTGCAATGAAACAATGACTACTTCCGTAGATACCGCCAACATTCAAAGCCATCCAAGTGAAATTGTGTTAGTTTACGAGTGTTGCTAAAGATTTGCATTGTGCGTTTGGTGCTCATCGTTCTTTGCGTTTTATCGTTCAATTTATTTATTTAGTAGTACTAGGCGTTTTTGAGTTTTATTTATTATTTTCCAATTGTTTTCTTTAGTAATAATAATAAAGTTAATTGAAATTTTATAGTAGTTCATTATTTGTTGTTGTTAAGTGTTCCTTTAGTATTTCTTGTTTTAAATTAATTTTATTATATTATTATTATTTTTCTGAATTCATTTTAATTATAACTGGAGAATAATGGTAAGCCTGTCAACATCTGGATCTATACTTAATACTGAACCTTTGAAGATAAAGACTGTCTCTGGTAACAATGGATAAGTTATTGAAAACTTACTTACACTAATGATGATTTTCATTAAGTTTTTGAACTTACTTTTAAAAGCTAATGAATAATTGAACAGATAAATTAAATGGATGTATTTGCATTGATATTGACATAACTGGACTGTTAGGAACATTTCATTAGATCACTTAAAAACTACCATGTATATCACGTTAATTAACTTCAATAATTATGGTACTTATTTGCGTTCAATAAAACTTATTACTACCACTTCAAAACGTGAAAGAACTGTTGACACACATCTCAAAGCATTAATAACATAGAAGTATGACCGCAGATAACTTTTGAGGTTGTATTTTCATTTGCACTTGACACTTTTAACACTTCTTAAGCTCGCAATAGTTGATCATGATAATTCTTAATTAACTTAATAATTATTCAGAGTTAATATTCGTTTATAAATGAACATCGCTTTTAATTCTACCGAAAAATGAAACATGTATTATTGAACAGTGGACAAGACTCGAGACCGCGCGAGGATTGTGAATAAGACAACAAAAAAAACAAAAGCGAGAGACTTGATCAGAGTTACAGTTTCATAAGTTGGCTATTCCGACAGGAAATCTTTGAAGCTGCCATATTGCGAATTTAGTGCGGCCTGATACACGGCCTGGAGTCTAGTCTATGCTTGATGTCAGAGCGCTATTCATTTGGGGAACATGGCCCCAAGGACATTACGTGCAGGAGGTGAGAAGATGGCATTGGAAGCCGTGGTTCTGAAGAAATACTGAAGCGCTCACTCTCTTGTTTAGCGCCGAACAGAACGCATGTAAGCAAACGGATAAGTATGTCATTATTTCAGTTGATATTATTAACTCATGATAGGGAAGGGGATAACTTCTAATTAATTTTGAAAACATTATATTGCATGAAGTAAGAAGTCAAAGATATTATTCTAGTTTGGGTTATAATTTGTAATTTGTCATTTTTAAATTGTAATTTAAATAGACTCCATATTCGAAAGGGATTTATATTAGAATAGATCCGTAGATGGAGAGGTGGGGATTTTTAAGACGTTAAACTGAAGATAGGCAGTCGCACGTACTACTCGCGCAACGTTTTTTGGACGATGATCTTGCTTCCCCCTCCCTTGAGCAATAAACAGTTGAAGGCAAAAGCTCGCAGCGAGCACTGATGACAGCATTCCAAGCATTAAAACTTCGTAGGCGCAAAACAGAACCTATCAAAGCTAATTGCTTTCATAGTCGAGAACTTTTGTAGCTTTATCACAGTTATCTAAAGAAATGGCTGGAGAAGGTCCAGGTCCTTCAAGGGAGACACTTAAAACTCCTATCTAGTGTCCCTGCTGTTCCCTACCTAGAGCAATGACCTGGCCACACACATAGCAGGTTTGACTTTGATTTTCCAGACGTTGGCATTACTGTAAATACTCTAGTGGCTGACCGTAACTAATATCCCCACTTAACTTAGTTCCAATTTCTAAATTTTATGAAAATATTAAACAGTTTTGAATACTCCGGGAACTTTTGTAAACCTATTCTAACGTCAGGCAAGATCACGATAATAGGGACATCAACTAGGACATCCTATGGACGATTTCAAGCCAGAAGATTGGAAGACGTCTGAGAAGTCATCATAGCGCGCGAAGATCACAGTAACGTCATGAACTTTAATCGGAACCGTACGGAACTTGAAATATTGTACAGAAGAAGTTTAATTACGACAGGAATGCGATCGAAATCAATTGTAATATTATCAAAGAAATGTCACATTCTTATTATTCGAAAAAGAAGAGGCTGATAATTTGTAGTTAGTTGCCATCAATTCAATTTGGCCACATACGAAAGGTAAGGGTTCTTGTACATCGAAACCATAATAAATTTAAAAAAAAAATTTTCAAACAAAATAAATAACATTGATATAAACAGTGAGATTAAGGTTTTCATAATAGTTATAAAACTGTTTAGAAATATTATCCCCGGAAATATAATTATAAAAGTATCTGTTTTCGGGCGTCCGCGTTGACCGACAATCGCGGAGTCCCGGGGCTCAAATGTTGATGTTTTGATCACTCTGGGGACAAAACAAACTGCGTTGGCAACTATTGAAACCTTCCAAGGCTGCAACCTGGAAGATCGGGTTAAATATAATAATAATAATAATAATAATAATAATAATAATAATAATAATAATAATAATAATAATAATAATAATAATAATAATAATAATAATAATAATAATAATAATAATAATAATAATAATAATAATAATAATAATAATAATAATAATAATAATAATAATAATAATAATAATAATTTGTCTTTATTAGCCGGTCGGATAGCCGAGACCGCTAAGGCAGTAGTGCCGTGGCGATCTCGGACGGAAGGATCGCGGGTTCGAGTCCCGCCTCGGGCATGGGTGTGTTTGTGTATGTCTGTTTGTGTGTGCCGTCCATTCAGCCTTCATAATCATCATCATTTCATCTTCCATCCCTCCAGGACTAACAACCCTGGGGTGTAAAAATCGGATTCAGCCTAATGCTGATCCCCCTAATCATCTACATGCAAGACTTGCAACGTGATAAATTAATACTGAGCCCGTGCAAGTGCATGTCTTGCGTGGTCCAAGATGGCCTATTCGCGAACAAAAAAAAAAAATTGTCTTTATTAGTGGCGAGGCTCAGGCCATTAGGCCTGCTCTTCCGCCTAACCACATGAAATATGTAGGTACATTATGTCTTACACTATGAAGAAGATCGAGGGGGGTATGAACTTTAGATTTACTTCTGGAAGAGCAAACTAGGAACCATCCCGGCATACGCCTTAAGCGATTGAGTAAACCCAGAAAACCTCAATCAGGATGGCGAGTGAAGGCCGAGGACATTGACAAAAATCGAAACTGTAAAAATACATTAATTAGAAAAAACAATGGTAATACAAAAATGGTTAAATTAAAAAACCTATACAATACGAATAAAAATTGCGTAATATAAGTAGTGACACAGTAGCAGCAACAGTGGGGTAACACAATCAGATTGATAATTATAAGAACAAAGATTACAAAATTTTCAATTTCCATATCAGTTTCAATCACATAAACATTATAATATAAACTGTTAAGCGGAATAAAATTTGAAATTTGCAGATATCACAGGCAAAATAAATACAATCAATATATAAATAGTATATAGTAAGTGCAATAAGTAAATAGTAGATAACCATTACGTAATTTATAATAATTAAAAACAACCGTCGATTTCTTGGTAATGAGAGTCCAAGTGACCGAGTCCAAAACCGTTAAATAGAAATTAAATTAAATATATAGTTTTTGAAAAAGGCCTTTAAAGTTTAATGATTTATCACAAATCAAACATTTCAGGTTTTTGTAAAATATTCGGTGTGCTGTCTATCTATGAAGATGTGCACTCTTCTCATAAAAAAAACCTTCATAGTGTTCTTGGATGTTCAGTGTATATCAGAACTTGTCATCTCAACAAAAAGAGATAGATGCAGGCAGAGAGTATACTATCACAGACGGCACTCAACGTTAATCTCAAGGCACTTATTCAAATCTCTAATTTTCATGAAGAGGGCGAAGCAGCCACATTGCGCCCAATTTTGAGCCAATAGCGTCGAAGGGCGATTTGCCAATGGAGATTGTGCGTAATGACGACCGGGATATTTAAAATGAAATTACGGAGCTATTTTCAAAATGGCGTCAAATTTAATAGCATATTATGTTTTATGTAAAATAAATACGCTAGGCAATTTAGAAGCCAAAATATTTTAGGATTATAATGTCTAAGTCAGTGAATGGAATTGTAGTCCAGGGAGTACAAAATAAAATGTTCATAAACATTACATAAAGTTCATAACTACAACATTTATTTCTAAATTATGTAAATATAGTCATACACAAAATAAACAGATTAATACATTTTTTACAAAATAAATGTAACCAAATATACATTACTTCAAATTTCAGCCCATTACCAAAATTGCAATTAAGGTATAATATAAATGAATATAATTGATAAGTTTTATAAATAAACAAGAAACTTGCATCTGCACAAACAGACCACAAAAACTTTTTTGCTTGCATTCCTCAAAAAAGAAACATTACAAATTAAACTGCATTAAAAGACACAGGTTTTATCTCCTATCTAGTACAAATAGTAGTAATGAACTAAGTAAAAAATGACCTGATTTTACTTCAACTTTATTTATCTCAAAGCAGAATTTTTGGACTTAGGTTTCACTTATATTCCAGTATTTCAGTCTTCATATTTGTCCAAAAGCATAGCCAGTTGCTCAAAGGATGGTGAATGAAAATACAAAGGTAGATCATAAATCCAGAATTACTCAACATTTGATACAGGTAATGAAGTTTTTCAATTACTAAGAAAATATTTTCATGTACTGTCTGTTCAGATTTTTGAATGATTTTTTGACTCAATGATGCCAAACTAATTTATGGGGTCATTATTAGTGATTAAAAGGACAAATGATCTTCATTAATTTCACAAACATTGGCTAACTTGTGTTTGAGACATTTTACTCTCTACTGTTCTCGTAATTCCACCAACTGGAGAATGTTTGCATATCAGTATATTTTTATGGCTAGAATGCAAGAAAATCTAACTTTTAAAACATCCTTTTCAAGAGTATTATTTATACACATAATTTTGTAATGAAAATTTAGTCTATAGCAAGTTTAATTAAAAGCACGATGAAAGTCAACAATAGGGGCTCTTTGAAATATTTATTTATTTATTTATTTATTTATTTATTTATTTATTTATTTATTTATTTATTTGCGTCAAAAAACAGTTAAAAACTGCGTATGACGTGCTATGGGAAAAGTGAATTGTGTGCACATTTTCAAAATTCTGATCTCTACACCAAGTCATATACTACTTAAATTTTAATTTTGAATTTTGAAAGGGAGAAAAAAAACAAAAAACTCCCATGTAATAAAACCTATTTTCAAGGATAAACAAGCAATAAATTTTGAATTTTGAAAGGGAGAAAAAAAAACAAAAAACTCCCATGTAATAAAATCCATTTCAAGGATAAATAAGCAATAAATTTTGAATTTTGAAAGGAGAAAAAACAACAAAAAACTCCATGTAATAAAATCTATTTTCAAAGAAAATAAGCAATACATTTTGGCTCTTATTACTTCCTGCCGCGACAACATGGAAACGATAATTTGAATAAATGTATTTCCCACTGAATTCTAGAAGACGTGCACAGAAATGAAGTTACATTTATGTCCAGAAGCAAAACAAGGGGCCATCTCAGCATTTGCTCAATGGATCAGGGAAACTGGACGAAAAACCTGATCGAGATAGGGGTCATTGACCCGGAAGCTGTAGTACAATAGTTGTTACAGGTTGTTTATACTCATTTATACAGTCCAAATGGTAAATAATGCATTATGTATCATTGTTAAAATTAATGTTCCTTTTCTTGTGATGCTCAGTATAGTCTCTAATTGTATAGAAACAGTTATGCAGCAGAAACGATTTCACTTGGGATTTAAACTTTTCTATTGAATTTAATCGTTTAATGTCATCTGGCACAGTGTTGTAAAATAATGTACATGTATTGTATGTGAATTTTTGTAATGAGCTGTTGATACTGTCACCTGATGAATATGATTTCTACGTCAGTGTTATAGTAATAGACTTCGGCATTTTCTGAAAATATATTCCTGCCCTTGAGCAAGTCATTTTTACAAAACCACTGATTCGTAAATAAAAGACACAGTAATGGTAGAATTCCTAGATTAATGAAGAGGCTTACATGAATCACGTGGGTGGGATTTGGTTATTATTCGTACAATTCGTTTTCGTAATCTAAAAGTCTGGGAGCTATAAGAGGAATTTCCCAAATATTATGCCATATCTCAGGCGGGAATGAACATTCGCGAAGTATACACAACGAGCAGTATGAAGGCTGACTGAATTTGCAAGAATTCTGAACGCGTAGCATAATGAACTTAATTTTGTGTTCAATTCATTTAAATGGACGTTCCATTTAAGGTTTGACTGAATTGAGAGACCTAAAATTTGTTACCTTAACATCAGTCAATGGTACACTGTTCATTTTCAATGGAGCACAGAATTGTTTATTTGAAATAAAACTGCATTAAAACCGTTTCTTTCGTTTACTATTAATTTGTTATTTCGGAACCAATTTGAAACATCTGATATTGTACTATTTACGGTTTCTTTATTGCAAAGGATGTTCTGTATCATCCGCAAAGAGAACCGTTCTTCCTTCGAATCGTCGAGGCACATCGTTTACGTAAAGTAGGAACAGAGTAGGGCCTAAAATCGATCTGAGGAACTCCATGCAACGGGCAAAGAGTCGGAAAGGTGCGTACGTAATGTTCCATCATTCCAGTAAGGTATTTCAACTCTCTGAGATCGTTGTTTAAGGTACAGAACATAACCAATCTAGAGCAATACCACGAATTCCATATGAAGGTAATTTCGAAGTAAAATGTCATGATCAATGACGTCAAAAGCTTTTGAGAGATCTAAAAATAATCCAATAGGTGCCTCGTTTTGATCAATGATGAGGCGACATCTTTAAGAAAAGAAAATATAGCTGTTTCCGTTGATTTTGATTTTCTAAATCCATGTTGCAATCTGAAAGCGCGTCGTGTTTAGTGAGAAAGGTTTCCATTCGTACGTAAAAAGTCTCTCTAATATTTTGAAAAAACTGATAGAGAGAAATGGGCCGATAATTTTGAATTTCATGTTTGTTGCCTTTTTGAAAAGCGGCTTAATTTTAGCTGTTTTGAAAATATCTGAAACGTTCAGTGCATAAAAGATGCATTAAATATGTGAGTTAACGGGTGTATAATGGCATACGCACAAGTCTTTAACAAAGAATCCGGGAATTCATCTAAACCGGACGAATATTTATTTTTAGTTTACCGATTATTTTGAGAATTTCATAGGAAGAAGTTTCGGAAACGAACATTGTTCTAAAATTTTGGGTGAACTGTCTGTTTTTGAGTTTTGTGCCTGAAGACCTTAGTGAGATCGGCAGCAATTCTCGAAAGTATTAGTTAAAGAGATTAGCCACTTTTGCCGGATCGTTCACATTTATATCGTTATATTTTAAAACAACATTCTCTACAGGTTTTCTAGTTGATTTGGTAGTATTTTTATTATATTCCACATTGCTTTTGTTTTATTATTTGAGTTCAAAATATCTGATCGTTTTTCAAGATTTTAGCCTGCCTTATGACTTTTCGTAACAATGTTTTGTATTTTTAAAATAGATAAGGAAATCTTGAGATACGTCATGACGTTTAGAAATAAAGTAGAGTACGTTTATTTTTACACGATGTTCTAATTCCTTTTGTGATCCAAGTATTACTTTTTCGTGAAATGTTTAATTTTCTCTTTTAATAGGAAAGCATGCGTTAAAGAGAAATGAGCTTTGAGAAAAATAAATTATATTTTTATTTGTGTCAATAGCGTTATAAACTGCCTCCATGATTCTTTCAGCAAGTAGTCCGTAAATAACTTTATGTTAACTGAAGTAAATGCTCGGCACATGCGTGTTTTATTTATTGTGTCAGTATTCATGTTATTAGTAATTGTAGAATTTGTGCATCGTGGTCACTGTAACCTAGATTATTCATTATTATTTCATATCTAGTTGTGGTTTTGTTAATTATAATTTGATCTATTGCTGTTTGTGATTTAAAGTATTCCGTGTAGGTACGTTCACTGTAATATCTAAATTAAAAGAATGAATTAAATTCAGAAACTGCTCTTTTCGTGGATTCGCTCAGAAAATCAATATTGAAATCTCCACATACAACAATGGATTTAAAAGAGAGATTACTAATTTTGTTCAGAGTTATCTCTAGATTTTCTACGAAATTGAAATAATCTACAGCTTGCTTTGTTGGAGAGTCTGTAGATGCAAAGTAAGATAATTTTGAGTGTAGTAAGATGTACAACTGTTATTTCAAAACTTTTCAACTGCATATAAATTGAATTCTGACAAGAAGGTGGAATCAATATTATTTCTTACATAAATACACGAACCTCCATAAGCAGGGCCTTTAATTGATTCCCTTGCTCTACAATAAGATCCTGCAAGGTAGAAACGAGGAATTTGAGTGTGTTTAGATCATTATGAGATAACCAATGTTCTGTAAAGCAAAGAACATCTATTTGACTGAGATCACACTCTAATGCTGCCTCGATAAATTCAATTTTATTTGAAAGAGATTGCACATTATGATGCATTATTTGAATCTTTTGCATGTACCTACACGGATGCTTTTTGCTGCATCTGACTGTGAGTTGCTATTTATTTATCTCATTTTTACCTCGAGTGCGTGGTCGAAGGAAGTATCGTGTCCCAGCAGTGTTAGGAGGTGAGGAAGGAGTGGTTACAGATGTAGGGGAATGAATAATAGGAGAGGTAGTACAAGGATTAGGTTCAGGGGATAAGGTAATTGGGTCCAAAGGGGTATCGGAGGATGGATAGAGAACTAGGAGATGTAGGTGGGGAGGAATCATGGATAGGATACTGCTGAGGTGTAAGAATGTGTTTGGCAAGTTCGCTACGAGTGCATGTTTTCCGACAAGGTTCAAGTGAAGACCATGCCGGGTGAAGTGTTTTCTAGAGAAAGTTAAACTCAAATAATTTAACATGTGTGCCTCTCAGATGCAGTTTTAATTTGTTGTTTGCGTGTCTAATTTCTTTGCACAGTGTTGGTTTGTTGTACCAGAAGGGCAGAGTCGAGATTACAATGTTCGTGTTTTGGGCGGCACGTTGTAGTTTGTCAACATGTTGCTCAAGTGTAAAGTGACCACCCAAATTGATGTCATTCTGCCCTCCTATGATGATGACTGTATCCCGTTTGGTGAGAGTTTTTGTGTGGGTGTCAATTCACTGATCACGTCAGCAAACCTCCCGTTAGGTTTAAACACACACATGACAGAGAATTGGATGGAGTTTCCCACTGAGCAGGAGGAGATTTGTCGCCCATGGCTATCTGCTAAAATTAGTACCTTTTTGGTGGGCTCAGTAGGAATGTCCTTGTTTACTTGTAGGCCAGGTTGCGCAACTCTACGTGTCTTTGTTTCTTTGCGCTTGCTAGCCTGTTTGCGTCAGGTTTGTGGGTGGACGTGTCGATGATGGGAGGGTAGTGAGGATTAGGAAGGCATGGAAAATCATTGTCATAATCTAACACAGCAAATCTGTTTTGAGTCATGATTGGTTTGATGCTTGTGTTTTGCTTTCGCGGATGGACGGTTGAAAGTTTCTGCGGTGTTGCCTATTGTTGTCCACCTCTGAGTTTTGAACGACCTCTTCGAGCCTTCGGATATGTTCATCTAAATTATTGTTTACGTTGTGAAGGCTTTCAGAAGGTCGGCTTTGAGAGTGTACAGAGTAGAAAGTGTATAGCGAATAGTAGCCATGTCACGAATGCGTATCAAATGCGTGGCAAATATGAGAATAAATAAATAGATGAGAAATCAGATTATGTGTCAAAAATGTTTCTAAATTATCTTTTAATTTACGTGTATTAAATTATTTAATTTAAGTTACGTATTTATTTAAAAATAAAAGAAATGTAGTTCTAATTAGTATTTAAATGTGTTTGGTTAATTGCGAGTAGAGTTGAGTGTGTTTCCGTTAATAGATCTAAGCTGCAAACTAATAAATACAATTAGATTACTATACTTTACCTCTTTAAAGGCCACAAAAATTCACCACTTTTATATTCGTGAATTTGAAATCACAAGTTCAAAATTTTCCGTTACTGTTATATACGAAACTTTGAATTTTAATGTTTTCACAATTATCACAACACTTTCACTAGTTTTTTAATCCTTTTCGCAAAACTAAATTTATTTGTATAGCAAATATGTATTAAAGTCTTTGAAATCGTTAAAATGCACTTTTGTCCGTTACGCTGTCTTTTAAACCAAATACTATTTACTTCTTTTCCACTGCTTCGGACAATATAAATCTCTTTCAGCGTTCCTGTAACAAGTAAACAAGTAAAGAAAACAATTTAAAAACAAAAGGTACCTGAAAGATGTAAGAAAATAGTCAAAATTAGTAAAATATTGGAGCACAGTCCGAGCACGTCAGTCACGCAAGGAAGCAACCAACCAACCAACCAACCAACCAACAACAAATCAAATTAATGGCCTGTCCCTTTACATCTATAAGTTAATTTACATGAATATCCATTTCCATCTTCTTTTTGACAAGAATTGTATATATTCTTTTAATATTCTTTATAGTGATGGTATTGGAACAATGTAAATCACACTTGAAAGCTATCCCTAACCTTCAACCACACACACTGAAGTCATTACAGCTGGCATTCTCCTTCAAATGGCTGGTGAAAAAATACATGTCACAGAGTGACACTTAACTAGTTCTAACCTCTGGCAAAAAATCACTCCCTGTCCTGAACGGACCAGAAATAATCTGAACAATGATCAACACACTTTACAAGGACATATGACTTGGAATCCAAAATTACTACACAGAAAGATTAAAAAAATTACCAAAATTGACAATATTGTATTACATATCATCTGGAACAAACGGCACTTCCAACTTTCCAGTCTTTTTCAGCAAATGGGAAGGTGCCTGAAATATAAAAAAAAATGATGTTATAAGATTTCAAGATGTATAGTGCTGTGTCTCATCTTAAAATAAGATTTCTAAACTCACCAGGTCATGCAAAGAAGCCAAAATGAATGGTACATAAAATGAATTCACAGGGGACTGCATTCCACGCTGCTATTTTCTGCAGCCAACATAACTGGCATGCACTGTTCAACACACACATTTCTCCTTAAAATGTCCTCCACCGACAAGGCAGATCCTAACATGATCTTAAACAGCCAGCAGATATTTCCTGCACCTGTAATAAAACTTGTATCATGTATATTAATACACAAAATAAATATTAAATTTAATGTTGTTGCTACAAAAATAATAAGAATATATTAAAAATAAAGGAAATAACGGTCATGATCATAATATGAAACCAATCTTAACGAATCTCATCATGCAAAACATATAACATAATATTACTTATGGTTTCGAATCGTACTGCAAATTTAGCCTTATACCTTCCGCGTCTTCTGTTTGGTTGTTATGGCAACCCAACAACGCCCAATATTTTTTTATTTAAATCTGTAAATTTACAATCTGTTCAAAACAAGAGCAATAAGTAAATATGATATTAGAAAATACAACTTGCATGGAAAGGTCACCCACTGGTGATCTTCCTTTATCATATTACACATTACAGTATTATCTCTTACATATTACACATTGCAGTATTATCACTTACATATTACACATTACAGTATTATCACTATTGTCATTTTAAAATATATTTGGCAAATCCAATGGTTTGAACTTTTTCAGTCTTTTGACTTCTAAACTATTGTCCAGTAAGTTTATGGCTAGTACATTTTTATGGTTTTCTAGTTTGCTGACATATTTATGGCTAAAATTTCTAATTTCTTGTTGTACTGTTAGCATGTTAAAATCATTATGTAGCACATCGTTTCGGACATACCAGGGAGCACTAGCAATGTCTCTCAGAACCTTGGATTGGAATCTCTGTATGGTTTGAATATTTGACCTGCAGGTAGAGCCCCAGAGCTGTATGCAGTATGTCCAGATTGGTTTCATTGGTTTCACTTGTATATTAAAAGAGATAGACAGGTGTTTCCTGAATTTGAAAACAAACATGGTTTAAGCGCTAGTAGTGTTCACAGACGGACAGACGGCGGGCGTTTCGCCTTGAATTGGGTTTTCGGCATTAAGAACCCACAAAACAGGGATTCTGGCTACACCACGTATTAGAGGACTTTTTTCTCTTAATTTAGATACAGTATTTTTTCACTTTTTCGTTATCAGGGCCCGGCAATGAAATTTTTCTTCCGAAAATTCGCTGGTTCTTTCGCGCAGAATTACATAACTTTCTCTATACTACGTATATTACTCCGTTTATAGTACGTATACGAAAAAGTAAAAATGATATTTCATTAAAATCTGTCCCCTATTTATAATATATTTGTAGAAGTGTGTTCAACATACTGTTAATAATTCACTTCACCACAATAAGAGGCTTAGTTATCCCCATACTACAGTGGATCATTTTTTCGTCAACTAAGTTTCATTCAAATACATTCATCCCACGAAAATTGCAAAAACTTGAAAATTAATAATTTATATTACTGTTTCTTACATTAACTACATATTAATAAGTATTAATAAGTTTGGCTAACCTCAGATAAACAAATGAAAAAAACAACAACATCTGACCCAGTTAATCAAACTGTCCTAGTTATTTTAGTATTGTTTTCTCAAATATAAATATTTGGCTATTTTTGATTTTGGTTTATTACTACATAGGAGAGGCTCTAATCTGGTTTTTGACTAGGGGCCTTTAATCTTGAAGTCCGGTCTTGAGTTTACAAGGACTTTTTACACTCACTGTAAGTTTTTTACTCTATATTTCTTTCAAAATATTGAAAAATGAAAAATAATTTTATTATTCTCTTCCTTTTTGGAAAAACTATAAACTTCTATTTAAAAAATGAAGGATGATTGAATTTATCCCAAAATAAAAATGTTACTAACAATATCTCTGGGCACTTTTCTTGTCCTCTGCTTCAGTGTTGTTGGGCGAAAACTGCATTTCGATATCGTACACAGTTTAAATTTACAAAGGTCGTCCATAGTTTGTGAGGCACCTGGTATTTATATCATTTCAGTTATTATTTTAAACACTTAACAATCCACTCCACGCAATTTTGCGTAGTGCAACGATTATGGACCATTTTCTGAAATTTCATATTATAGTGTTCCAACCGAAGTGCTAGCAGTACGCTTTTTCGAAATTTTGATTGATAAAAACTATGGACGGCATGCATGGTAATACAGTCTAGTTTTTTGATATTACAATTGTTTGGTGATGGAATTATCAGAATAACGTTCGTAAAAAAACTATTAATTTTAACTTACGTTCATTAAACAAAATAACTTCTTAACCTGTGATAAGTTAAAGCCCTGATGAGTCCCAACGAAAAAAGAACTTCTTAATCCATTTATCGAGTACTTCGTGATAACAAATGAAGCTGAATTCTAATGGTATGTTCTAAAATATTTTGATATTTCGATAGCAAGAAAGTCGTCGAATGATGACATTTAGCGACTGTGTTGTGTAATATTCATTTTTCCCACTTCCCAGGCAATATTTTCTGACTCCCAATTAGCAAAAGCGTACCTCCGCATCTTCGTTCTGATAAGACTGAAACATTTTCTTGAGAAACGTCAATAAAATATTTCAATAGTTTTTAATTTTTGAAAACTTAATTTAATTAATTTAAATTACTTAATTAACTTAAGTTCATTCACAATTAACTTTGTAATTATTAAAGAATTACATGAATTCAAGTGGATTGCTAAGACTGTATTTTTTTATATATTGGGATTAAATGAAAAAAAAATAGTTCAGGAATTGGTTGTGAACTAATTTTCCATACCATTACCTTGTCTGTTTATTTACGAATCAGTGGCTTTCGTCAAAAATGACTTGCGAGAATATATTTTCAGAAAATGCCGAAGTCTATTACTATAACACTCGACATAGAAATCATATTCATCAGGTGACAGTATCAACAGCTCATTACAAAAAATTCACATACAATACATGTACAATATTTTACAACACTTAGCCAGATGACATTAAACGATTAAATTCGATAGCAAAGTTTAAATCCCAAGTGAAATCGTTTCTGCTGCATAACTGTTTCTATACAATTAGAGACTATATTGAGCATCACAAGAAAAGTAACATTAATTTTAACAATGATACATAATGCATTATTTACCATTTGGACTGTATAAATGTGTATAAACAACCTGTAACAAGTATTGTACTACAGCCTCCGGTCAATGACCCCCATCTCGATCAGGTTTTTCGTCCAGTTTCCCTGATCCATTGAGCAAATGCTGAGATGGCCCCTTGTTTTGCTTCTGGACATAAATGTAACTTCATTTTCTGTGCACGTTTTCTCTAGAAGACAGGAAATTGTGGGAAATACATTTATTCAAATTATCGTTTCCATGTCGCGGCAGGAAGTATTATTCCAAAGGACAACGTGGATAAGAGCCAAAATTTATTGCCTTTTTATCCTTGAAAATAGATTTTATTACATGGGAGCTTTTTTTCTTTCTTCCAAAATTTAAGTAGTGTATGACTTAGTGTAGGAATCACAGAATTTCGAAAATGTGCACACAATTCACTTTTTCCCCATAGCACGTCATACGCAGTTTTTGTTTTTTGACGTAAAATAAATAAATTGTCTGGAAACAAATGAGGGTTGGCATCAGATGCTAAGATCCTATTACGAATCGAATTACGTACCTTGAAAACGAGAGGCGATAGCTCCGGTTGGATTGCGGAATTTTGCATCTTGTGTAAAGGGAATTGAGATGAGAGAATAAAAAAGAATTGCAAAATTTGTAAAATTATAAACAATTTCCAATTTTTGCGATTCTATAGTGGGAAGGGTTCTCTGATGTCCCAGAACCGAAAACTGCAAATTAACAATTTTGCAACAATTAACAATTTTATAAACAATTCCAAAATGTGCGCTATTCCTGCCGGGGAGTGTCCCCAAATCGTCCCTGAGCTGAATATCGCAAAATAAGTTTTGACAAGAGATGCGAATTGATTGCTTAATATATAGTTTAATTGTTACTTTAATGATAAATATACACTTGGTCTTTGAAGTTTACTGTTTTTTATTAAAATGGTTCCCTAGAAGTCCTCAATCGATTCGAGATAGTCAGTATTTTGCAATTTTCGCAAATTTAATAAACATATTGTGACATACCAATATGGGGACATTTTTTATTACATAATATTGTCGTAAATTGGCGAAATGGTTAGGGCAAATAATAGGCAATATGGCGCCTTAGTAACGACGTCGTAGTTGTTGTCAGGATAAACAAACATTCATCTGACCGTGGAGGCGACTGATTATTAAAACGGAAGTTTGGGCATTTTGTCAAATAAAAGAAAGGCGTGGCATAGTGGGTTTTAAATGGGAGGAAAAATTCATTCGGTCGCATGTCGTGACGGTGAGCAGTTCGCTCGTGAATAGATTAATTTGTGCATGTAGGGACTTTGAAATATTTTCGTGGGTTGAGCAAGAATCGGACTTGAGGGACTTATTCGGACTGAATATTTTCGTAGCAGAACCAGAAGTGAACTTGTGATACTTCTAAGGATTAGGGAACGTGTCGAGTTCCGAATATTTTTGCTGTGCATCAAAATAAGACTTGGAGTTTTTCACGAGTGAACTCTTAATAATTCTTGAACTGATAAATGTATGCGGTTCACAAACGATACGGGACTTTGCCTATTTTCTTGCTATGAACGGAAGATAGAACTAAAAGATTTGTTTTGCGGTGTAATCATAAAAGCACTGGATATTTATGCGGTAAGAACGGGCATCGGACATAATATAGTGGAGCTGGAACAAATATTTGAGTGATGCGAAGCGGTGAATCGGCGGTGTTCGTTTTTAAAGAAGAGCAGAAGATTCGTGGTAATTGGACTTCGTAACTTCGGATCTTCAAAAAAGGAGGGGGAAGGCGTTTCTTCGAGGAACCACCAATTAGGAGCACGCGAAGACCAGAATCGCCGTATAAGGTTCGAACCAGGATATGACTAAGAAAGTTATCAATGTAAATTTCTCACATTTTAATTTGCTACAGTGATAAAAATAAACATTAAGTTTCTCTTGAAAGAAAGAGTTTTCGTGGTTTCTCCGAAGAATACCAGACGTATGACAGAGCAGTAACCTAACACACGGGCCACGTGCCGCGCGCGATCTTTCCTAACTCTTTTTTGTCCTAGCCTCCCCTTAGTTACGCTTGGACCCACATACACTACATTACCACACTTGTTGGGAGACTCTGGGACAGTGCCCCGCTGGTGGGAAATACCTGGTTGGGGAAAACTCCGTAGTCGACGTACGTGGCGCCGGATGCCGACATCCAGCGGGCGGGCCATGATCACCTTCCGTGATAAAAAATATGCACTTTTGACTATTGACCGTCTGCAATAACTAATCAATCAACCAAATTGCCTTTGCATACCACTAGTGGTACACGTATCACCGTCAGATGTACCCTAGCCTTTGCTCTAGAGTGCATTTGAAGCCACTTCCGCCCCTTTGGCAGATGGCGAGCTGACGTGCCGACGCGAGGTGACGTCATGAGCCCGCGCGGCGCGGCCCGCACAGCCACCGCACCGGTGCGTTCCGGACGGTGACGGCGCGAAGGTCGGCGACCCGCGAGGGCCGGGGACGTTGTGGATGGGCAGCAGAGCGCGGCCCAGTGGCTCCCGGCCACGCCCTCGCCCCCCGCGCCACCCCACACGCTCGCGCGCTTCTAGCGGGCCTTTACTGCAGCATCACACCGCGCCGCCCCGCCAACGCGCCCTTCAAGCTCACTTTGTCCAGCGAGGTGACCTCACGAGCGTAAGAATTAACATTTAATGTTTTGATAACATAAAATAAAGAACGTTTCGTTTATTTTTAACTTAAAAAGGGTCTGTGCGGCCAAACTTATCTGTGCGGCCAAACTCAAAATATAACAATCCTTTTTTTGTTCAAAGCTTTTATCACTTATAACTTCTCTTTACAAAACAAAGTTATTGAGCCAAATCAGCCCCCATAAGTGCTTCTTATTTGGCCTACCATGAAACAATCATACCTGAAAAATCGAAAAGTTTAATACTTTGAGTTGAACAAATAAGTTGTTTTTTAACTTTGAATTTTTCTTTTCTAACCATGTCCTAACTAGTTCGTGGTAGTAGATGGTTTCAGTTAGTACTGTTCTTCTGAAATGGGCCTCTGCTGACAAAATTTAATGAACGTCTGACAGATTTTTTTATATATTTTAGATACGACTGAATTGCATTTAACAGGTGAATATATTTCCGACACTTCAGAAAGTTGTTTAAATACAAAGCTAGAGGAAGAAGTTCCTCTAGCCTAATTCCGAATAGTTTCCGGTTGGGTTCCATGTGCTCAGTACATAAATGGTAGATCAATGCCCTTGATTAGCATTTCCCAGTAGTTTTTGCTACCCGCTCTGCTGGCGCTTCCCTTCTGCTTGGGTTGTTTCTGTCACTCTCGCATTCCATGGTCGTCCTTTCATGGCAGACACTCATCACTCTCTATTGGTAGGCGCCACATGTCCGTTTCCGCGAATCTCGTACGTAATCGCCGTCCTTTCGCTGTTGCACTTTTTTCGCCCTCGCATCATTAGCCAGCATTCGCATTCGCGCACTCAAACCTGCACCGCTTCAACGCACTCGCTGGTCGAAGGTTCCCTATCCTACTTCCTTATTATCTCCATTGTTCTCCTGACTACAAACTACGCACTGACACTGACTTTTTAGGTCCCACTGTCTCCCCATCCCCGCCGACGACAAAATTCCTTGCCCTAGCTCTGGTTACGATTTTCTACCCTCGTCGCTCTTGCAATCGCGCTCACTACTGTAGTCATACATGCAGTTATCGCCACTTTTGTCTTCTGCAACGTCACTCCTTTGACTCTCCCTTATTCGACCGCCGCTGTGGCTGCCATGAGTACTCGCCCCCCCCCTCACGCCATGCGACCCCTGCATCACTCTTCCTTTCCGCGCACGTCAATGAGCACGCCCGTGGTGCATTCAGCGGGATTGGGTCACCTTGGAGCGTCACCTTTCGCTGCCACGCGACCGGATCGATTGGCTATTTCAGCGAATGCTCACTGCCGCAGTCTCGATGGTCTCGAAAGAACACACTGTGATCAGCGTCTATGAAGATGCAGACTTCACCTGATTAGATCTTCGAGCGATCTTCATTAAAGTGAATAGGTTCAAAAATTACTTCAGTGACTGTGATGGCCAATAATATAGATGTTAAATGTAATGCTAACGATTTGGCAAGTACGATGTATCCTGGTCTTCAGAAGATAAGCCAAAGAAAATGTTTTTACTTCAAAGTTTATCAGTGAATTAACAAATGTATAAATGACAAATTAAAGCCCCATTTATCAGTATACAGTTTCATCACTCGTGTTATCCAATTCTTCCTTAAATATGAATTTAGAAAAAAGTATCTATCTCTAAGTCGTAATGATACTCACGAAGCGGACCAAAAATGGATTGCATCATTCGTTGATCCATTACGTTTCAAGAGAGACTTTTATCAAATAACTGGTACTGATCTATTAATGTAACTTTTTTCTCACACAGTAAATCGATAGCAACATATAGTACGTATTTCTAAAGAGCTCCAACGTTCAAACTCTTGAAAAAATCATAGAATCGCAAAGTAATATAAAGCAAACACAAGTCTCACTTTCTTAACGCTCTGAAACAATAGTCGTTTGTTAAGCAGTAAACGACAACGAAGAAGAAGGAGTAAAAAAGAAAGAAAGAAAGAAAGAAAGAAAGAAAGAAAGAAAGAAAAGAATGAGACGACATTAAGGTAACTTCGCGACAGAAAGAAAGAAGAAAAAGACGTTTTCAAAGACAAGCGAAACGGAAGAAAGACAAGAACGCAAAGAAAAAAGCAAACGAGACAAGCATAACGATACTGAAAAAAAAAGGTTAGAAAGAAAGAAAGAAAGAAAGAAAGAAAGAAAGAAAGAAAGAAAGAAAGAAAGAAAGAAAGAAAGAAAGAAAAGTGAACTGCGCGGTGGCGGGCGCGCGCCTTCTAGTGACGCCGCGCCGCGGAGGAAGCGGTTCCACTGCGCGCGGCCCTCGCCTCACCCGCGCCGCCACGCCGCCGCGCTGCGCCGGCGCGATTCGCGTGTCTCCGACGCGCGCACACCCGCCTGCCACTCGGCGCCGCACAATGCACGCGCGTATAAAAAAGCACGAGTGCAAAAAATGGCTCCAGCATCCGTGGCGTTATTGTCGTCCGGGAGGTTGTTACGCCGCTCTGGTCATTGGCATTTCGGCGCTTCCGGCAGCACGGCACGGCCCTGGGGCGAGGGTGGGGGCCTCGGAGGAAGCACCACGGGGGTATGCGGCCGGGCTTGGGCCTGACACGAGCGATACTGGGAATGATTGCAACAGGAGAGACTTATACACTTTATAGACCAAAGTCTAGTAGAAGCGTGAGGAGAAATCTCGCTTATAAATGTGCAAAAATTAAAGAAGTATTATGTAGCATTGTCTCTTGCAACTTTGCGAATACTTGTTACCGCTTATTGTTGGAGAAATAAAGAATAGAAGTCGGTCATAAACATGTCTATCCTTGTTATATTAAAATCAAGAAATTGCAATCGAGCATGTTTTCTTACCGTCGTCAGTCCGAAAAATTAGAATCGGAACAATAACTTTCATTTCTATTTCTCTGTATTTTGATACGAGTCTACTGCAAAGTTTGAGAAAATGCTTATGTCCATGGCATGTGAACTGGCTTTTAATTATTTATTGAAGACAGATGAAACTGATATAATTAAGTACTGAATTCACTAAATAAATTAGCTCCACTTGTGCTATTTGTTACGATCCCATTTCCAGTGGTTCCTGTACGGTATTTATATTTTCTTTTTCTGTTGGTTGATTGATTGATTTTTCGTGTATCCGGGCGCGTCAACGGCTTCGGTCATTAGTCCCGTTAGTGTAGTGAATGTTGGTTCTCGGGAGATGGCGGTGATCTTCCCCCGTTTGATGGCAAGATCCGGCACCGACCTACCGTCGGCCAGTGGGGTATCCCCCTAACCAGGACTCTCCCACCAGCGGGGCACCGCCCCAGTCGGGACAAGTTCTAATCTCCCGACCGGTCTCCCGGAATATGTGATAGTGTGGTGCATGTTAGTGTAAGTGTGTGTGTGTGTAAGAGGAGAGAATAGGACAAGGAAGAGGAAGGAGAGATCGCGCGCGGTCTGTGTCGCGTTTGGTATGAAGCAGCCCGCATTCGCCTGGCGTTGGTCAGAAAACCACGGAAACCACTGATCAGAGCAGCCGGCCGCTAGAATTCTCCTCCAGACAGCGACTGAATTCGACCTAGCAGAAAAGCCAGTGTCGAGAACCCTGCCGCCATCAGGACTCGAACCTAGGACCTCCCGGACAGAAGTGCTCCAGTGATAGCAGTTGATGCACTGAGCTACCGCTACCGGTTTTTCCTGTTGGAAGAGTAAAAACATTCAGCTTCTCTTCCAACGGAGCTAGTAATTTTTCTTCATTCTTCAAAAATTTCTAATCTATTTTTTCTTCATTCTTCAAACTTTTCTCATCCGTCTTCTCAATTTTCTGTTCCTCAAACTTATCTCTCCTCAATTTCTTCTCACACCAATTTATATTTCTGGGCTGTCTTTGTTCTAACTTTTCTTCCAAAATTATGGAATTTTCTGATAACTTTCTCTAAACTTGAATTTTTAGTTAACTTCCTTCTAAAAATTTGGAATTTTCAGTTAACTTTCCTTCTAAAAGTCTGGAATTTTCTGTTAAATTTCCTTCAGGTTTCTAAAATTTGTACTCAGTTGTCCCAAAATTCTGGAATTTTCCATCAATTCTCCTTTTGATACTTTGGGTAGGTCCGAAAAGTTCCCGGTTGTCTCGAAGAGAAAATTCTCTGGATCCTCGCCTGCTGCCTTCATCGCGTTAGCAAGACGTTCTTGTAATATTGCTTTCGTGCCCGTTGTGTCCTGATTCATCTCTTCTAACTCTCTGCAACTCGGCCACTTTCAGATCCCGTAAGGTTTTGTGAAACTCATCTTGATTAAAGTTTTTAATTCACCACACGTTTCTATTTTGACCCCAAACCTGACACCAATTGTTACGATTCTAGGGGGTGAATTAAAACTCTGGTATTATTTTAACAAAAACGTTTATTTTGTTTTTTAACACTTTCACTGAAAACACTTGATTTATATAGAAATAGTTTCACTTCATTATTCTTTATACGGCACTTTTGTATTTATTTATACTTTTATGGACATATTTATATTTTATATATATATATATATATATATATATATATATATATATATATATACATATATTCTAGATACATTATTATATTATTTATTATTTATTTACACTATTAATTTCTCTTTTGATATTTCCACTGTTCACTTCTTGCACTGTCGTAGTTTAAGTAGTGACTTCTGTCTGATGCAGACTGGCCACAGTCCACTGCACTGACCACAGTTCACTGCACTTACCACAGTTCGCCGCACTGACCACAGTTCGATGGAATGTGATCACAGTCACGTCAATGAGCACAACTACTGACTGCTGCCACACACCGCGATGCACACACGCTTTCTGGGCGCCTAGCTTCCACTTCAGACTTCTAAGACGACTCGCGGTCGCCGACCGCCACGTGAAATTATACTCGTCAGGTTCCGTCGAGAATTTTCTAGACTTTGTGATACGCCCCGCGAACACCCTGAGAAAATTTACTTCAAGGGCCGCCGGCAGCTATCGCAATCCGCGCGAACAGGTAGTTCGTGGTGATGCCGGCAGATGAGGCAATATTCGTTACAGTATTTTCTACTTGGTGCATTAACTCCTGTCCGTACTGTATAGTAGTCCACATCTCTTGTCCGATTTTCGCTGGGGGTAAGTATATTATGCCGCATGCTACGAGAAGAGTCCGTAAAAAATATATAGAATGATTTGCAATATATGAAGATAATTATGTAAGGAAAACGCGAAATAACAAATATGTAAAATCAGATACTAGAATAAGAAATATCAAAATTCATTAGAAACAGGTAGTACACTTAAAGTGAATAAGTACCCTTACAATACAATTTTGTTTGCATTGTTAATGATTAAACACGATATTGGAGCGCTTTTGTGGGTATTTAAAAATGTTTGATTGCCGTATTTTGTGTTGAATTACAAGAAAACTACTCATATTATCCAAATGTTGTTCTTGACCTTTTTCAAGACCTTTATTCCTTTAAAGAACAGGTTTCAATAAAGTAAACAATCTCTCTTAAAATTTGTAGTAGTAGAAAGACGCCCCAAAAAATTGTACATTAGCAATTTTCTAAAAATAAGAGATGTCAATAGACACAATACTTGCACCATTTTTTGTAAAGTACCCTCAAAATCAAAATATCCGTTTGAAACCCCCAATGGTTCGTTCAGATAGATTGGGGAATATCCATTTTGGAGAAAATCGACTGAACGGTTTAGTCGTTGGTGTTGACCACAAACGGAGAGACGTTTTGCCGTCAATCGGTTTTTCGGTATCAAGGACCCACAAAACATGGATTCTCGCCACATCACGCGATAGAGGGAGTAATTTACTATAGCAGAGGATTTATCCACTTTTTCGTTACCAGGGCCCGGCAATACGTTTTACGGTGCACGATTACGTAACTTTATCTTCTTACGAAGATTGGAAAGAGGAGAAAGTAAAATAAATGTTCACAATTTGGAATTCCATTAATAAAAGTTTCATTAAACCGAATTTAAAAATAAATACTTCTTATGTCTATTGTTTTTGTAATATTGATCTCTGTCAGCATTGACAACAATGGTACGCACGTAGAAAACTCAAGAACGAGCAGAGAATCTTTGAAGATCTCCCTTCGAAATTTTTACGTGCGGCAATTCTGAATTAGTATAAGACAAAATATGTTTATTGCTAAAAAAATAACAAATTTAAATAAAAACTATTTTCAAAATTAATCAAATATATTTTCTGAAATAATTTCAGGAATATTGGTAGATTTGCAAAAATTGTAAAATTAGCAAAATGTGTAAAATACGTAATACAGTACAAAATATGTAACGAAAAATTTAGATATTTTGTTAAGATTGCAACAATTGCCGAGATCACAAATTTCAGAACAGCATGTAGAAAGGCAAACATTTTTTCCAAAAATGACTTTTTGTGATGTTTGTAATGGTAGCGAAGAGATTTACATGACCTCTAAGTTACATCGATATACGAAACTTAGTTTCTGAGATACAGATAAGGTAAAAAGGTACTATCTGCAAAACGTATGTACAAGTTCGTGAAAAAAGGTTCTATCTGCTTCACCGCAAATCAATCTGTTTACCTGAGTAAAGAAGGAACTCTGCGACGACCTGAGGATAGACTGAGGATGGTCTACATTGCCGAATAATGCATAAGATGAAGTTTACTGGTGTTTAATGACGGCGTAAACAATTCTCGCCCTGTGAAAGAATACATAGTATGAGCTGCTGAGAGCCTGTTCTGGCAGTATTTGGTACAAAATGGGGATTCATTCATCCACGTCGCGGAGCTGCGGAGCAGAGGGGAGGAGGAGTAAAGGTTGCGGATGACCAGAGGTCGTGGATGACGAAAGGTCGGAGTGGTCGAGGGGCAGGGGATGGGGGCAAGTTTCTAGGCCGCTGCCACCATGCAGCAGAGCAGATAATTGTCCGTTTGCGTTGGATTTCGTCCTACGGACTCTCTGGCGGACGTGATCCCGAAGGGTGTGCATAACTCATGTATGTGGGACATCATCCTGTTGGTTTCCTGCTTGCACGACTTCAACAAAGTGTCGAGGTTTTATAAGATCTTTTATAAAGTAGATTTAATTGCAATGTTGGAGCAGCGAAATTGAAAATAAGTGGTTTGAGCATTCTAGTTCTCAATACGATCCTCGTGCGACAAGCAGTTCTGAAAGAGACGATACAATTAAGGAGATGCAGCATAATGCTGTAAGAAGGTGGACGTATTTATATAAATATCGAACTATTTATACTTTATCAGGTCTAATTAGTAACCAGCCATAATTTATAATAGTTCGCCAAAATTGTTCATGTGGGAATACATTACGATGCGGGAATGAATGCCTTGTTAACTACGAATTTATTTTATAGGTTACGCCTTCACGTTTAACATATACTTCGCGAACTATTCCCGCCTCAGCTATGGCATAATATTCCTGGGGAAATACATCTTATAGCTCCTAGACTTTTTAGATTACAAAAACGAATTGTAATGAAGATAACCAATCCCACCCCACGTGATTCATGTAAGTCTCTCTTCATTAATCTGGGAATTCCTACCATTATCGTGTCTTTATTTACGAATCAGTGGTTGTTGTAATAAAATGACTTGCTCAAGGGCGGGAATATTGTAAATGCCGAAGTCTATTACTATACACCCGACGTAGAAATCATATTCATCAGGTGACAGTATCAGCTCATTACAAAAATTTACATACAATACATGTACATTATTTTACAACACATTGCCAGATGACATTAAACGATTAAATCCAATAGAAAAGTTTAAATGCCAAGTGAAATCGTTTCTGCTGCATAACTGTTTCTATACAATTAGAGACTATACTGAGCATCACCAGAAAAGTAACATTAATTTTACCAATGATACATAATGCATTATTTACCATTTGGACTGTATAAATGAGTATAAACAACCTGTAACAACTATTGCACTACAGCTTCCGGGTCAATGACCCCCATCTCGATCAGGTTTTTTGTCCAGTTTCCCTGATTCATTGAGCAAATGCTGAGACGGCCCCTTGTTTTGCTTCTGGACATAAATGTAACTTCATTTTCTGTACACGTCTTCTAGAATTCAGTGGGAAATACAATTATTCAAATTATCGTTTCCATGTTGTCGCGGCAGGAAGTAATAAGAGCGAAAATTTATTGTTTATATGTCTTTGAAAAGATTTTATTACATGGGGAGTTTTTTTCCTTTCAAAATTCAAAATTTATTGCTTGTTTATCCTTGAAAATAGATTTTATTACATGGGAGTTTTTGTTTTTCTCCCTTTCAAAATTCAAAATTTAAGTAGTATATAACTTAGTGTAGGGACCACAGAATTTTGAAAATGTGCACACAATTTACTTTTCCCCATAGCACGTCATACGCAGTTTTTAACTGTTTTTTTGACGTAAAATAAATAAAAATAAATAAATACGCGACATCAACTACTTGCACTCCACTGCATATGTTGATATAATGTTATAAAATTGGTTGTGTCTAGTTCCTACTCACAACCCGAATTATTAAATTTTACATCTATACAGTAAATAAATGTGTTGTTAACCCTTCGTTAGGAGCGCATCGATCTAGTAGACTCAATCCGTTTTAAGTAAAGTCCATCTCGCTGAGTTGTGGGTGTACGTTTTCGCAATTGTTTTGTTTCGTGCAATGTAAGTTTTCGCAGACATCCTGTGATGAACGATTTTGCATCCGGAGGCAAGGTTACCAAAAGATAAGTTGGAGGCGATAGGTCACATAGCTCCTCTTTCCTTGCCGACATACGCAATTCTTAGAAAGACTTACAGCCGTGTGCTTCACTCGCGCTTCAGCATTCGTGCGTGCTTTCTGTATTTGTATGCGTGAGAATAACATAGTATTCCCCTTACTAAACTATTAACAAGTAAACGTTTTGATATGCGTATGTGTGTGTTTGGTCGTGCTGCCTTAACAGAGATTGTACCTTCATCAGCATGTGTGATTTTAAACATGGTGCAAAACACTCCATCTTATTCCATCCCCAGATGAACTGGTGATAGGAGAGAATGGCGTGGCGGGAAGCGTGTGAATGGATGGTGATAATTTTGACATGAGCAGACGGGTTAATTTATTAGGTCTAGGATTTAGAGAGGTTATTTTGTTAAAGGGAGGGTATTGTGGGAGGAGGTAGGTTTCTTAATTAAGGTGTAGGAGGGGATCACAGGTTATTTTAATGCAGGTGAAGTTTTAGGGCTGGGAACATGTCCGACGGGTTATTTCTTTAAAGGGGTTTTAGATGGGTTATTTTATTGAGGGTACTGCGTCGCGATTGGTTGTTTTGTTAAGGTATTGGTAAAACTGTATATTGTGTATGGAGATTGTTGGAAAAACGGGACATTTCGGATTTTTATGGAACTCACGTCGTTTAGTAGAGAGGTAGTATGCCATTTCAGAAGTTTTGAAGTCGAATGTAAGTGCTGGTTGTCCAGATGCTTGGTCGTATGGTTCATGTAGCTATATTGTGGAGAAGGTGGAGGTAGGGTGAATATGCCGGGCGGTGGCGCTCCATTGTGAGATGGTTCTGTTTATGATATGACGATGAGGTTCGACAAAATCAGAGAAAGAAGGGATTGTAGCATTGTCGTGCAGTCGTTTCTGTGCAGTTTTGTAGGTTTCGTCGCAAGAGGTTTAATGTCGTGCTGAGTTTTACGTCGAGGTAGCAGTCGTCGGGGTGCGGGTCTGTAAGTCAGTCTGATTATTTGTTTTCCAGTCTGGCCGCAAGTTATAGTTTGATTGAAAAGTCGAGGCCCAGAGGCCTCAGCGCCATGTGGCTATTGGGTTTGATGTACGTATGGTATAAGTAAAGTTTGGCTTTGTCTTTAACGCTTTGTTTGTCGCGATGGGCAGTAAGGCGTTGATTGTCCGTGTGCTTTTTGGGTCTTGTCCTTGATGTGTCGCGTCCACAGTAGTTTAGAGTTGAATGTCAGTCCAAGGTACGTCACTGTTTCATGGAATGTCCACGTTATTAATTTGAATGGGGCGGCTGCTGATTTGGTTTCTTTCCATTGAAATATGATAGCTTGACATTTGGATGCGTTTATTGTTATTTTGTTTTCTGGCCCAGACTGTGAGAAGGTTAGCGGCTTGTCGTAATTTCCATAATGCCAGTTGGGTCGTGTGATTGGTACAGTATATGCCAGGTCGTCGGTATAGATAGTCATTTACATTGTGGAGGTACAGGTATGTCATTAATGAAGATGTTGAATAGGTAGGAGATAGCACAGCGCCCTGAGGGACGCCGGCTGGATGGGATAGGAGAGTGGAATAGCATGAAAGGTGTCGTACGCGGGAAGGAGCGGAGGGAGAAAATTTCCTCTCAGAAAAGACTGGTGCGAATTCTGGGATGTGTATGGTTTTATTTGAGAAGGAGGATCTCGTGGTTGGATTGAGTCAAAACGCACTGCTAAAATCGGTAAACAAGGCAGGGACGTCGTATGATATTGGAGGGATGTTGAAACGTCTAGGCAAGTCGTAGGGTCTGTAGTACCGCTGACCTATTCTCTGAAACCAAACTGTGTTTTTCGTAGTACGTTAATGTAAAGTGGTGTCATTCGTCTAAATAAAAGTCGTTCAAATAGTTTAAGGAAGTGGGTAAATAGATTGATTGGTCTGTAACTGCTGAGTTGTTTATGGTCTTTGCTTGTTTGACTGCGATGACGGTAGAATGTTTCCAGATGGAGGGGTGAGATAGGCGTGCATGAGTTGAAAATGCAGTCAAATGGTGAGTCGCATTATGGGTCAGATTTTAGTGCCGTCTGAACTCATCGGGGCCTGCAGCTTTTGTCGGGTCAAAAGTCGAATTTCTGTCTCGTATTTCGTTGTCAGTGAAAGTCCACAACTGTTGAGCAGTTGGAAGTGGCGGGGTTTCAAGAAATTAAGGATAGAGGATGAAGGGAGTGGGGGTTGGTTTCTGGGTGGGGGGGGAATTTGAGAAGTGAATTCAAGGTCAGCAATGACCTGGATCTGTGAGGGTGTTATCTGGAGCATTATGGGAGATAGGTTGTGGGGCTGCCTTCATGGTTTTAATTATTTTCCATAGTCGGTCGGGGTGTTTTAAATTTGTGTCCGTATAGTCTTGTCCCAAGTATTTCCGTGGTATTGCGTCAATTTGTCGTGGAGTGCACGTTTAAAGTGTTGGTAAATGGTCTTGTCCTCTTTTTGTCTAGTTCGGTAGTAACGTCTTTGTGCTCGTCTTTTTTGCCTGATGAGGTCTAGGAGTTCATTCGGAAGGTTTCGGAAGTAATGTGGCGAAGAATATAATGTAGATTTGCGGATGGCGGATTTGATCTGATGGTTGAAGTGGTCTATGGCTTCATCTATTTCTTGGCAGGTACTGAGGGATGAAGGAGTTTTTATCTTTTTCGATATGAGATGCTTGAAGTTTTTCCAGTCTATGGTGCGAGGAGGGTGAATGGGCGGGGCTAGAGAGTAAGGCGTTATATGAACCGTGAAGATTATTGGTAGATGAACTGATATTAACTCGCGCCGGGGGTAGGGATTCGTGATGATGATGGATGTGGAGTGGATTACAAGATCGAGGATGTCGTTTGGTCTCGTCGTTTCATCATGTGGGTAGGTTCCTGAGGTGCGAGAAGTTTAAGGTAGGTCTGGTTAGGAGATATTTGTGTAGGTCTCGTCCCGGTTGGTTGTCGTACTTGCAGCCCCAATTCGTCAGTTTAGCGTTCAAGTCGCCCGCTATAATAGAGGGTGTGCGTCTGTCAGTTAGTTGGTCCAAGTCTGCTGCTTTCAGTCTGCTGTGAGGTCTGTTATACATTAAAACGATTTTGATTGGTCCTAATTTTGTTCCTATTTGAATGGAGGTAGTTTCGAAAGAGGTACTGGGAGTCGGGAAGATGGTATGTGGGATCGTATTCCGAATTAAGATGGCTGTTCCTCCGCCCATGGTTATTGGCCGGTCTGTTCTGTATATGAGGAATTTAGGAATGGAGTGATGCAATGATGACTGTACAAAAATAGCTGTAAGTATTTTAGCATTTATTTGGAGCGTGGCTAATCACTTTTAAATATTTTATTTGAACAATTTTATTAGAATACACAGAAAATATGTGGTTGATAACAATTTAGATGGAGTGAGAGGGAGTGAAAAATGAGAATAGAGTACTGAGATATGGGGTGGAATTTTGAATTTAAAGAGTTAGGAAAGTGCGGCGTTTAGGGAGGCGGTGACCGGGTGCTTGGTAGTGGGAAAAGTCTGGAGGATGAAGAGGACATTAATACCATTATATATGTCATACCTTACCCAAGTATTTACTTGGGTATGTACGAGGAAAGTATTCGAATGTTTTAGGCTCGCTGGTAGTTTATTCCAGGCTCGGATAGCTGTAATGGTGAAAGATTTGCTGAAAGAAGTCGTGCTGTGACGTGGTACACAGAGCAGAGCTGAATTACGAGCTCGGTTTAATTTCAGAGGATTGAAATTACTTATTAGACGTGTTACATGAGAACCGTGTAAAATTTTATAGAGAAGAAGTAGAGAGTGAAGTAACCGTCTTTTGTCTAGAGTAAGCATATGAAGTGAGTCAAAAAAGTGCGATACATGGTCGTATTTTCTTAGATCAAAAATAAACCGTACGCATGCGTTCTGTGCTACTTGAAGTTTACGTTGTAATTTAGATGTCATGTTTGTCAGAAGAAAGTCGCAATAGTCAAAATGTGGCATAATAAGTGATTTAATGAGTGTCTCACGTGTACTAATTGGTAAAAGCGTTCGCAGGCGTTTCAGCGAATGCATTGCGGCAAAACTTTACGGCAGGTTGAGTCTACTTGCAGAGTTCAGCTGAGTGTTGTCAATAAACACTTCTAGGTTCTTGACTTTGGAACACCAAGGTAGAACGGTGTCATTTATATAAATTTTAGGCAGTGTACAAGAGGATATTTTATTCACAGTGCTTTTTGAACTGATAATCATGCAGTGATTTATTTGGGTTTAATTGTAGGCCTAATAACGCTGCCCATTTGTTTAAGGTTATCAAATTTTCGTTAATTTTATGTGCGAGTGAGAAGAGTTCAGACGGTGCCACTTAGATATATCTGAAGATCATCCGCGTACATTTGATGACTGCAATATTTAAGTGCATTTCCCACATCGTTTACATACATTAAGAATACTAGAAGTCCTAATACAGAGTCTTGGGAAACTCCGCGGTTAAGTTTTAAGGCCCTTGAGGTGCGACTACCGGACACCACTCTTTGGGTTCTGGAAGTTAAATAGTTAGAAACCATGTGCGCGTAGGCTGTGCAAATCCCATGATTTTTAGTTTTGCGAGTAAGATATCGTAATCTACTGAGTCGAACGCTTTGCTGGAATCCAGAAGAATTCAGATAGTTATATTACTGTGATCTATAGCTGTTCTCGCATCTTCAATAACATTCAGTAGCGCAGTACCAGTATTCCTGCCGGAACGGAAACCTGATTGCTGATCGTTTAAAAGTGATTGGTTTTGGAGATACAGTTCAGTTTGTTACGGACGACTTTTTCGAGTACTTTAGAAATAGTAGGGAGGATGCTAATTGGGCGGTATTCCATAGGGCTTCTGGTTGATGCTGTCTTGGGAATAGGATGCACGAGCGCACTTTTCCAAGATAAAGGATATTGTCCGCTCATTTGAGAGATATTTACTATTTCGGTAATGATTGGATAGGTCACATCTAGGCTATTTTTTAGCAGTTTGGCATTTATATCATCGGTACCTGAAGCATTAGATTTGAGACTTTGAACTATTTTTTATTATATCCTCATTTTCCACGGATGAAAAGAAAAATTCGTCGTTGAATTTTGTTTCTGAGTTTTGGAGAAGCGCGAGGGATTGACTCTTCAAGTTACAGTCAAATGAAGGAACGTTACTTACAAAATTATGATTTAGAGATTCTAGGGGATTCGTTTCAATTTGGGGAGGAGCTTTACCTATTCCTAGATTTTTCAAATTTTTCCAAAATGTTTTCGAGTCGCGGACTCTGCCGAAGGTGGTGTGGTAATATTTTATTTTAGCGTTGCGGCATTTCTGCGTAACTAAATTTCTGAGCATTTTGTACTGTTTTTTAAATAGTTCGCATTTAGTTTTCCGGAAAATAGCATGCACTGCATCGCGATCTTTCATTAAATTCCGAATTTCATCAGTTAACCATGGTGCAGGAGAATGAGTTACGCGTGATATTTTTCAAGGCGCGTGCCGTTGTATTATTAAGTTTGTGAAAATCGCCACTTTAGCTTCCAGCGATTCTTCTTCGTGGACAAGGTGCCACGGAAGTGTAAATCCATCTACATTAAATGCTTGTTTATCGAATTTTGAAAAATCGCGGTATTTGATTAAGTGCGGTGTGTATTTACGACACTTCAGATTGTAAACGAGATAAATTAGATCGTGTTTTGAAATCGATCGTGAACTGGAAATTGACCGTGATTTCGAACTTTGTTTTTATTAGACACTATTATATGATCGATCCAAGTTTCCGTGCTCTTTAAGTGGTGCGTAGGTGCTAGAGGTAAAAGTTCGAGGCACATGCTGTGGAAAAAGCGCGTAAACTGCTGTGCAGAAGGAGAGGTTTTTAATAAGTTATGATTAAAGTCACCCATTACAATAATATGTTCATAAGAATGGATCACAGATGCAAGGGTTTCGTCCAACATATCTATGCTGCCTGACTTAGGAGGTAAATATATGACAGCCAAGAGACATTTTTTCCTAAAAGTCCGACTTCGATAAAAAGATATTCACTTCGTTGGCAATTCGTATTTGTTGAAGAGAGTACAAGTTTATGTCTAAGATCGTCGCGATATATACTAACACCTCCACCATGTGCGGCGACACTGGCTTTTCGATCAGCTCTTATCAAGCGGTACCCTGGAATTGCTACTAGCGCGGAATTGAGAGAATTTTTCAACCAAGTTTCGCTTAAGAGAAGCGCATGAAAACGGTGTGTAGATATTATTTCCGTTACTTCATCGAAATGGCAAGGCAGAGACTGAGCATTTAAGTGTGCAACGTGCAGACAGAAGGAGCGAGGATTAGGCTTATTTCTAGCATCAGACGCTTGTACCGTCGGGGAAAGGTTCCGGTCACCCACAGGTAAAGGATTTGCAGGATGGAGGGAAAAGAGTAGGAGCATTAACGAGGGTTTGAAGGCGTTCGCAGAAGACGAGGAAGGAGAATTCTCGGAAATATCCGAAAGTGGTTGTGAAAGAGGGGTGTGGAGTGGGGAGGTGGATGTGGGCGCCCCTACGCTAAGTTTGAACTGCCTCCAGCTGGCCCCGGGTTTTTCCTGGACGACTTCCCACGTTTGTGCATGTCCGTCTTCTCCAAAATTTTTGAGGCCGGGGTCGTGGCAGCTTTGAAAACCGGGCGCGTTTTCGGAGATCTCACGAATCGATCCAGAATGTTTCAGCAGCCGTTTACAATTATGCGTTTTGAGCGATTATGAGTATTTTTTTTTATTTAGCTAGAAACGGGCCCGGTATAAAGCGTCAGATACATCGTTTCAATTCCAGAAATAATCACATTTCACGTCCAGATAAGGCTCTATTTGTATATGCTGCTGATTTACGGGCAACAGGTAGTGGGAAATTTTTTTGGCCCAGAAAAAACCGGCGCTAAACCCAAAGGAGATTTCAAGGGGGGTTTATATGAAAAATAAAGGCAGCAGAAGTTTGGAAAAAAGGGGGTCAGGCGGGGAAATTTTCCACACCCTGCCAAAGGGGCCCCCAAAGTTGGGGGGCAGAAAAGGGAAAGGTTAGTAAGGGGGGATCAAAGCCCCTTTGGCTGGGGTGCAAATAAAAAGGAGGGACATCGAAATTAAATTTTCAAGCCGGTTTAAAAATTTTTAAAATTTTATTTTTAATTTATTCAGTTGAGGTAGTGATTTAAAATTTGGAATGATTAAATTGCATTGTCAATATTATTTATTTTAAAAAATAGCAATTTTTAATTATTTTTTTAGCAGCTAAAATTATTTTTTTAGCAGCTATTATAAAAAAAACATTTAAAGAAAATTTTAACTTCACTAAATTTTCAAAAATAATAAAATTGAAAATTGATTTTTATATTTTGAATTATAAATTAATATCAATTATTAAATTTTTAATTAATATCACGGGGAAAGGGGATAGGATAAAAATAAAGAGTTTGTAGTAGCATAATGAAATTGTCAACTTTAAAAAATGTGGAAAAAATGAAATTATATTTTGCATATTTTCAGATGAGATTTTCCTAGTTTTTTTCCATAGATTATCACTAAAAAATTTCAAAAATAAAAAATTTTGTAAACGATATTAAAGATACTGCAATTATTTTTTAAGGGGGGCAGCCCTAATCATCAATTTAAAAAGGGAACACTATTTTCTTGAACCCTGCTCATGTAGAAAACGGGTGATTTCAACCCATGAAAGAAACAAAAGTGACTTTTTTTTCATATCATAATTGTTGTATAAAATACAAATTGTTTTAAAATATGAATATAATTTCAATATGTGATAAGAAATATTTGATATTAAAAAAAATTTTTTTGTTGTGGTTTTTAAATGATTATAAAATTTTGTGTTCCTGGCTTTTTAAACCTTAAATTTTTTTTTTAAAAATACAAATGTATTTTTGTTTTTTTATTCTGACGTAAAATTCCCCAGTAGTGAATACGATAAATTATTTAATTTTTTACGTTAAAAATTCAAAAAACACCATAACCCACCCCGGGGACGCCGTGGTGTGTCGCTTCTATCTCAACAATTGGCGGGTTGGTTCTCCCCCCCGCTCACCTTTCACTTTTTTTCTCTCACTTTCGTGTTTCTCCTCATCCCTTTCCCCCTCCACAGTACCGAGGGAACGTCACATCTCAGAAATTGCTCCGCCACTTTGAGATAACGGGAGAAAATCTTCAGAGAAGGAAGGGGAAATGGGGAAAAAAAGCCACAGCCAATTATAGGCCCTTGCCCGGGCTCTGGATTGGGCAAGGTCAAGCCTTTGGGTTTAAGCTGTGGAAAAGCCAGATTGGGTGAAGGCCAAAGAAAAAGCCAGATGTGGCTGCATCGCCCATAATATGTGCCAACTGTCTGTCGCGAACGGTGGAGGTGAGGACGTGACCTCTACCCACAGTGTCTCGTGAATTCTGTTGTAGTTGACTCATGTGTCCAGTGTGCGTCCACATTTTGTGCTCTGCCTAGTGTAAGGTTTTCGTGATAAATTGTATTCCTGTTTATAAAATTCTGGATTCAACTGGTGATTTAAAAAATAATGTTGCCTCCATATGAAGTAAACAACCGATATGGCATCAAGCCGGCAGCCGGAATCTGAATTCATAATGGATTAGTTTACAGTCAAGCTGAATCTAAACTCAGTTGTTTCTTCAACAATACAACAGCAGCAGCTCATTTTACATCAGATACCATAAGGGACAGTGATAGAATGCCATTGCCCTTTCTCCTCTTGCAGTAGTCTTCAAGTTCAAGTTCAACTGTTGCTTTATCGCATTTGAGAAGGTTGTCTTGGCGCGCACTTTTGAGAACAGGGAAGGGTCGCGAAGGCCACTTTCCCAAAAGCGACAATGTCGACGGCTGCAAGAAAAATTGCACGTTTAATTTCAAACTGAAGTCTCATGATATAAATATATAAAACGGGTATATATTATATTATTATCGGTTTTTGCATCACTACCAATGTGAACTATTTTTATTTAATCGCAAAATATCAAAAATACTAATACCTTACTCTATCCGTTTGAATTCATGTAATTCTGCAAATACAAAGTTGATTGTGAATGAACTTAAATAATTAAGTAATTTAAATTAATTAAATTAAGTTTAAAAATGAAAGACCTATTGAAATATTTTAATGAAGTTTCAAGAAAATGTTTCAGTCTATCAGAACGGATGGCGCTTTCTAATTGTAAATTGGAGCAGAAAATAAACGGACGCAGAATATGTCTGGAAGTGAGAAAATGAACATTACGCAACACTGTCGCTTAATGTCATCGTTCGACGACTTCTTGCTATCGAATATCAAACATTTTAGAAGATAACATATTATTCAGCTTCATTTGTTAGCATAAGTACTCGATAAATGGATTAAGACGTACTGTTTCGTTAGACTCATCAGGGCTTAACTCTCATACGGTAAAGAAGTTATTTGATCAATGAACGTAAGTTAATATAGTTTTTATTTATTCTGTGTCCATCACCAAACAATTGTAATATCAAAACTAGACTATTACCATTAGTTTTTATCAATCAAAATTTCGAAAACGTACTCTAGCACTTCGGTTAGAACATTCTAATATGTAATTTCAGTTCATTGTCCATAATCGTTACACTATGCAAAATTAGGTTGAGTGGATAGTTAAGTCAGAAAATAACTCAGTCACTCGTATTGATATACAGGACAGTTTAGTTAACTGGGCCAGATATGCTTTTATTTGATTTTTTTTGCTTTGTTTATCTTAGGTTAGCAAACTTAATTTATAATAGTATAAAGTTAATATAAGAAACAGTAATACAAATTATTAATTTTCAAGTTTTACAAATTTCGTGGATGCAGAAACGTAGACGAAAAAATGATCCACTTAACTGCATATGGATTAACTGAGGCTATGAGGCTTGCTGTGGTGAAGTGAATTATTAAGAGCATGTTGAATACAGTTCTACGAGTATATTATAAATAGGAGAAGATTTTAATGAAATATAACCTTTATTTTGCATACCTACGTATATACGAAGTAATACGAATGTAGAGAGTTATGTAATGCTGTAAGAAAACGGCGGATTTTCGGCAGAAAAATCTATTTCGGATCCTGATAACAAAAAGTGGATAAATGCAGTTGATTAAGAGAAAGTCCTTTAATACGTGATGTAGCCAGAATCCATTTTGTTGATCCAGCGAAAACTCATTTAAAGGAAACGCCCCCTTTTTCCT
>CAXIVR010000002.1:119576040-119861040 GCA_964035755.1 Teleogryllus oceanicus
ATTGTTTTGCCATCAGAAAACATGGTGGGCGACAGTACAAATAGCTTCAAGCCGGAGCACAATATTTACACACAATTCCTTTCTATAAAACTGAAGCTCGTTGGAGCTGATACAAAGAACAGTATGTTCAAAGTATGTTGGTGATTATCAAAAGCTTAGTCAAATATCTGTCTTTTTCATCCATTAATTTAATAATCATTCAGTTTAATTTTCAATTTATTCAGTTATGTTAAATTAAAATTTTCATTACAATTTCTTTGTTGAAGCTACTATCAGTGTTTATAATACTACAAATAATATAATATAATAAAGTTAGAATTTTTTGTTGGTTTTTATTTTGTTCAATTTGTGTAAAGGAATTGGCTCAAACCATGATAAAGTGAATTTCTGGTACACTTCTTGAGTAAGTAATAGTTTCACCACATGCTATTCATTAGATGTAATGTGTAAATTATATGTCAATCATTATAATTACACTACTATTAAGCATGACCAAAATTCTCTCAAGATTCAAGTGATAAACCAAACATATTACAGGAGAGGAATTCACTACTTCATGACCATTCAATTCTAGAAATAAAATATTTAATGTTAAATATTGAGACACATGCTTATTAAAATACAAGTCTGCTACAAAAAATAGAATGTGCATTACAATACAGGTCATTTCATGCCTCATTAAATCCTTTATGCTACACGCTATCCTGAAATTTAAAAAAAAACTACCTAATACAAGTACTCTGATTTTTAAGTATTCCAGGAGATTCCAAATATTTTTTTTTAATGCATCAATAACAGACTTCCAACAGCAATATTGATGGAAATATTTGTCAATGAAAACATATGCTAGAAAATTAACAGTTGCAACAGAAATATTATAAATAAAAGTTAAGGTTATCATGTTTAACTTCATAAAATAATGAGTTACATTTCTTTTCTCCGAATATTTGTTTTAAAAATTTTAAATTCCATAAAAACATTAACAAATTAAATCTGTATTATACTAGTAAATAAATTACATTATTAAAAATGTATGTTAACTAATTCAATTATCCAACAAAGATCGCAACAATGGCAGGTAATTTATTTATATTTGAATTTATTTCTGTAAAAACAACTATTCTTTATTTGCATTTGCCATTTCTAAATCACAAACACTGATCTACTCTTTTGATAAAACTACGATTCAACTAATCGTTCAACAAATGAAACTAGAAATCCATATGTGAATATTACAATAAAAACACGTGCAGTAAGGAATCTGGAGAACTACAGCGATGGCACAACAAATTATAAAACTTGCTATTACAGGCATGCAAATCTGCAAATGCACTATAATTTGCAAGCTGAATTGAAACATTTAACAAGAAGAAATGGTCATAATTCTATTGTCATTAAAATTATTTAAAACTAAAACATAAATCATTGCAGGTCTGATTGGATGTAACAATAAAATGTAACTTTCATAAGCCCAGTATTTTATATTGAAAATAGAAACTGAAAATTTTAGAAGCTCAAACACAAAAGAAATCTGCAATTGATTTCCTTTCATCTCAAACCAATACTACCATTAAACCATTAAAGAAGTAACATTACATTAATAAAGTAGTTTATTAAATATTTTATATTATATATATATATATATATATATATATATATATATATATATATATATATATATATAATGTCTTATACAACAATTATATTAATACATTTATATTAATATAATTTATATATTGTATATCTTACACAATATTTGCATTAACAATTCAGTTATATTAAATACTAGATGTAACTATAGTAAAATAAATTTGTGAAATGATATAACGAAAATTTGCGAAACCAAAATTCATTGTTCTGCATGCATTTGTAGGTGCACACTTTTGACATTTAAGTTATTTAGTCAACTACGCTTTCTTGGACATTTTCAATGGAGATTACTGTGAACTTAACATTGATCCATGGCTTATGGAGACAACATTAACTATCTCATTCTGAATGCGCTCTTGGGCTTTAGTTCATACTGCTTTCATTTAGATCAAATAAAATTATGATCAACACATTTATCTAACACTTTTCCTAAAAAAACATACAATCATCACTATGGTTATGCTACTCACTACTCAAATAAGACTTTTTAAAATAACCTATGAAACTGGAATTAAATACTGAATACTACCAAGCAAGAAGTTGAACAAATGAAAAGTGAAATAATTATCAAAACTAAATTGACACAAAGGAAACAACAGCAACAACCACACAACAACAACAACCACAAACAACAACCACACCACCACAACAACAACAACAACAACAACAACAACACCGTTTCAACTTAACTAGGAAAGGAGTTTGTATTTGGTGTGCCCCAATGTTTCAGTGACATCCTAGAAATTGTTAGGTTGTCTGCCAGGTTGATACAGAAAACATAAACAGTCACTCTTTTTATACTATTATAAATTTTACATGAAAAAAATCAAATTTAGAAGCTCAAAACATGAACAAAGAGTACACAACTCCCATATTTTACGCATGACACAAAAATATAAAATGTAGTAGAATCATGCAAAAGTAATACCCTGTTTAATTCCAAGATTTTCAAACAAAACTGCTTTTTTGTATTAATATAACTTTAAAGAATACAACTGAAAATAAATTAAATTACAAATAATATATCAAATTTTGAAGTAACAAATATGTTTAAAATAACCTAAACAATGCAACCATCTTGTATACACTGCAGTAACAAAAGTCTCACTATCCTTAAACTATGTTGAAATAAAAAAAATAAAAGAGCGTGATTTATTTTCATGTCACAGTTACAAGAACAAATTTTTAAATCAGTTTTCCAGTTTGTGTTCCAAACTATCTACAAGACAGAAATATTATTTATTATATTAAAAAAAAAAAAAATTTTTTTACATAATGGCATTAGTTTAAAACTCGCAATTGTTTCCAAATTATTTTTCACAATTGTTTTTGGTATGATAACAACCAAATGGAATTAAATTAAAGCTATTAAGTGTTGCAGAAGTCTCTTTGAAATTTTTTTACATACTAATTGTTTTTCAATATATACTAGTGTTTTTCTTTTACATATCATTCAAATATTGAAAAATATTTACACAGTGACTGAAATATTTATTTGAAACTTCAGGGAAATAAAAGGAACATAAAAATACCTCACACAACTATATCATGTCAGTGTCATTTCTGAAGGATATGAGTTTTCAATCCTCATTTGGAAAATAATACAGCAATTTCTGTGCATGCAATCATGAAATCTCACACCTAATTCCAAGCAGCATGAAAAGTCACAATTACAGAAGTACATAGGAATATGCAAGGCAGATCAATTAAAATCCGATTTCAAAAAGAATTAAGCATGCTTAAGAGAAAAATTATTTGCATTAGTTGAATTAACAAATTCTGTAAGACTACCATTTTCCTTTGCCAAACATATCTGAACAAACGATGAAATAATCAGATTACAATAATTATTTAATACATTAAACAAAAAACAAATCAGAAAATCTGAAGTTTTTAGTTTCTAATTAAAAACATTTGACAAACAGTATCAACAGTTACTTAAACAATTAACCAATAATTATTTCAAACTACATATAGATATTGCTCTTCTCGCTTCATACATTTTTCAAAAATAACGGATCCATTTCCAGAAAAGAATATTTGATTTTCATGTGGTTTGAAAGGTTCAAAACTAAGACTTATTATATTAATAAAATATTTTAAAAAAATTTTTTTTTTAAATTAATCATACAAATATTAATCTCAAAATATTTTGGAGACCAAATTAAAGAATTCGATACATCTTCCATCAGAGTTGTTTCGGCTTAGATCTAGGGGTTTTTTGGGGTTTTCCTCCATCTCAAGGGCTACAGAAACAGAATTCATCCTACATAGCACTAGAAGTTAAATTATGAGAAGAAATCTGAGAGAGTATTTAAAGTGGTAGCAATTTTGTCAACAGTCCACACACTTTGAGAAAGTATTTATTTTCAGAAGACTACATTTGAAACTAATTCATTAAGAACTTTACTCTGATGATTTTTTATTAAACAGCAGTCAGCTTCTTCAATGTATTGAAAAACAAATAAATGGTTTTTATGTGAAATATTACTTGGAATGATAATAAATTAACACTTAAATAATTTGGAGTAATTTTTGTTTGAAAAATGAAGTTACAAATATAATCAAAATAAATTGGAAATATCATGATGCAACAACATTCATTTAACATTGTTTTTTCAATTTATGTAGCAAAGTGAATATACGGCCTCAAGCAGCTGTGCAGTAACAAAAATTGAGAGATACATTCCATTTCATCTTGCATACACCTCTAATTATTCATCAAAAATTATCACTGGATATTTTGAACAAAACATACAAAAGGTATTTACAAACTAATCAAAACAATATTAATACATGTTTAACACAAATACTATAGTAATTAGCAAACTTCTAGCTTACTTTTGTAACTGAATACAATTTACACATTGGTTGAATGAGATGGAATATTAATATTGTAATGATGTGCACAACCACATTTACTTTGCTTTGGAGAATGCCTTTATCAAGAGCAAGTGAAAAATTACAAACCTCAAATACATTTTGATTGTGATTAATTTTTAATAATACATTATATTTTCACAGAATTAATTCCCTGAAAAATTTAATTTACAGACTTTTCCACAAATCTTTCCACAACCTATATGGACAGTCAATTTCATTCCATTCCATTTTTTCACCAGCGAAGCAGTTTGCTTTTATTTTCAATCCAACAGATTTAATAAAAAAAAAGCAATTACAAAAAAATATCAAATTAATAGGCTTTCAACTTAGGGTATCAATAACAAAAGGTTAAAATTGATCATATTGGGCACAGTTGGATAACAGCTATAGAACCTGAAATTTTTTTTTATTTCTAATGCATTAAATAGTCACATATTTTTTTATTCCTTCTACAAAAACAATAAATCTGCTAGTAAGTAAAATGCTTTCATGCTTCAACTTACGCATGACAAAGGGATTGCAAACAGCCACTGCTGATTGATGGTGACAGCAGGGAAATAAGAATAGTTGGTAAGCGAACACCTGGGAGGCTGTACATGCTTAAACCTACTAGCCTGATAAAACACCAACTTTTGGCCAATTTCAATTTCCCTTTTAAAATTTAATTTTCCTTCATCACGGCACCTTGGTGTGGCTCAGTACTTCATGTGAAATTTTCCTCAAATAACACATCCTCTACACCAGCAACTCTTTCTTCATTTCTTGCAAAGCATTTTCTCTATTAATACTCATAAGGTGGAGCTCATTACTTTACAAAATTAATTTAATTTTTGGTTTTCTGAATTTATTTTACCATTGTGATTTTTGTTCAAGAATGCTGGTTTATGCAAAAAATCCAAACCGTGAAGGGAAAACACTCAGCAAAGTTGTGATCAGACACACTGAGTACTGAAAGGAAATTCAAGTCAAGATATTCATCTTTAATTATTAAAATAAAACATGTTCATCATTCAGTCTTGCTTCATAAGTGGTAGATAACATTTTTAAGGTGATCATTTCAGACAGTCAATTCATGCCGAGAACTACAGCGGCTGACTCAGAGCTCCCCAAAAAGCTGAATTGTTGAAACCAATATTATTTTAAATAATAAAAGAAAGTAAATGATACATCCTTTGCACTAACAAGTGATGCAGTGACTCTTGTCAGTTTGAGACAATGAGGATACAATGAAGATGAACATAGTTTCTATCTTGAAGTTTTAGAAGCAAGACACACAAGTTTGAACTATCATTGAAAAGAATATGGTCTACTGATGCATCATTACAAGAATGGATCAGGAGAGATTTTCAGAGTCATGGTATTTTAAGGCTTTAAAGGAAGTTTATGATACATAAGATCTCATGCTTAGAAAGATTATATGTCCTTTTACATTCTTTGGGAAATCCCCAATTACAAACCATTGCAATCATTTGCCAAGTTGAAGGCAATGGAAGCTCTTCGTTGACTTAAATATAATTGATTGAAGAAAGCAGTTTGAGTGAGAATGTATTGAAAGTGTAACAGTTCAATAAGGAATAATGTACAAATGTTCAGATTCAGGAAACTCTTGTTATCATTAAAGCAACAATTACACAGATTCTCCACAAAAAACAGCATGAGGAAGAAATCTTAGCACCTTCCAATTTCCCGTAGTTACAGAAGAGGGTAAGTGAATTCTTTCAAACAAATATTAGGCTAGTCCAATGGAGGAATGTCAAAAAGCAAGTTTTACAATGTAAAAAAAGAGAGAGAAGAAAGAAAAATACCATTATGACTTCTGATGTCTTCAGTCTGGAATATTCTAGGTGAAGATTCCCCATAAAAACTGAAGAAAACCAAAGAGTTGGCACCAAGGTGATTATTTTTTTTCTTATCTCAGATGGAGGGCATGTTGCGAGTCCCCATAAAGAAACATAAAATTATTACTGCAACTTGATTCAGAACAAGTTGTCTACTGAATGTTTGAAGGACTGAAGAAAAGTCACTAAGTCCGGCTGTAATGTTTATACAACCTGACAATGCTTCTGCCCATACCACAAGGGAAACACCAGACACATCACCCTTTGAGCTCAGACCTTACACTCATTAACAGTTTTCTTTTCCCTAATGTGAAATCAGATCAATTAGCAGGAACCGAAGAAGAGGGGAGCTGCTGGCTTCCCAAAGAAGTTTGGCATTTGATATTCAATATACTAAGATAACACTTGTTTGGACTAATTTGTTTTGACTTCAATTTTTATCTCATCAAAAAATAATTTAAAAATTTACAAATTACATCTTTTAATAATAAATAATAATAATAATAATAATAATAATAATAATAATAATAATAATATCATCATCATCATCATCATCTATATATTTTAAAAAGTAAGGTATTCTGCCATGGCTTTGTTTCGAGCTTCTACTAAACCGATTGTTTTATTTTTCCTTTAAATGAAAGAATGTGATCCCTAGATGTGTTATCAGTGATTGTTTGTGTTGATTAACCAACATTTACAGTGTAAATTAATTAAATAAATAATTCTTTAATAGTACACTCATCAGTAGTCAATCGTTTTCTTCCAGACTGTTTCAATATCGATAGATATGGAGTATATCGATAGATGTACGACCTTGCCGCTTGATGCGTTATTGTTTACAATTCGTCTAGGCTGTGTTTCAGGAGCAATATTTGCATTCTGGTAGTGACTGCGTTTACATAAATTTGTTTCTATAGTGTATTTTGTAGAGAAATTCGGACAGTGAGTTTTATTCGATTTTACTGAAGTAATCAAGTAATTTCGTTTACTGTTGGGTCTTAATCTATGAAATGTCTGTATTGTTCTGCTATGTACTTCCTGTGCGAGAGAAATTCTGCAAAACTTATTACTTTGTGTTGCTTAAATGGAAAAGTTTTCCTTCTAGTAACATGTCACAAGAAATGAAACAGGTGTTTATAAATGATGGGACATCCAAAAACGTCAGAAATAATATCAGTCAATATAATTATAGCCTGCCTTCTGTATCTTTCGGTATGTATATTACGTTGTCACCTGGTCACGGACCACACGTGTTCAAATTTGGAAGTGTTAAAATAAAACAATTGCTTTTGTACTGCATATTATCTAATCCTGACCATAAAAGTGAATATTAGCAGAGATGAAAAAAATAGCATTAAATAAGAGAAGTTTGCCCTTTCTTCTTCCTATTCAAGAACTTGCTTTGTGAACATTGGTTGGTTGATTTTTCGTGTTTCCGGGCGCGTCAACTGCTTTGGTAATTAGTCCCGTTAGTGTAGTGTATGTTTTTTCTTGGAAGATGGCGGTGATCTTCCCCCGCTGGATGGCGAGATCCGGCACTGACCTACCGTCGGCTAGTAGGGTTTTCCCCCTAACCAGGACTCTCTCCAGCGGGGCAACGCCCCAGCCGGGACAAGCTCTAAGCTCCCGACCGGTCTCCCAGAATATGTGGTAGTGTAGTGCATGTTAGTGTAAGTGTGTGTGTGTGTGTGTCTGTGTGTGTGTGTCTGTGTGTGTGTGTCTGTGTGTGTGTCTGTGTGTGTGTGTCTGTGTGTGTGTCTGTGTGTGTGTGTGTGTGTGTGCGTGTGTGCGTGTGTGCGCGCGCGCGTGGTGCGTGCGTGTGTAAGGGGAGAGGATAGGACAAGGAAGAGGAAGGACAGATCGCGCGCGGTCCGTGGCCCGTTTGGTAGGGTACTGCTCCGGCATTTGCCTGGTGGTGATCGGAAAAAACACGGAGAACTACCGATCACAGCTTTTCATAATGACTGCGAGCATTTCACTGGTTGTCAGTGGTATAGTGCCGCGCCACCATACCGACCGGTCCAGTCATTCATGTGCTCTGTTGTGTATGTAAGCAAAATCCCACGGCGGAGCCAGTGGAATAGAGGTTTCCTGTGAGAAAACTGACCTGTCTCTGAAGATTGTTTTAATTGCGTTAGGTAAGTAGTTTTCGCCTTTCTGTGACTCGTCTTGTTGATAACTGTGAGACGATTAATTTTATGGTAAACATTTAGCCATACTAAGAAATAGGTTATGAAAACGTTAATATCACGTACTACACGCGCAACTTTTCTTGAACGATGGATTGAAGAAATGCGGGTGGAGTGGGGGTATTAGTTACAAAGTTGGCCATTAGAGTATTTGCAGTAATGCCAACCTCTGGAAAATCAAAGTCATACATGCTATGTATGCGACCAGGTCATCGCTCTGGGTAGGCAACAGCAGGGACACCAGATACGAGTTTTAGGTGCCTTCCTTGAGGGACCTGGACCTGCCTCAGACATTTCTTTAGATAATGGTATTGAAGCTGAGCAGAAGTTCTCGACTCTGAAAGCAATTAGCTTCGACTAGCATCTGTTTCGCGCCAATTAAGTTTTAATGCTTGGAATGTTGTCATCAGTGTTCGCTGCGAGCTTTTGCCTTCAACTGTTTGTTGCTCAAGGTAGGGGTTGCTCAAGGTCACCGTTCAAGAAAAGTTGCGCGAGTAGTATTTGTTTTTGTTATTAACTTAGAAAATTCTTATGTAGCTTAAGAGTTTAAATGTACCTATTTGGTGATACAGTGTGAAATATCTGACGTGCAATGGATAATTTCAATTATGAAAGTTGTAAAATGTCCAAAATGCTCTCGATTACTCCACAGCAGAGCCGGGCATGCCAGCAAACTATTAACTCATTCTTTGGTTTTTCCAATTTAGTTCAATGACACCAGTCCAGGAATGGAGTTTTGAAGAAGTGCAAGAGAAAGTGCTGGAACTAACTGGGGACTAACACTAAATATTTTGAAAGGTATTTTAATTTGCCAAATACTGCTGTAATACTGATTTATTTTGATCAGTGTTCCATGCTTTCCTTAGTCACTAAACACATTATATTTTACTCATTTACATGGCGAGGCTAGTTTGGCAGAGTGGAGGGGGAGTGCAGATGGTACATCAAAGCCATTTGCCACTCCTGAGGTTCCCAATCCAGACCTCATAATTCTGCCAGATGGTATGATTTTGTATGTAATCTGAAAATAAAGTAACCATTTTTTTCCTCGCATAACTTCTTGACCTATCTATGTTTCTGTTTTAGGAGGGCTCTAATTTGCATCTGGAGGAATTGGAAAGGAGAAAACCCTTCAAGAAAAATGTCCAGCAATATTTGATATGGGTGAAAGAATAGAAAAACTATTCTTGTTTTGTTCAGGGTGATGGTTGGTTTTAACATCTGCCCTTTTTTAAATAAAATATTTCTTCACCCATGGCAGCATTTGACTTACTGTTTAAATTAATATTTACAACAAATTTGGCATACCCAACATTATTAGCAATTTTCTTCATTTTTAGCAGTATATAATCCTTCGAGTATTTAATTTGAAATAAAAACTCAGTTGGTTTCTGTAATAAACTTCCCTCCTGGGAAATGCATTGTTATGATTCTGCAATTGTTAAATTATCATAACCTTCTACCATTGGAGTTAAGTTTTGTTATATCATAGAAATTTGATTCTTTTGTTCTGTGTCCGGTATTGACTTCATAGATTGACTTAAAGATTTTCCCAATATCGAGTATGGCCCAATTCTCAATTCATCTAATTTCTTCATATTCGGCCGATTTTCATGTTCTATGTACACAAGATCTCCCTTTTTAATTCAATTTGTCTCCTGTGTAGATCGAATTTTTTTTTTATGAGGTTTTATTGTATTTTTGAGTGCTATTTTCCTCTTTCTTTCTAAATCTTTGGCTGTGCTTTTATTTTTAATTCATGTGGTAGGATATTTATGGTTTTACCCTCTAGCAAGTATTTTGTTGAGAATTTTGTCACTGTATGCTCTGTCTCGTATTTCTCCACAGCTTTTTTCACAATAGTTGCCCATAGCAATAGCAGCCTTTTTGTCAGTTTCATTCATAATACATCTTATTTTATTCACTAAAGACTGGTTTAATCTTTCATTGAGACCATTGGAGAAAGGCACATCTATGGCAGTAAAAATCTATTTTATTTTTTTCTTTACTTATGGGCCGTGGGGCCAGTTGACAAAGGTGTCATCGACATAGCGGAGCCAGAGCGTCGGTTTTAAAGGCGCGTTATCCAGGGCCTGTTCTTCAAAGGCTCCCTTCAAAGGCTCATCAGCGACAGCAACAGCCTAAAAGTCGGCCTTAGCTCTCTACACGTCGCCGAAACCGGTCACCTCATTGAGTTCAACAAGACCCGGACAATTAGCTGCGAGGACCGTTGGTGGCCACGAGTCATTAAAGAGGCCCTAGAAATATCAAGGAGGCCCATTGCCCTAAATCGGGACGATGGTTTGCGCCTCAGCTCCACCTGAAACGGCGTTCACGACCGCCAATCAGGTACCTCTCAAGGGACACCCCACGGTCGACCAATGACGGTCGCCGATTGGCTGTTTTGTCCTTTGCCTCTCAGACGGCTCTACATAACCAATTTTCGGCTCTTTTTATGTTAATCCGCTTCAACATGTCTCCCTCATTCTTTTGCCACCCTCCCCCTTTCCCGCTACAGCTCTGTTCTTCCTCCGCCAATCCCATACCATCTGCCGGCTTCCTAACGCCGATACCTTGACCAATCCTGGTCAGCCCCTTGTCTTCCTTATAAGGCGGTCACACGAGCCATTTGACAGCAGGCAAGGTCCAAAGCACGTCGCCTACACCTTCCGCGCACTTCCCCCGCACAAGTTCTCTGATCTGTGCGACGCGGGGCAGCAGCTAGTGCGTGGGAGGCGGTCGCCGCCCCCAGATGCCAGAATCCGCGTGGGAGGCGCGGAAACGCGCCCCGCCGGGCCTGGGCCGCCCGGTTCCGAGAGCGTCGCGGCGCCACGGACGCTTGAGTGATTTCGGTGCCGCGGCGAGCAAAGTGCAGTGTACAAAGTGTAAATAGTGTTAGTGGAGTGGAGTGCGATATGAATGAATGAGTGAATGTGTTTGTAAATATTTTATAAGTATGACTGAGGGAGTGAACGAATAAAATTAGAAAAAAGATGATGCAATCCTATGAACCTTGTAACCACAATCTAAGAATTTATTTAGTAAAACAGTCGCCCAAAGTGGCAATGTATAGTTTTAAGTTAGTTTAAGATAGTTTTAAGTAGTATTTTTAAGATAAAAGCCCTCCCCAAGCTCCAGAAATCTTAAGATTGGAGCAAATTGTACTCCCAAATTTTGAATAAATTCCCGCCTCGCCAGGGATACTGTCAAAGGAAAAAAAGACAGCAGTACGCTCTGAGGAAGGCCACATGTTGGCCGAAACGTCAGCTACGATCAAATCGACGCGGCTTGTCCCGGACAGCCAAGAGACACGCTCCACAATAGCCCGCGAACAAGAGCCTCGGGAACAAAAGGTATATAGTAGTAGTAGTACCATACTCTACTACATATATTACTATACTCTGAGTAGTACGTGCGCTTCACAATACGCCAACGGAGAGAGGGAACAGCGCTCTGAATCCGTAGCAGCAAAAAAGAGAACTTCAAGAAACAGTTGCCGAAACCAAAGCACATCTAGCTATGCTACTGTGTTACTCTTTGTACTGCCATCTGTCTGATTTTTTGAAAAGCTGCTTGAATAAAAATAGTTTAACGAAAGATATTAAATAGAAAAATATAACTAAGTACAAAGAATGCCAAAACTACTAACAACTTACTGAAAATACAACTACGAGAAACTATACTTGTCAATAAACAAACAGCTCCAATGTACTTTAACGAAACATTTTAAAAAAGTTTGGGGAATTTTAATTATAAGTATTAATATGCACAGAAAAACAATTATACTATAAATACTAAAAATAACTAAAACAACTCAACAATGACTAACAAAACCCGCCTCCAGCCCTAACCTCGCAAATCCACGCAACCTCAATATCGTCCTACATTCAATTCCGCATTAGACCAGTATCGCCTGTCGTGCTCGGTTCGCGCTCTCGATCAGCTAGAAATTCGCCGCCATTTGCTGCACTTTCATTGGTCGAGGGGCTTCGCGTTCCCGGGCTGAGATAAATGTTCACCATCGTTCCCATCGTGTTGTGAACGCCTGCCTGAGATGTCCATCTTTTAACTTTCTTTACTTTCCCGTTCCCGGACTATTGTGGAGCGGCCTATAGGCGTCAATCGATTTTTCTATATCAAGGACCCTCAAACATGGATTTTGGCTACACCATGTGTTAGAAGATTTTTATCTAGATTTAGCTACTGGATTTATTCACTTCCGTACCAGAGCCCGGCAGTAAAGAGTTTTTCTGTCGAAAATTTGCCGCCTTTTTCCGCCCATTACATAATTTTCTCTGCACTGCGTAAGCGGTATCGAGAAAGTAAACTCCAGGAACTCATCACTGGCGACAAACTACAGGGTATTTCAAAATGAATAGCGGGGTTTTAAAGTGTTATAATATTTATTACATCAGGTTTGCAGCCGTGGGTGATATATCAAATGATAGAGGAACTCAAACAGTTTTACATAATAGCCTACAAGTGTTCAATGAGCACCCTTCGTTACTCGGCACACGTCAAGACGATATGCGAGTTCTTCCCAAACTTTGGTTAGTGTCTCATTAGTAATTGCCGCAACAGCTGTTTCAATCCTGTTCCTTAATTCGGGAAGGTTGGCTGCATTGGAGGCACATACACTCGATCCTTAATAAACCCCCAAAGATAGAAATCACACGGCGTTAGGTCGGGTGACCGTGGAGGCCATGGGAAACAAGCACTATCATTAGGCCCTTTACGGCCAATCCAGCGGTCGGGTACTGTGAGGTTAAGCCAATCGTGTACCTCGTTATGCCAGTGAGGCGGCGCACCATCTTGCTGAAAGATGAAGTTCTCTGGTTCATCCTGTGTCAGTTGAGGAAAGAGCCATAGCTGTAGAGTATCCAGATAAGAGTGACCAGTTACAGTTGCTTCACCAAAAAAGAAAGGACCATAAACTTTCTGTTGGAATATGGCACAAAAAACATTCAATTTAGGCGAGTCTCGTTGCACTTGTACCATCATGCGGGGATTTTGTGAACCCCAAATCCGAACATTATGGGTGTTTACTTGACCACTAAGGTGGAAGGTCGATTCATCACTGAATACAAGATCCAGAAAATTTTCATTGTCATTCAACAACATGTCGTTAGCAAAGTTGGCACGTAAAACATGGTCAGTAGGCTTCAGAGCCTGTAACAACTGCAAACGATGAGGACGTAGTTGCAAGCGTCGCCGCAAAACTCTCCAAACAGTCGTCACAGGAATTGCTAATTCACGACTAGCCTTCCGAACGGATTTCATAGGGCTACGCGTGAACGAATTATTACGCACTTGCTCAACGCTCTCTTCACTAGTTCTTGGTCGTCCCGTACTCTTGCCTTTACAAAGGCAGCCAGTGTCTTCAAACTGATGATACCATCTACGAATATTGTTATCACCTGGAGGATCACAACCGAACTTAATCCGGAACGCACGTTGCACAGTAACAACAGATTCCGTCTTTGCAAACTGTAAAACACAAAACGCTTTCTGTTCTTTAGTCGCCATCTTTGCTACTAGCGCTTTCTATCGGATTGCGGCGGAAACATTCCGCATTGATGCCAACAAACAAAACTGTTTCTCTTTCATTTGATATATCCCTTGTGGCTGTAAGTTTGATGTAATAAATATTATAACACACTAAAACCCCGCTATTCATTTTGAAACACCCAGTACTATGCTCGCACTCGCAACTCGGAACGTCATGGCTCAGTTTGCAGTGCTGCCCACCTTCCTTTCCAATGCGGACTTCCTAGTTTTCGGTCTCTCTTTCGACATATGCGTACCATGTTCCTTCTTGTTACTCAATTATTTCTATAACTATTAATTATTTCTTCAGAATTAAAAAAAATCTTCCGTTATTTCTCATAGCTATCTAGTCCAAGGCGAGTTATTACGCCGAGTTTTCTGTCAATACTGGCAGCCCTGCACTGCCGTGACTTAGAACCCGCCTCCCCCGCTGAGGAACATCAAGAAAAAGTGCGCGATTAGTAAACTCAACAAACACACTGTAAACGAAATACGTGGGCTTAGTCTTGGAAAATTACTCAACCAACCAATTCAGAACATTCACCAAGATAACTCCCATCTGTAAATAGCAAATCACATAACATTTATATGAATCAACACTACCCTTCCCGAAACCGTCATTGCCACCTTTTCTTTCAGAATGTCCGTCTAAATTAAGAGTTCTGCCGTGGAAAAATCATATCGGGGTTTAATACACTGTAGGACTTCACAATTCAAAATCGAGGAAAATTATACATTAATTATATGGACGTTTTGCGTTTATGGACTACTAATTTATGACGTAAATTACGGGAAAACGTAAAATCGGGGAACGTATAATCTAAGTTTCACTGTAGTATTATAAATGTAATAATCAGAAATATTATTAATTATTTGTCAAAATTCAGGCCAAAGGATCTTTCTCATCAATAGTTTTAGTGGTAATTACAATCATCACAACAATAAGGCAAAGCAAACTTGTTATTTCAGTTGTCTATAATTACCTAACAACATCACAAAAAATTATTTTGACAATCTGAAAAACTGAAATTTTTCAGAAGTGTAAAGAGTGAAGAAATTAAACACTACAAGGTTACTCATACATACAGGCAATAATACACTGATTTACTAAAAGCAAATAGTAATGACAGCAAGCTCTTAAAATGCCACAAGTGAAGCAGTACACAATATACTTTATGCATCTCCTAAAGCATGTCAAGATTTCAAAAATGAAGCTTTATTGGCCAAATGTTCTTACAATATGATTTAATATATTAAAAAAGCTTTTATTTCTGAATGAATAAAACATTCAGGAATAACTCCCATCAACAAAAATAACATTTCATCAAAAAGCTGAAAACACACTGCACATCAAACAAAGATTTATTTTCCAGATATTGCATAAAATCTCTTAATTCTTGATTAAATAAAAAATAACCTTTTTTCCTCAGATAAACTTCAGCTCATAAGGATAACTTATTTTCTTAATGATTTTTAAAAGCAATGTCCATAATTATTAAACCTGTCAAAGTTGCAACTTTAAATTCAAGATACAACTATTTTTTTTGCTACATGGAATATTAACACAATATTACCACTGATATTTCATTTCTGCACATCAACTACGAATTTGGGATACATTCAAGTTTATTTATACAGAAAGTTATTAAAAATTATTCAAATGAAATGAAACGAATTAGTTTCTTACATACGTACTAATAAAAACCACAAATCAATCTGCTCCCCAGTTTAAAGAATCAAATGTAAATAGAATTTTATCAAATTGGATGAAGAAGGTAAAAAGACAACTCATCTTTAATTTTAAAAAGATTGAAGCCCACAGACACCCTTTTAGTTCTCATAAGATTAGTTAAACCAATGTAGCCAATGCCTCCTTGCATCACACTGCAGGTCAAGAGTGAATTTGGCACTCACTTGATGACTTAATTACTTAAACGTATGATAAAGAACAAAATAAATATAATTTTTCTTTGTTTTTTCATTATGTAATTTGAATGCACCAACAATGATTTTCTCTATATATTTGTTACATTTATTATTTTATTATTATTATTATTATTATTATTATTATTATTATTATTATTATTATGCGTTATTATTGTTTTATACCTTTCGACTTCAATACATTGAAAAACACAATGCTTAATTTTCTTTAATAAAATAATTATTTCAGAATTTTGTAACAAAAATATTTTCACTGAAGGTCTGGACAGTACCCTAGTATTCAGTCCTGCAGACTGACGCAGAAGACAATCGTGGACTGGCTGCAGCAATCATATAATCAAGTTGCTCTCATTATCATTAATATTAATAATAATACAATTATTGTTATTACTATTATTATTATTATTATTATTATTATTACAAATAACCACAAACCACTAAAATCCACATAATGGCTAGCAAAATTTGAAAGTAAGAGAAATTTGAAGCTGCATTCACACCTTGAGCTACAATGGGAAAACAACTTAATTTTATTTACTGGAAAGAAGTTATGAAGTACAAAGAATGAAACCAATGGAGCAAATTTTGTTCACACTACATTTATGAGAAGTATTAATTGTAGTTAAGAATGCTTACCTCATCAAAGAAAACCTGCGTTTTGCGAAGTATATGCTTCAGCTCTGTAAGCTCAAGAAAATTACGTTTAAGAGCTTCAGCATTCTGATTAACTTCACGTAATTCATTCTCCAACTTCTCAAACGTAGCCTGTCAACAATAATACAAGTAATAAATGTTTATTTAATGATTTGTTAGTTTCTTGGGTATAGGTGCCCTTTCACTGCTGAGATCTTTGAGTCTCATCAGTAATCTAATGAGTAGATGGTAATAATAACGATGGAATGACAGAGAAATTGTGGAATGAGAGGTAAAGGAAATGGGGGAACTCCAAGTAAACCTGTGGAGAACACCCTTTGAAACCAGAAATTCTAAATAGATTGGCAGCGGATTGAACCTAAGCCTCAGCAGTGAAAGATGTACTAGCAATTATTCCACATAATAGTTAAACAATGACACACATTTCAAATAATAATAATAATATTAATCGCTTATTGTTAAAAAATGTTATGCTATTAATTGTTTAAGTAAATACAACTAAACCAGAGAGAGAGTGTGTGAGAGAGAGTGTGAGAGTGAGACAGTGTGTGTGTGTGTGAGAGAGAGTGTGTGTGTGTGTGTGTGAGAGAGAGTGTGTGTGTGTGTGAGAGAGAGAGTGTGTGTGTGTGGAGAGAGAGAGTGTGTGTGTGAGAGAGAGTGTGTGTGTGGAGAGAGAGACGTGTGTGTGTAGAGAGAGTGTGTGTGAGAGAGAGTGTGTGTGAGAGAGAGTAGTGTGTGAGAGAAGAGTGTGTGTGTGAGAGAGAGTGTGTCGTGTGAGAGAGAGATGTGTGTGAGAGAAGAGTGTGTGTGGAGAGAGAGATGTGTGTAGAGAGAGAGTGTGTGTGAGAGAGAGATGTGTGTGAGAGAGAGTGTGTGTGGAGAGAGGTAGTGTGTGTGAGAGAGAGTGTATGTGTGTGTGTGAGAGAGATGTGTGGAGAGAGAGGAGTGTGTGTGTGGAGAGAGATGTGTGTGTGAGAGAGAGAGAGATGTGTGGTGTGTGAGAGAGATGTGTGTGAGAGAGTGTGTGTAGAGAGAGAGTGTGTGTGGAGAGAGTGTTTGTGGGTGTGTGTGGAGTGTGTGTGTGGGAGTGTGTGTGTGTGTGTGAGAGTGTGTGTGTTGGTGAGTGTGTGTGGGTGGAGTGTGTAGTGTGGTGAGTGTGTGTGTGGGTGTGAGTGATGTGTGTGGTGTGAGTGTGGTGTGGGTGAGTGTGTGTGTGTGAGTGTGTGTGTGAGTGGTGTGTGTGAGTGTGTGTGTGGTGAGTGTGTGTGTGTGAGTGTGTGTGTGTGGTGGTGTGTGTGGTGAGTGTGTGTGTGAGTGAGTGTGTGGGTGTGTGGAGTGTGTGTGAGTGGTGTGGTGGTGTGGTGAGTGTGTGTGGTGTGGGTGAGTGTGTGGTGTGGTGAGGGTGTGTGGGTGAGTGTGTGGGGTGAGTGTGTGGGTGAGTGTGTGTGGGTGAGTGTGTGGGTGAGTGTGGGGTGAGTGGTGTGTGTGATGTGTGTGTTTGTAGCAATGGGAGTGTTGAGTTGCAAGTAGTGCTTTGTGCAGGAAGTTTTGAAGTAGTGTGGGTGAGTATGTACATGAGTGTGAGGTAGTTGAGATGTGTGTTATGTTGTTTCTTTTTACACAAACACTGAATTGCAAAATTCAACTTTTCTGCCAAAACACTACACCTTCCATCTCTCACCTGTGTCAGTTGCAGTGCCTACATCGAGTGCATTAGTGACTTCACTGATTTCCACTTCTGAGTTCAAAGCTTAAAATCTGTGAAAGTCAACGGAGTCAACCTCACTGACTATCCTTTCTATCACAAAGCTAGAGCTATTCTGATTCATCCTGAGTTCAAAGCTATTATGTAGTCTGAAGCAATACAGCTCACTTCTTTATACCCTCAAGAATTGAAGTGTTGCTGGAAGGATGAAAATCCACATTCAGTTGCCTTCAAGGAAGGTGACTATGCATAAGAAAGTCAGATAACATAACAAGGAATGCCTAAACTCAGATTTGCAAGATAGAGTATCGTTGAGCACTGGAACACTTCACATGCAGAGGTACTAGTGACTCTTCCCAGGAGCTTGCAAGTTATGCGTTCAAGAGGGCAAAAACAGTAAGGGAAAAGTGAGGTATGTATACTTATTGTTAGTAAATTAATTACTGGGTACTGAAGGGACATGCACTGAAAAGAAGTGAAGAGATGGGTATTACTCGTTCACTTTACATTTGCATATGGAGCACTGTGATCCGTTTACATCGTCATCGCCAACTAAACGAGAATCATTTGACTACATTAGATACTGATCGATAAGATATAGATCCCCCTCAGGGCAGACAATGAAAGGGATACAAGATCCCGCTCAGCGCAGGGTAGAAGTGTGCAAGAACATTACTACCATTTAATATGTTCAGTCATGTGACAGGTTTTTTTGACAGCCACTGTCACCACACCACAAGGATCATGCATGGGGGTGTGGTCAGCTAATAATATGCAGAAATGATGAGTTTTCATTTTTACGAACGTTGGCTAACTTGTCTTGTAGCCTTGGAACAACCAAAAAGGAGAAAGCTGAATGAAAAATATTTTAAAATAGTGATAAAATAGTATTACTATTTTTAAAAGTTAATAATTTATGTGAACTGTGTTCAGTTTGAATTTGGAGAGTTCACTGCAGAAAAGAGATGTTCAGCTCACGGGACTTCTCTTTTGTTGGTGGGCCCAGGGCAGAACTTTTGTCCAAGTTTCAAGGACTGGTTTGCTTGTTTATGATTCTTTGTGCATTTTTGCGTGCCACCCCCAGGGAGGCCGGGCCGAGCCCTTCTCCTGCACCTGCTGAACCTTTGTGACTGTCGACACAGACAAGAACAGATGTGAACGATTTCACTCCATATACTTCGGAGAATTTCCATTATTTATTTAATATTTATATTATTTTTATATTATATTTAATTCACCGAAATATTAGATGTAACGTTAATATAAACTAATAATAAGTTAAATTTACCTTTAATAACATTAATAATAGCTTTTATAAAATATTTAATTTATATTTACTTGCATTTTAATTGCTTTATTTCTTAGAGTAGATATTTATTTTTATAATAATATTTAACGTAGTTTATTATAAATATTAATAGTTTCTGAGTAACTCTAGCAATGAGTCCACTGCAGAAAAGAGAAGTGATGTAGCATCAATGCCAAGGAGACATCTTTTTTATTACAAGATATGTAGAAGAGTTGATGATGCAAGGCAATATAGAAACTTCTTCAATTATTGACCAGACTGCCTATGCATGGAGATTGAAAACTCACATTGTTCAAAAGTAAGTAAAATTATAATAAAAGTATCAGGTGAAATTGTTTTGGATAATGTAGAAATTATTGTTACAGATATTGGAAACAAGACCCTGATACTGCACAGACTCCAAAAAGAAAGTATCCGGGAATAGAAGGGAACAAAACGTGTAGTGGATGACTTTGGACAGGGCTTAATTAGGCGCGTTATTTATTCAATGTATGAGAATGGTAAGTAATTTACATATATTTGCATGTAAGCGAGTTCCTATGTTGTTTTGTATAATACAACAATTTTCTCAGGACAAAGTGTTACTCTGGACTCAATTGACTGCAGTTAACCATGATAGCAATATAGGATTTGGGGGAGGGAGGGACTACTTTGTCTTATCTGCTTCATGCCATGGGTTTTGAAAGACAGACAACTGAAGGTCACTAATGGAAAGAAATTATATTTTTATTGCAAAATCAGACATTTTCATGGAATATATGAAACTTACGGCTGAAAGTAATGAATTTGTATTTTTGGCTGAGACATGGTTTTATTCAAAAGGCAAGCAAGAAATCTACAATTTTGTAGTGTTGAAAAGTATGAAATTCTAAATATAAGTGAATGAAGAAGGCACGATTTGCATGTAATGAAATGCATAATTTGTGAAATTGTAGTTATTTCAGTGTGTGTAAGGACTTGTGTGTCATGAATATTGTGTGTCCAGTTTGAAGCACCAACATAGTAGTTCAATGATTTTATTTTGGTACATTATCTTTAGTAATCGTTTTTAATAATCCATCCTTTAGGTTACACCTCTCGATCATAGCAAGATGGAGATAAGGAGAGCTGTTGTAGCAAAAATTTAGATGAAGGTAAAAGGTATGTAAGATTACATGCAGGAGGTGCAAGTGGTTGCAGAACTATTGTTTCCCTCAAAAAAAGAAATACACGAGTAAAATGGAACTATGACAGCAGAGACGTTCCAAAAGTGGATAAAAGAGGAATTATTACCTTGTTTGGCAGAACCATCAGTTATTGTAATGAACAATGCACCTGTTCCTTCTGTGCTGGTGAGTGACATTTCAATAAGTGTTCTTTTAGAAATGTAAAAATTATTCATTCAAAGAATACATTTAATCCTTTATAAAAATAACTGATTATAAAACAGGTATTACAGCTAGTCAGTGGGAAAAGTGGTTGTTTCAACTATTATTTACTTAAAAAAAAAAGAGGTGGAATATAAAATTTATTATATTCAAATATGTTCAGTGATTTTAGTTATATCACTGTAGTTATATCATCATTCACTATCATTATAGTAAAAATAATTTTTCTTAGAGAACGTCGAGTTTGCCAGTAGAATGTTTTATATTCAAAGGGAGTACAAAATGAAATGCTATTTTTAAATAAAATTGAAATATTTAAACATTCTTTTGTCTTCGTCTTCGTCGTCGTCGTCGTCTTCGTCGGTATTCAATTATTACGCCAATAAGTATTTAATTTTAGTTCACTTTATTAACTACAGATGGCGCGCTGCGACTGTTGTATCGTTCATCATTTTCTTCCTTTCGTCACTCACGTACAACCTTTGTATAGTGTAGATCGTTGGATCAATAAACCGTTTTTTGATCAAGTGTTCTGTGTTTCGTTACATCCTGCACCAATAATTATAATTATTATTTTATTATTTTTTATTATTATTATTATTATTATTATTATTATTATTATTGTTATTTTATTTGTACTTTACAGGTGTCTCAGAGGCTTCTATGTACATTAATATTGGTAAAAACTTTAATAAATATTATATCATAATTTAATTTTCAACTAACTTTTATAAAATGAGATGTATGTACATTTTTATACTTCAGATCTTTAACATCAACAAGGAAACAACTTCTCTTTCAACATCCAGATGAATTCCCAATAGTGAATACTTAGTAAATACATGATGTTCAGAAAGGAACATAATGTGCAGCATTATAACTGAGAAAACTGGTAAAACTGGTTTTATTTGGTTTTCTCTTAATCTCTAAATGCACATGCCGGGATGGTCCTTTGCTTGCTTCCCAGAAGTAATATAGCGTTTTGTCCTCCTTTTGGGTAGGGTTTTTTTTTTAGGTATACTTCTCAGAAGATACAACTAGTCACTTCAGTATGTCTGCACATGTTAACTTCCTGTGTAAATTCTTTTTAGTAATTATTATATAATTCTAATTTTTATTATTAAAAAGAAGAAATTTTTTTCCTTATGTGAAATTAATTTTTGAGGTGTATGAATGGGTACATAAAATGATGTGTGAATAACTTCAAATAATAGAAAAATTCTTCCTTTTAATAAAAAAAGAGTTAGAAATGCAGACTTAACGAAAAGTTTTATCTTTTGAGCAATATGTTAGTTTCTCATGTTGTAAGCCATCATAATGCAATACAATATTATAAATTATCAAATTAAATGTTATATAAGATGTTTGAATACGAACATCGTTCATTGTTTTATCCACTTTATAAAAATTCAAATGTATAATTTTCATTTCAAAATGGACACAGTTTACTCCTCACCCAGGCAAATGTGGTAGGCTGAGGCTGGAGATAATTAATAGTATGCCATGAATTTTTAGGATTTTAAGTATGTTCTAAAATGACTTAGGAAACTCATTCTGATTTTGTACAATTTGACTATAAATTATCTAAGTGGATAAAATTTATTGAACTTCAAATAGGTTTGATGGAACAGTGGTATCCTTCAAATTAATAAAAATTCAAAGAAAGGTAATTATTTTTCACATATATATTTGCTTTTTTATGTTACTTTTATACCCATCTTCTAAATGATTTATTTATGGATAATAAAGTTACTGAAGGTATGAAATTTTCAATTTTCATTTTTTATGTTAAAATTTACAAAGTGATAATGAAAAACCATTAATCTTTCATTAATTTGAATATAGTAACATTCTTGAGATCCTTTTAATAACAAGAGAGTTCTATAATTCATAGCACTTTTTAATCTTAATTTTAAGAACCGACTGTTGGTTTTCATATTTAAGAAATTTACCTGATGTTATTGATCAATTGAATTAATGAAGAATTCTGTGAGATACTACTCTGAGAATATTTACCGACTTGTATCCTTTTCCCCACAGAAATCTTTGAATGTCGTGTGAATATTTTCCAAGGTTGAGTAATCAGGAGAACCCAGTATTATGAAAAGAAAATAGCAAATTAATGGTAGTTTCATGATAATTATGCATGTCTAACATGTCAATTAAGCATTGTTTTACCAGTTAAGAATCACTGAACAAATTATTAGAGTATTATTACACCAAATTCACAATTAACTAACCACATCTATAAGTCAATGATCAATAACTGTCACACTGGCTATGTCATGTCAAGTCATAAGGACAATGTGAAAATGAAATAGCAATTATAAATATCTCCTATCATAATTGCAAAACATTATACAACACTTAAATTAATTTGAACGTTCTGAACATGCAAGATCGAAAAGTACCAGCAGAATTCCGATAGTTCTGCAAGGCCTACATGGGAGTACTGCAGTATTATTCCATATCATACTCCTGGCAGATGGCTTAATTCACTCGATCACTAAACAACATTTCAAAATGTTTTGTACCATTTTTCATCATTATTGATAGCGGAATTTAATAAACCTTTCGTGAAAACTGTTTGGAGGTTAGCCTTCATGTGATGAAATTACATTTAACAACAAAACTCAGCCAGTGAGTAGGTCAGCTGTTAATGCTACTCAGGTGACTGGCGGAAGATTATTTTTTGTGGTGCAATAAGGTGTTCGGCAACGCTCATTTGTTATAGAAGCTGTCATTAAAATCATCTACTGCCCTGAATGCTCTGAAATAGATAAGTCCAATGGAGAAATAAAAATATTTTCCATGACTTTTAGTGAGCAGTGTGAATTGTTAACGATATATTTTATTGTACATTATCTTAATCGTGTAAGGGTGTGCCTCCTAGCCCACTGTCAGAAAAGCATACTGTAATTTGTCAGCTGTATCAGTTGCGCTTGTACTGCCTTCCGAGTAAGCTAATTCAGTTGAGCTGGAATCCCTGTCGGATAAACTTTCACACTCAGCATTATCACTAACTACACCCATGTTTATTATAATATTTTCAACGGCTTCTTCCATTAAACCATCTCAATGTCAATATTCCTCCATAATTTCATTAACCTTGCCACAAGCTTTTTTCCAGTCTTCCTGTGTAATACTCCCTATTGTAGTCTTTGTCAATTGTACAAGTAGTGGAAGAGAAACACTAATGATATTTTTTGGATGACATTTTTTGTTTCATTATATTCTAAATTAATGGACCCAGCAAGGCTTCGCTAATGCAGTGAATTGCACCATCACAAAGTTCTGGTTCAATCATTCTCAATCACATTTTATGCCACGCTGTAGCAAAATTGTAATGGAAGACTTTCTAGCAAGTATGGGTTTGTCCTACATCCTGGTTTGGACATGGTTGTCAAGTATCCTATTGTTAAAATGTTCACTCTCAAATTTGGTCATGCTTTCACTACACCATCGTGGAGAAATTTGATTTACTTGTCTGAGATTCAAGTAATAAGCCGATATTTCACAATTGCAGGGGAAGAATACTTGTTTGCGGCTTTTGCATTTACATGCGACATACACACATTTCATTTTATTGATAAGTAGATATAGCTAAACTCAATAGGATTAACCTCACAATGATATGGAGGTAGACATAATACTATAAATCCATGCTCAGCCTATATTTGGTTAATATATTATTATTGTGTGTGTGTGTGTGTGTGTGAGAGCGAGTGGAATTTTTGGTATTAAATGCAGTTTACCATTTGTTGTTATTTTTTTAGTTCATTTCATGGTGATAGTCTCCTAAAGCCGATTTGGGATGGTAAATTAGCTCTGCATCCTTCATAAATCCCATCTTCAACGCCTGCCTGAACCACTATTGCTCTTTGGCAATTCTTTAGTACACCAGGTGTATTGTCAGCACTTATTTACAATGTGAGTATGCACCCACGTTTCATCAATATAAATCACTGGTTTCTGAGCACCATTGTCATTTTCTCTCAAAGTTCTAAGAAAAATTGCCTGGCGTTCAACAATGTCTCATCTCTCTCTTAAAACTGACATTCTATTTTTGCATTTTTTTAAAAATTTAAATCAGCTTTTCTTTAATATTTTTCAGAATGTGGTCTTTTCTGAGAATTCAATGTCTGGTACTTCTTTAACCACATTGTAGAGTTTTCAAAGAAGCGGAATTTCCCGACTAACTCATAATATTCCCCAAATTTTCTTTTCACTCAACTTTTACCAAAATCTAAAAATACTTGTTTCTTTCTTCATCTCTCATCTTGGAGTCACAACTTTTTGACCACTCTGTACTACTTCACATACATCAGTTATTACATTGTAAACCGATCTTATACCTCTCCTATTGATGCTGCAGCTCTGTTATTCTAACTTTTAATGTTACTAATAACCCGTTTTTACTTTCTTCTATACACGTACAAGATTTTCTCAAAAACAGCTCCAAATATTTGGTAAGGATAGTACCGAATGCATCCTATCAGATGACATAAATGCCATATTGCTCTATTCGTTGTTATTTTTTTTTCTTTTGTTTTTTTTCTTCCCTAAAAAAATTACAACAATTTAGGTTGTTTTTTTTACTTCTCTCATGTCGGTAATATTTACATTAAAGGCGATTTCTTCACATTATAGAATTATGAGTACATCTGCTTTAAATAGTGTCAAGTAAAGTTTCTTGAAAACTCAACAGTTTTCTGTAAAAATGAGCTCGAAATTCCGCATTTTCTGAACCCACAAATGCCATTTTCTCAAAAATGGCTCCACATTTTTCCAATGGTTAGTGCTTCTTGCACTGTTTAATATAATGTAAAGTTAATTTTCATGTATTCTTTTGTTTTTTCAAAAATTACACAAATGGTAATTTGTTTTAAATCTCTCTCATGCCATTAATAAGCACGTTTCCATTGATTTGTACACATTATTACATTTGTGAGTGGAAGTGTTTCAAATGACTTCAAATGAAGGTTTTGAAAACTCAATAGATTCCTGTGAAAAGAGCTTCAAATTTACAGTAATGCTTAATCATCATTTCCTTCAAACCGGCTTCAAAATTTGCAAAGAAAATTTCTATTTAGGATGAGGTTTTAGTCTTCTTGAAGTAAAATTTCAGTTCTACTATTAAGAAACCGAAAAGTTGAGAAAATGTACTTTCAGTGATGATAGATGGCAGCTGGACAGAGAATGGAGCAAGGACTTAAAAGCCAGTCCACACCGAGGAAATTAGAAAAAATTTCTACAAGAAAGTCTGTCACAAGAATCATTGGTTAGCACCTCGTTCTTTTTCTCACAGCAATAGTTCATTACATTATTTATAATTAAGTTACTTCCAAGTTACTTCCACAGAGAGAGAGAGAGAGAGAGAGAGAGAGAGAGAGAAAGAGAGAGAGAGAGAGCACCTTTTTCCGATCCTGTCTCAGCTGATGTCAACCTTTTTCGTTGGCGCTTTGACTGGGGAGTAATCCTCCATTAATGTGCTTTATTTCTGGAGTAATCCTCCGTTAATTACTATATTTGTCAAGTCTCATCACGTCACAGTCAGTCAGTGCCTTTTATCCCTTCGGCCAGGGGCTTGTCGCCGTTAGATCCCGGGGTTCACCCAACCACGAACCCATGAGTCTCGAATTCGCTTAATCTTTGTGACTTCACGAAGCGTAGTAAATGAATTCGGCTAGCGCCGCCATTTTAATGATATAATGGTACAATGGGTACATTGGTACATGGGTACATTGGTTTGACATTGGCACTATTCATGCACTCTCGGTCGTGGGTTCTCACTTTCAAAACCACAGTAGTTCCTAATTTTGCCATTTGCAAAAGTTTAATGAACGAGTAATGCAGAGTAGAGATGGGCAGATTTTATCTAGTTTTTACACTTGTTTAACAGTGATTTAATTTAATTTTTTTGCACTACATATCTGCTTTTTATAATATTATATATATATATATATATATATATATATATATATATATATATATATATATATATATATATATATATATATATATACACACACACACACACACCACACACACACACACATGGAACTTGACTGAACAGACTCTACAGTAAAGATTTCCAATTCACTAGGAGATGAACCAAATAAATACACAAATTCTAATACTATTTATTTGTAAGAAATTGAAGTTATTACAAAACAAAATTAATCATCTTACCTCTAAATCAATCATCTCTCTGGGTTGGGGAGCTTCAGGGTTTTCGCCAGTATCCAGCATAGGAATTTCATCTTTTTTAATCTCTTTTTCTAAGTAACGAAGTTTTCGTTCCATCTCATCACACCTCCTTACCTCATTCACAAACTTGCGTTGAAATGCATTCACATCAGGATTCAACTACACAGAGAAAAACTATTACAAGTACCTGTCAAGGTATACAATTAATATTTAGTGTACAACAAAGTTTCCTCCTCAAAGTTGCAAACTTAAGTTCTACACCAAAACATATTAGGTATCATAACAAACAGGATTTGTAATCTTACAGAAAACAGTAATTAATCTCATTTGGTGAATTCAATAAAAAATAACAAGCAACAAAATATTAAGCATGAACTGTTCCGTCTCACAATTCATTTACTGGGTTACTACATTTCAAAACCGAATTCCGGAAACAGCAAATTACATCAAGTATATAAATACTGAACTCAACATTTTCTAAAATGCATAATACTTCATAATTTAAACAAAGACAAATTCTACTCACATCACGAAATTGTACCAATCCCAATTCTCCTAATTCCGAAACACATGCGTAAGCTGCTTCACTTTGCAAAAAAAGTTGACATAATGTCATTTCTTCGCTTCGGAAAAGAGACCCCATTTTGCTATTGTCAAATATTCTAAATACACCAAAGACTTAAATACAAATCAATAAATTGGGCGAAACGCCCTCGCACTCCACCACTCCACACACTCCCTCGTCAGGTGACTAATTTTGACGTACTGACGTCTCGTGATATTTCCTGTATATCGATTGAGAATCACATGAGTAGTTTTGATCGATACCTTTCTCGAGCGGCTTCCATTGAACAGTGTTTCGTGACAATTTGCTCTTTGAAAGTGAGAACTTTTATTGCACGATTTGACTTTAATATACCTACTAATAAAAAATAATGCAATAAATTCTCGTTTGCTGAGCCTTGGGTTGTAAGAAACGTGTATTGGCACGCATTTTAAACCATGACTATGTTATGAATATGTAACAGAAATATATCGTAATAAAACGTTACTAAGTAGAGTATGTTAATTAGTCATTAATGTGTGGGAATAATATTATATAATTACTACTATAGATAAGCAAGGAAGAAATTAGTGATCTAAGACCGTTTTGGAATCTATGGAATATCTCGAACCTCGATGAATCAATGTGGTTCATTTACTGGATATTCAATATTTTGTTCTTATTTCCTATTATTGTTATGTGTCATCAAACGAATAAATATCTTAATGTAGCTTTGTGTAGTAAAGACAAAACATAATTTGTTTCATAATTTGTGAATAATTTATTTCAATATGTTGGTAATTCTGAATTGTTAACTTCTGTGGAGGCAGGTGGATCACAGACTGTCTATATTACCCGGTTGATGTCGCGCCGCGATTTCAGCCATTTTCCGGTGTTTGCCTAACTCTATTTACTGTTGGTGTGTTATTAGTGTTCATATTGCGTCACTGCTTATTATTTTCCAATTTGAGCATTGTGCTTGCGTCTGCAAACTTATCACTAGTTATTCGTGTTTTTTGACCGTTAAGTGGTTATATTGCTGTTAAAATGGATATTCGCCCAAATCACACTATATACATCAATAACCTCAACGAGAAAGTGAAGAAAGAAGAATTAAAAAAGTCTCTGTACGCAATTTTTTCTCAGTTTGGTCAAATCTTGGATATTGTGTCTTTGAAAAACATGAAAATGCGAGGGCAGGCGTTTGTTATTTTCAAGGAAATAAGTAGTGCCACTACTGCCCTTCGATCTATGCAGGGTTTTCCCTTTTATGATAAACCTATGCGCATTCAGTACAGCAAAACAGATTCGGATGTCATATCAAAAATGAAAGGAACATTTCAAGAAAGGCCCAAGAAAGTTAAGAAGACTGTACCCCCGTCTGAAGAGAATGTACCAGATTCCAAGAAAGCAAAACGTAAAGCAGCAAAGGAACAGGCTCGCCTTCTGAATCCTGCTGCAATGTCCAGCATGGGTCAAGGAATGATGCCTGGTTATGGACAAATGGCTGGAGGACAGACTGTTGGTTCACTTGTATCAACATCTGTACCAGAACAGCCACCTAATCAAATCCTGTTCTTGACTAATTTGCCAGATGAAACAAGTGAAATGATGTTGTCAATGTTATTTAACCAATTTCCTGGCTTTAAAGAAGTTCGTTTGGTGCCAAATCGTCATGATATTGCTTTTGTTGAATTCGAGAATGAACTCCAGTCAGGTGCTGCAAAGGATGCGTTACAAGGTTTCAAAATAACACCATCACATGCAATGAAGATTTCATTTGCCAAAAAGTAATGTCTTTTCCTATATTTATATTTCATTAAGTGAATGTGAAAGGACTATGAGCATTTTCAAAACTCCTTTTTTGATTAAAATTGTAACTGCAATTATTTTCCAGATCTTTGAAGTGAACTTAGGTGTAATTGTTTACATTAGTTTGCTGATGGTTTTGTACAGCTTACACAAATTTGTTACAGTGCATCGGAAATCATAGTGCTGACAAATTCAATTTTTTGTTCTAGTTCATCTGTAATTGTTCTTTTGTATACATTAAAGTAGAAATTTTACTGTTCTGTTCTTCTGCTGAATTGTGTATTGGTTAAGATGGATGTGTAGCTTGCAGCATTATTACCCATATAGATTGAAAAAAGGAAAATGTTCTGTATGTTAAAGTAATTTCATTGCTGGTTTAATTTGAATGATCATAATGAGGAGTTTTGTGAGAGTATTGCACCGGTTTTCTACATATTGTAATACATTTAGTACAATAAAAAGAAATATATATATGTATATATATATTGTTTACTGATGTATTGCAACTTTCATTTCACTTCATTTATTTCAGTACTTTAACACTATTTTTTACATTGTATCATTGTGATGAAATCACTTTGTGAGACTAAGCAAAGAGTGGAAAGAGGATTTTTGTGCCCTAAAAACTCTTGAAATATGCAAACAATATTTATTTAGTCCTCTATAAATCTTGAAAAATACAGGAGAAGCATGCTTGGAATGAAGACATATATTTGTGTAAATGTAATATCTACTCGACTTCACAAGAACAATAATTGAAGTAAATATTCACATTAGTGAAGTACATTGTATAATTTGTTGTATTTCTTTTGACTGTTTTACAAAATGTTATCAAGAAGTGTCTACATTTGCACAAGTATTTTATCACATATAGAAAACAAAAACAAAGTAAACTGTGACAAGCCCTTTCAAATCAATGAATAGATTCTTTGAAAAGATGAAACATTTAATTAGACAAGCCTCTGTTTTAATGAAATATGCAAAATATATTTACACAAATATGCACCAACAGGGAAAAATTTGTCAAATATGCACTGTCGCATATAGTACTGTACATAGCATCATACTCTAACCATGTCAAGAAATTTCACTTGGCTATATATTGAAGCAGTAGACAAAAATATGCAAAATCATAGAAATGCACTCCCTGGTAATAAAGTTATATTCACGCAAAACAAATTCTTAATTCTCAGATACTTATTAATTAGGTGTGAATCCAAGTTGACATTATTTAAGGTCACATTTAACTCTGGCAGCACACACACCTCATTCTGTAATGTCGGTGCACACACCTAGTTTCACAGACCCTTCTGCTTGTATTTCCCATAATTCAATACCCTTAAAATTTTGATCAAAGGAGTGTACCAGAAAAAAGATGGGTACTATTTTCAATAATGAGATATATTTTTAAATAATCGATTACTGTATTTAGTGGTTTGTATGCAAATTAACAAAACTGAAAAAATGAATTAGACTGAAATATTATGTTCTTGTATTTGGTGCATTTTACATATCTAACAACTTCTTCATTGCATGATTTACAAACTGTTAGTGAATGCTCCAAACAAGTAAACTTTTTGCATATTTGGCACTAATATTTTTAAAGTCGCATATAGTACTGAACGAAAATCGTTGCACGACTGTAAGCAGGTGGTCTCTGAGACCCGTGCAATGTTTTGGAATGTCTCATCACTAGAAAGGATAACAATACTTAAATGTGACTCATCTGTAGAAAGGAAAGGTATGTGAAAGCAGTGGTCACGGATGGCCAAACTCCAATCACAATATTAGAGTAAAGGCTCACGGGTCTCTTACACCGCCTGTGTGCACTGCTGGGTTAATACTTGTTAAAATTCAATATATAAATTTAACAAAATAAATGGTTTTCTTGTCTGCTAAGCTGATATGCCAGAGAATTTTACAACGATCAAGAAATTGGTAAATTTCTAGTTAAAAATTGTAACTCTTCTACAGTTAAAGATGATTTGGCCTGCACATTCATTCTTGAAGGTTGGAAAGTATATTTTGTTAAAAAATGTTTGATTACAAAATTAGGTTAAATAATCGTCAGTCTGTTGGCTCAACTGTTCAATCGAATGATTTTTTCACGTTATGCAGGCAAGATAGTTTAGAAATTCACTTCTAACTGCTAAGTACCTTGAAAACACTCAATCCTTTTTCTACAATTCTAGAAAAATCAGGCTAAAAGTAATCCCTTTAGAGGAATCCAATGAGCTATTGGTCACATGTATGGGTGCCTTAAAATTCCTTCAAAAACGTTATAGATTCTTCAAATCTCCAATAACCGTTTTTGAGAACTTTCAGAATGTTGTGGAAAGATCTGGCAAAAATGGTCGTTCTCCATCAGTAAGCTGAGATGCTCTGAATGGTGGAGTGGAGGTCTAAAGATAAGTAGTGTTGCAGGTTATCTGCTTACTATATTCAGCCTTAAGTGCATTTTTGAAAAGAAAGTTTCCATCTACATTAAACTAAGGAACACAGGAATAAATGAAGCCAAAATTTAGTCTTTCATACATTTTATTTATGATACTGTTTGACTGAATTATAATTTTATTTGGCTCAATGCATGCTAATTTATTTTTGTATCATATACAATATGATTTGATTTATTTCTGGACCTTCATAAGTGTTAAAAATTACATATTTTTTTACTTGTGTATGTTTCTACTGAACGTAATATGATGGTTGTTAACTTGTAAGGTCTACACATAACACTGTTATCAATGTCTATATGCGACTGGAAAAAAAATAATTACATTACACTGAATCAGGAATTTTTAATTCTTTATGGATATTTACAAAGAGACATGATAGATAGTGAATGCATACTCAACAACAGCACCAATCTATTGTAACTGTCAGGTTAACAATTCTAAATTTACTACATACAGTGCCACAGATTGTTTTATCTTGCTTATATTAGCCAACAGTTTTCCAAATTACATTTCATAAAACTACACTGTATAAATTACAGCTATGTACAAAAGAAGTGTGATATGAATCTTTAGAAAAGGCCAAATGTAAGGATCCCTCTCAATTGGAGAATATCAAATTCTTTTTTGTGTTGTACACTAACCACAGACTTCTTCTATGTTAGTCACATTGAGGTGTCTTCTCGTTTCTACAAAGTTTCAGTAAATAAATAATGAAAATATATATTAACAAGTGCATATCATTTTTAAATAAAATAGTATTTATAAGAAAAATTAAGTAAAACAATGCAGTATGTCTGAATAATGAAGAGTAATTTTTGAGAAACTTAAATTGCAAATATACTTTGCTTCACATTATAATTTGAATTTATTTCTTCAAAATATGTAAAAAATACATTATATTTTTCATTCTTAGACATTTTTTTAAAAGGTTTTTCATTAATGATCACAAACATTTAAGCAATTGTCTTTTTTACTGAATGAATACCTGATTGCCTGCACGACAGATATAAAAGAAAACGTTAAAACAATATTATGCAATATTTTATATACATCTCAGAGAAACTTCAAGCTTAAGTATCTTTTATACTACAATAATTAAAGAACAACAACATGGAATGATGAAGATAAATTATCACACTTCCTTTCCCAGAATTTTTAATTTAGGCCAAAATATGAACTAAATTTGACTAGGAACACTTCATAATGCAAAATATTTCCATGTTCAAAACAATGAAATTGACGTGGGTAAAAATCTGAGTTTGCTCTAGTATGAAAAATCTGAAACTAGTCTAATTGATTCCAAAATAAGTATAATAATATAACAAGACATTACTGGAGGTTCTTTTAAACTTAAACGAGGACATATTCCATTGAATGCAAAAATGTTTTCAAAGATGAAAAAGCATGTTTCAGTGGACAAAAAAAAGTTCATTTTTTCACTGGTAACAAAATTCTGAGAGCCGGTTCCTCAGCAGGCTTATTCGATATTAGCCATCAGTCTAATGTCAGTGAAAGTTATAAAGAGAATTTTTGGTTGAAGATCATTGAAATGTAACTCAAAAACATTCCTTAAACAAAGTCTGAAATGGAATACAACCAAAAAGGTTATTACATACCTCATTTTACCCAAATTTGCAATGCTGCAACATTATAAATACATACTTGAACAATGGAAAGGAAAAAATGTGTGTTTGTGGTGACAAAGACCATTTTATCTCTGCCACATAAAAGCTTTTTTTTGTTCTTCATTGACAAGACATTGAAACAACACACTCTTTTATGCCAAAAGTTCAACAGAGAAATGTAAAACATGATTTATTTACTGTAATGGACATGTGAGTTTTACCACACAAGATGAGTTTGAGAAACATTCAATGTGACTATTACAAAAAACTGAATATATTTCTTATATATGTACAATGATTTACAAAACATTTTCATACATAATCAATCAAGCATTCTGGAAGAACAGTTGCCTTCATATTTATAAAAGTCAGTCACCGAGTACACCATATTGTGCATGTATTAGAGCCTGATTAGAAAGGACGGCCACTTCAAATTTTGGACTGGTGTAGGAGTCTCTCGTGAGGTCAAATTCCTCAGATATAGTAAAACATTTTACAGTAATATACAAAACATTGAATTAAGACTCAATTTGCTTTCAAAAAATCAATATAAATTTAAATATTAAAATAAATTCACAGGATTATTACTCCACTAGACATAAGTAAATAGAAACAACATTTGGTACAATCAATATTTTAACTAAATTAAGACTGGAGCATACTAAACAAAGGCAGGTTTTGAAAAACCATTTTTAGAATTCATCAGACATAATTTTTCAGAATTGAGTTCTTGAATTCTAAAAGGAACAATTATATTATTATAATTTTTTTTTGTGATTATGTATTTCATTTTTGGATAGTATAAAATGAACTTACAGATAATTTTTTATTGTAATGATGAATATTTCAATATCTTCCTATGAACTTCTTTGTTGAATATACTTTAACTTATCGGGAGAATATTTGGGAAAGGAACTGTATGTAAGAAAATAATGTAATGAAAAATAGTTGGTGTTTCTTTGTTTTAACTTGCTTCTAAATGAACACGTTGAAAAAAAAATTTGAAAGACAAAAGTTGTCAAATTCTTTAAAGCTCTGCAGTTTCAGAGACACAAGTTTGCCTCAATTTTCATGATTCTTCTGTATTTCTCAATTTTGTAAATTGTTCACAGAGAATAATTACATTAAAGGAGATTGTCCCAGCTTCAAAGAATGGAAAAATTCAAATTTAATTTATTGATTTATTTTTATGGCTTTCACAAAAACACAACAAACAATGAATATTACTGCATCTAAATTCAAACTGCAATTATTCAGCTTCCAGATTTTCTCCAGTTCTTGTAAATACTTTTATTTACAAGTTTCCACTAATCTTACACTCTAATTCACAAAATATTCATTATTTGCACCCAATTGTTGCTCTCATTTTACAAGGATGTTTACATAAACACACTAACTTTGAGCTCTCAGTAGGGGACCACAAACATCGAACAACAGTAGATACTTTTCCACTGTGAAAATCATTGCACAGATCACCTTTATCAAGCAATTTGATGTCCTGAAATGGATCCCAATCCTTCTCATCACTAATACTTTCTGTGGTAATTTTAAATTCAAGTCACATTTGCTTTTGCTATTCAATTTTAGTATCTGGCCACAGATAAGTGAGTAGTACTTGAATCAACACAGACAGCAATTTCACCATTACGCAGAAAATCGAAGTGATCTGCACTCACATAATTCATTTCCTAACACTAAAAAGAAATTACAAACACTATGTGACTCCAGGACAAGGAGAAGCACAACCATTGCCCTGCATTTGAAGGGTCTTATGCAATGGAGTCAAGATCAGCCTTGTATCAAATAAATGGGCTTGTGCTTCATCGAACTACTTCAGAAGGTTGATTTCCTTCTCCAGGGCTTGAACTGGATGTAGTAGATGTACCTGTATTTGGAAAGGAAGAGTTCTGGAACACATTACCAAGATTTTTGAGACGTTGACTGCCGGCTGAACTACTCACTAGAGTACCACCACTGCCTAATGTATTGCTGCGAGATGTTTGAGAGGTTGGATAATTAGGCTTGGCATAAGCTGGTGTATCATCTATAAAAAATTCAATTAAATTCAGTATTTTCACAGGAGTGGATAGAATATTGACAAACAATAATTATTGTTCTATGTATGTTAAAATATATCAGGTAATAGATGAACATAGTATACGATTACCTCTTCTACAATGTTGTGGTGTAGCTGTTTGACTTGTGTAGGGACTTGAATCACCTACAGATGAAGCTGTGCTTGTGGCAACAGGTGGTCGCAGATGACTACGAGCTGGTGGTGGACGGGCACAGCTGTAATTACTATCTGTGCTGTAGGATGGAGAAACCGGACGACCTGAACCAGAAGCAGATGTTCGATGGAGTGGGTATTGTCGCCGAATATGTCGACGTGCATTTGCAACTGGGTTATGTGTGCACGGACCTCCAACCTGGAAATGAATAGAAAACATTTTCTATAATTTACAGGAAAATTTTAAAGATTAAATTTAGAATGTGAAAATTCTTTCTTAGTAACTGAAGTTACTAAATATTTCTTAAGAAGGAAATTCTATTCATATATATAGTACTTTTGTTTCAAACTTAGGCTTAGTGTACTAAATCGTATTTAATGAGTATATCAAAAGCTCTTCTTTTAAACATTAAGTCACCTTTGTTATTTAAAGAAATACTTACAGTGATCACAGAAAAGTTTTCAATAAATAATTTATATAATGTAAAATAAATTGTTACTCTTATGATTTATATTTTATAACACTTAGATACATGTGAAAGGTTACTGCTAATGGAAAACTTCTGAAATTCAAAGGTATGTTTTGAAAAATTTACATTCAATTACAAATGTATTAAAATAAATTCCACCTGTGGAGGAAGCCCAGCTGGATTCTGATTAGCTAATTCTGTTGTCTCAGCATACAAGCAGCTCGATTCACTGCAAGAGCAACATGTGTCACTGGCATCTCCACTGCTGCAGCTACCACGGTCTTCATCCCAGGAACCTGCAGTGGTGGAATCCTCTCCACCTGGGCTCCGCCAACGATCACAGTCACTATAATCTCCCATTACTGCTTCTCCATCTGAGGATTACCTGGAAGCATAGATGTTTTTCATCTACTTGCTATAAAAATAACTACTTTTAAAGCCTTAAATTGAAATATTAAAATCTGGTTCTAAATTGAATATTTTTAAATTTTATAAAAATTATCAAACAGATTGTAGAAGAACTTGACTTAAATTGAATGTTTTCAGCTTTTCTCAAAATAAATTTTATAATTAAGTAAACATTTTCTTAAAATATCAGCATTTTGAAGAAATTGCAGAAGGAAGTACTTAAAATGAATAAATATGATGTCAAAGATATGTTTACAAAGAGAAAAACATTTCAGTACTGTTTGAAAACATTACAAGTATTCTTACCCAGATCCATGGCCATTTGAGCAGCAACACTAGGGTGCAGTCTGGATGAAAGGTTTTCTGATGCTAAACTCGGGAGAGAAGATTGAATCCCTCGGTCCATAGCTCCATAACCAGCACTACTGCCAATCTAGATGAATAGAAAAATAATAATGATTGGAATAAAGTAAAATGAATTATTACAGTCATCTAATGGTCTTAGAGGAAGAGATCAGAGCAAAACCAAAATAGTAATAAAAATCCAAATAATGAAAAAAGCCACAACCTTCACTTACTTAGGAAATAGGATTATGATATGAAAAGCGGACATAAGATGTAAAATAGGCAAGATATAACAGAATAAATGGAACTATAAAAGCAAATTTCAAAAGAAACACAACTCTGACTCCACAACAATACTATTATTTGGGAACAAAACCTAGATTGGCCACCGAGCCTATTGTTTATAAGGAATATTCATAGATCAAAATCATCTCGTGACGCCAAGCGAAGTCATTTGCCTTCCACCAAGGAGGTCTGTGTTCAATTCCTTCAAATCTCATGTGAAATTAGTTCCAACAAATCAAGTTTGACTGCTTCACAAGGGCTAGTCCAACCCCTATGAAGTGTCCTCAACCCTACCCCTATCCTTGTTCCTTCCCAATTCTGGCTGCTGGGTAGTGACACAGGAGCGTGTGGTGGGAGGCGCGTATGCTGGAGATGCTACCTGGCAGTCCTCTTGGCAACTGATGGCTACGAGATGTGATGGACATAAATATACAGTAACAGAGGATTTTTCCAAATATTAAAAATAAAGTAACAGAGGATTACCCCAAAAGCGCTCAACACCCAACAAGGGGTTAGGAGATGTGTTGCGTCGTGAGTTGACGCAATGAATAAAAAAACACACACACACCTAACTGATGATGATATGTCTTCTAATGCAGAATATTACCACTCACCTGTTGAAGAATTGTGCTGCTGATAATCATCATGGCCTCCTCCAGTGTCTCCATACACTAATGACCCACTTTCATAAATTGATTCCTCCAAATGAGGATTTCCAGGTGGATTCCCACTAGGACTCTTGGCATGGTGATGATGATGATGATGGTGGTGATTGTGATGGTGGCCAGGGTGCTGTGATCCACTGTGATTACTACTTCCCCCAGTTGAACTGCCTCCAGCTCCTCCAAAGCCCATTGGAAAATTTGGAACCTGAGGCACAGTGAACATCAAGTTTAAAGTTCTTCTTCTTAAAATTAAAAATTAAAAAACCTTAGTTTCTATTGTCATTGCACTGAAAGGACTCTCTGAGTTTTATCAAAATAAAGGTTAGAAGCCATTTTTTAGTGATTTTCAGAATTTTTTCTAATCCTGGTCAATTTAGCAATAGCATTTCAGTCAATCTGTGATAATGATAATTGAAATGTGTGTAAACAATTGGGACAAGCTTCCCTAAGCCAATTGGGTAGAAGAAGCTATGAAAAATATTTAAATTATACTGAATTGATTTAAGGGCAATCTGTGGGAATGTCCTATTGTTCCACTCAATGTTGAACAATCAGAAAGGTTCTAGTAAATACTGATAATCTCATTTTTCACAATAATTCACAAGTTTTATATCTGTAGCCTTGCTGTAGTAGCCTAACAGGTGGCATCTACAAAATTATGGATGTGATAGTAAAACAAGATACTTTTGTTCACCGTATCTTGTTGTTCCTTTACAGACAAATTACAGCTTATGTGTCTAAATCATTGTACTACTTGTTAAAAAATACTCAGAGATCCAGAAGAAAATCCATTCTCAATCTGGATTTTCAGCTCAAAATCCCTGTTTTGTTCGCCAGTCAGTTCGCCAACTTTGACTTACGTGTGCGCTAGGCTGTCAAATGTTTAAGCGCCCTTTTAATTTGCTTTCTTTAAACATTAAAGCTATTTATAATATTTTTAATAAAAAATTGTTTCATGATATTTGTAACTGACGCAAGTATTGTGTACGTATGAATAATTGATTATATGTATTGTGACATACCAATATGTGAGACATAATATGGTACAATATTTATTATGAACAGTGTAAATTATAGGGATAAATATAGGTGAATATGCCAGCATAGCAACGGTAAGCGAGCCGTCATCAAGATCAACAATCTTCATGCAGTGACATTCGTGGAGACAGCTTTCATTTTGTAAGAAATTTAGGGATTGGCTCGGCACGGAAGTACATCAAGTCTTGTCTGTTAAAAAACAATCGAAAAGATAATGCAAGTTTTGAAGGATTGAAAGAATATGATTGGCATTCATTCTGACTGATGCCCTGGTGTTCAATGGATCGTGGACAATTAATGTTAGGAGTTTTTTTGAGACTTGTAAGCATTTACTGGGGAGTATATATTGGTAGAACTTAGAATTTGAATGCTAAGTGTGGACAGTAAAACTTAAAATATTTCAAGTGAACGAGTTAGAAGGACATTGAGGGCTTTGGTGAATTTATCAGTAACTGGACTGGAATGCTAACAGTAGATAGTTTGTTGATCGTTGAGTATTCAGCATACGCGTGGGATGAACTTGGAATTCGTAAATTGGCAAACGACTTAGACTTTATTAACTTTGGAAACAGTGATGAACGGTGATTGAAGTGTGCTTCTGCAAGAAAAGAAGAGAGAAGATGGTATCTGGACCTGAGGACAGCGACGTCAGAGAATGGTACAATGAGGCACCGTCGTCCAAGAGCGTGCGAAGACGAATACTACATTATAAGGTTGGAACAGGTCATGACCAAAGTTTTTTGTTTTTTTTTATAGTGTGTAGAATTATTAAGTACCAAAATTGTTTAATAAATTTCCATGTTTTGTGAAATGAATACATGATTCTCATTGAGCCAATTCTAATAACAACGTAGCAAGATAGAAATATATTTGCCTTTCAGATTCCTCGACCACTCTGTATAGATGGCCAATCGGATAATCATCTATTAGCAGACAATAGTGATTATTTCTATGAAACCCATCGACCCAGGTAGCCGGAAACTAATTTATCTATAATTAGAGTTGAAGGTTGACTTGTATGATAGTATTAGCGTAATCTTTTCCTGGCGCCCATCTATACAAATTTGGAACGGATTACATTGGAATAACATCAAATAATATTAAAAAGCCGAAGATAGAGTCAGAATTAAAATAAATAAATCTTTAATATATTCAGTTTATTTCATATAGGTATAAATAATTCTTATCATGATATTGATTTAATTACAATATTTTGTATTCATTTTATTGTATATATCAATGAATATATATTTGATTAATTAACACCTTTGTTTTTGTTACAAATTCAGAAAGAAATTTTCTATAAAAAACATTCAAAAGTTCACCTTATGAAATTTTCAATCCGCTGAAATTTGTTTGCCCTCAAAAAATGCGTGCCCCGGCTGCAGCCTACTCAGCCTTTCGGTAATCTGGCATTGTCACCACCTCGTGTTCTGTGGTTTATTTAAATGTTTCAAGATAATCCCTTTATTTTAATAATACTCTAGCAAAATAAGAGTCAACTCTGAAAATATTTTCTCTACATTAAATTACAAAAGGATGTAATCTACATCAAATACTCTCTCAATTTTACATACGACTTGAATGGGTTTCAAACTACTTTACTCAACCGTTCAAAACTATGATCATCACTCTTTTAATTTTTTTCATCAACAATCCTGGGTTAATGAGAAAATTTTTGATTGGGTATATTGAACTTTTTTAACATTAATATGAACATTAAAAATACTACTGACTCGCATATGCTATTTGGCTAAACATTTCAGTTCTTCACAAGAAACAGAAGCAAAATTCTTCCAGGAAATTTAAGAAACTTCCTCATTGCCCTTGTCAATTAGCAGTTCCTACATATGATATGACTAAAAATGGACATATGAGTATGAGAACTAAAGGTACTAGTGACGAATTCTCCAATACACTGTGAATACCACCAGTATATCCAGTAATTCAAAGTGTAGAAGAAATATTTCATAACTTTGGTAATCTTCTAAAAAGTTATTGAGATTTTGAAAGCTTTAAAAGAGATGTTTTGCTACTGAGAGCCAATCAATCCTCAGCATCGGTAAGCACTGTGAAGTTCATTAGAGTGAGAAGTTTCAAACAGTTCTTCATGTTGTCCAGGTGATGCACCGCATGCCAGCCATGATAACCTAACACTCCTCGTGTATCAAGGGTGGGGAGAGGGGAGGATGTGCGTCTGGGCAGTCGGTAAACACAGTATACTTGATATAATGTTCAGGATTTGCCACTGTACCTAGGTGTTAATAGAAAGAAAATGTACATATGATCTACCAACAAAATGTAATAAAATATTCAATGGCCTTCCACAGTTATTATTCTACATCTTTTCAAATCTTTTAAACTGCTGATCAACTCTTAGAGAGTTAAAAAGACTTACTCTAATCTAGTTATAACTAGTAGGTAATTTCTAACTTCTATTTATAATGTACTAAATATCTTGAGTGCAAGAGATATTACACCCTCAAAAATGGCACCCTTCAATATCAATACTGTAAGTGATGAAACTAAATATTAACATGAATAATTGCTGCAAAAGGATGTTACTTTTAACAATTTGGCAATTTTGCACATTTGAGATCAGTTTATTGCCTTGCACTTTGCACATTTGAGATCAGTTCAGTGACCTATTTGGTATGACATCACAATACCATCAAAGTGAGAAGCAATGGCTTGAATAAGGCATTGGATGGATGCTAGTAAACATTTGTATCAGTGACATTTTCCAGCCTACATTGTCATGCACTCTTAATCCAGCTTATTGGCTTCTTGGTCATTGACTACTGTGATCTATAGCAATTTTAACTGTATCTTTTGATATTCTTTCTGCAACGTTGACATAGAGTGTACCCTCATATGCAGCCGCTATTGCACAGAAAAAAATATAGGTATAAGTATTTTCACTTATATCATTAAAAACTTTATACAACAATGTAAACAAGAATGGAAAAAACATTTGGTAAGAATGGAGCAAAATGGGCTCACTAAACAAGCGCTACAATACAACCCAAGAAGGAGAAGGAATGTAGGGAGGTCACACAGAAGATGGTTCGATGTGTGAAGAAGGAACAGGCAGCTGAAGAAGACGAAGAAGATGAAGACAAAGAAGATAAAGGAAAAGAAGATGAAGAAGATTATTAAAAACCATTACACAATTATAGAAAGCTCGTTTTTGGGATGTATATAGAAGCTGAATTTTAATCAACTAATTGAAACACTTGTTTTAATTACTTATGCCTTACAACTGTAAGTCGTCAACTGATGTTTCCTTGACTGGGAGGTCCTATGTTTGAATCCCATTTGGTAGAAAAATTACTGATACCAGTAAAATAACTGGCTCCAAACCTATCACCTCAGGAACAGCAACAAGATGTGAATTCTCTGAGACACTAAAAGTGTCTCAATATAAATGGTATAAATGGAATATTAGAATTATTTTAGATTTTTCAAAGCTCAGTTTTATAATTGTCTTTGTATGTGTTAACAGAACATATCTGATTTTGAATTAAAGACCATAAAATATTTCCTATAAATTACAACTCAATAACCTTTTATTTTCATTGACTCTTATTTGTCAAGAATTGATGACTAACAATCACAAATAAAAACAATACTCTAAAGCTTATGTATATCAATGGTCAACCTACAGGTGGAGGGTGCTGCTGGGGAGGCATAAGGGAATATCTTCCTCCTGAGTTGCTGCCATACATGTTCTGTTCTGCAGGATTATTGGGGACCCAAGGTCCTGTGTATCCTGCACTACTGCAACTGCTTCCACCTCGAACAGGAGGCAGAGGAGGAGTGTTTCCCATTGGACCTAGAGGAAAATGTAATTTCCTTTATTATTTAATTACCTTATTAAATTTAAACTTACATTTTAACTCTACAAATATTATTTGGCATCTTTCAAGGAATGCTGTAACATCCTGTAATATAACAGATGTATACTCTGTCATAACACAAAACACAAGTTTTATCCAACGTTCTCAGAGTAACAGATTCTTGAATTCTTGAAAGACGATGTTATAATAATTGTTGGATAGGAAAACCATTCCAAGAATATGCTATATTTGATATCTATTTAAAACAGAAAAGATCATTAATGTATAGTAAGTATATCTATTTCTCAAGAAACAGATAAACTTACCAGCATGATTTCCCTCACCAGGATGAGAAAGATGACCAAGAGGTGTTCCTTCTCGAGAGCATGTGTTCCTCTTGCTAAGAAGAGGGCTATTGGGATTAAAACTTCCTGCATGAGGATGGAAATTGGGAGATACTCCTCTATTTGAGGAACTTCCGGATGGCATCTGAAACATTCACAGAGCACAATTATTGATGTCTGCTTATTATACTTAAAATATTGTTAATTTCCTTTTAATATAACTTTTTAAAATTTTTTAAATTTTACTATGCTTCAACTATTTTTTCAGGAATGGCCTAAAATTATTTTGCAATGATATATTCAATAAGAACGTTTTATTTTTAAAATATATAGAGAGAAACATTTGGACAAGTCTGCATTCTTCTGACATTTTATGTGAGTTCATATTACACTGTGCCTGTATCAATTTTAATAAGTAATATTTTCTAATCCCCTTAATTTGTATGCTTTAGAGTTATCCTGATGATGAGGTTGGATAAGGTTCTTGAAACGTTGAATACCTTAGAAATGAGTTAATAAATAAATTTCATATGCTAATCATATTCATATATTCATAAATTTCATATGCTAATTGTCTCAAATTAACCCATTTTGCGCCACTGGTGCGTACACGTACCATTTTGTATACGATTTTTTTGTGAAAGGTATTTTTTACAGAATTAAACGCAGTTTCTGCCATAATACTATTCAATATCTGTTGTAACTTTCCGTATTTTTTTCTTGAATTTACATTCATGTAATGAAGAAGATATAACGTTAAATATGTTGTAATTTTCACATGAAATGAAGTTGTGTTTAAATTTTTTTTTGTAATTTGAAAAAATATAATTTTGAATTCTATTTATGGTTGTCCATTATCAAGATCCATTGTATTTTCATGTAATATTTATATGAGTTATCTTCATTCTTTCATTTTCGTTAAATTTGTATTTCATTAATCATGGTGCGTAAACGCACCACTGGCCCATACCATTGTATCTCGTGATAGCTCTGCTGCCCGGCCCTTCGAGTGTTGCTGCTGGGAGTGTTATGAAAACAAACGCGCTCCCAGCGAGGGGAGCATGAGTCGCAACAAAGTGGGCTCTGTTCATTCCCAGAAATGTATTTCTAATGACACAACAGAATATTTTTGATCATACAGTCGAGAAGTTCAGTTGCTTGGTAGGCGCGAATGCGGTCTCACGTCGACATACTGCGATTGGATATCTTTGTCAGTGGAGATAGAATTGGTGGACTGTGTGTGCGATTGTAGAAGAAGCTAAGAGTGAAATTATATTGATTTTAATCAATTATGACTATTTATCTGAAATGCATAAACATTTTTAATTTCATAAATAAATTATTCATCAGGCTTTACAACATTATAATTTCTTCTGGATTTGAGGTAAGTGGTGATAATGTTCATCTAAAAAAATCTGAAAATAATTAAATTTAACGAAGCAGATACGTCACCTTCTGAAATAGCGTATTATATAATTATCTTATTGCAGATGTTCAGTTACCGTGGTTTGACTACTGAAGAAATAACAGCAGAGCTCGAGGCTATTGATGTGGAATGTGCCGATGTTGTTGTGATTCCCCTGACGTTGATGATTTGACCGATGAAGAGAATATAGAAGATCACCTTACTGGTGGCAAAACGGTTGATGAAGTTTTGCCAAATGATGTCACTGGTGTGTTAGAACTTCATATTGACAAACAACTGGACATTTCGGAAGGTTTTCAAAATTTATCTGAAACCATTGACACTATACCAGAAAGTACATCTCGCACGAAACGAAAGTATTTTTTCGAAGCACCCCAATGGAAAAATATCATCCACGTTATACGATAACACCTGAATCTGTAGAAGAAGAAGCGATTCGAATGTTGAGAGAGCAGCTTTCTGGCTGTACACCATTGCAAATCTTTGATATGTTTGTGGACCAAAACGTTTGGAAACTGCTACGAGAAGAGTATGAGATATGCTCAACAATGTAATCAGCATGATTTTAATGTCAGTGAGTGCGAATTAGCGCTTGGGCATTCTTATTCTCACGGGCTATCATCACTACCAAACATGAATATGTATTTGTCCACTGCGAAGATAAAGAAGTTCCGATTGAAAAGAAAGCCATGAGCAGAAATAGATTTAGGGCAATCAAAAGAAATATCCATTGTGCAGATAACAAGAATTTGAATTTAGATGATAGATTCAGTAAGTTGAGACCATTATTCAATCTTTTGAACAAAAACTTTATGCAGTTTGGAGTTTTCTCATATCATTTGTCCATCGACGAACAAATGGTTCCATACTTTGGACGACACTCTGCAAAGATGTTTATCAAGGGTAAGCCTTCGTTTTGGTTTCAAAATGTGGTGTCTTGCATAGAGTACAGGTTATTTGTTTCAGTTTGAACCATATGGGGGTTCAAAGTCTCAGATAAAGGAAACTACTTTAGGGCTTATCGCAGATGTCGTGCTTCATTTATTGAAATTTGTCGATCGTCCAAACCATCACAAAGTTTTCTTTGATAATTTCTTTACATCGTTTAAATTATTCACTGTCCTAAAAGAACGAGGCTATTTTGCAACTGGAACAATTCGCAAAGACAGAATTCCAGGTATTCCCTTCAAATCATCAAAAGTTGTAAAGCAGGAAGCAAAAGGATTTTATGATTTTTCTTTCGACAAAAAGTATGAAGTACTTATCGTAAGATGGAACGATAATTCTGTTGTAACTGTGGCAACAAATAATGGAAAGGTTTTGCCCTTAGGAAATGCTAAAAGATATGACAAGAAAGAAAAAAACACATCCAGGTTCAACAGCCAAATGTGATTTCAGAATACAACCGGTACATGGGAGTCGATTTACGACAACGCCGTCAGAAATTATCGCATCAAAGCTAGGGGTAAGAAATGGTGGTGGCCACTGTTTATCAATGCCATTGACAGCTGTATTGTTAATGCATGGAAAGTTCATTGTTTAGTATCTGAAGAGAAAATTTCACAAATTGATTTCAGGTCATATGTAGCTCGCGCTCTACTGCAAAGCGACAAAATGTCTTCTTTTGGAAACAGTCCAAAAATACGGAAAATTGGCAAAAGGAGCATCATTCCAGAAATCAGATTTGATAACATTGGCCACCTCATTAGGAAACATGGACTGAATGCCCAGAAGATGCGAGTGTGTAAAACCACACAATGTTTTTCTGTATAAAATGTGAAAAGCATCTTCATCCAGAATGTTTTGAAAATTTCCACAAAAATTAATTTTTTAATTTTTTACATTATGCAAAACTTATATTTTTTTATTAAAAATTATACAAAAATAAAAGTTTTTAATCAATGAGTTTAAATAAATTTTTCATTTTGATGTAAACCGTTCTCTCATTAGGATCCCAGATACCCCACTAAGGGCCAGTGGTGCGTGAACGCACCATGCCGTAAATCATTGTTGGTTAAAGATAAAAAATTTCTGGCAACATATCTGTCTTATTTGTAAATAACTGAAGATATGCACAAATATTTAATACTTTTGTATGATTATTTCTATAGTTGGCCTAAAATGGGTTAAGAGTACACTTCATGTAAAGTACTCTCTAAAACTATCCTGTTCAAAATCACAAGGTATAGTATATACCTGTAACCTATTATTAGAAATGCCTTCATTCATCGTAGATGGTGGAGGATGCTCAGGTGGAGGAGGAAGTAGCTCTGACCAGTTAGGAAGTACTTGCTGTCCTCCAACTGGGAACTTTCTCACTTGTGAAGGAGGTTGATGTAAAGGTAGCCGACGAAGTTGCATGTTTCCATCATCTGTGAAACATATTTACATAATTATAATACTTATGAAAATTATGAATTTAACATTCAAACTTAATTTCAATACAAAACTTTTCAACAAAAAATAATATAAAATATTAGAAGTTGTCATTGTTGTAAGTGGGCTTACCAGCATACATATTGCCAACTTCTGAGCTAGGGCTACTAGATTTATTGCCAGGCTCAGGGTTTGTGTCCAAGCTTGACAAGTCTGGTTTCACGCATGAGTCACTGGAACTAGATGTCTTAGCTTCCCCAGGACCTCCCACTGTAATGGGCATAAACATATGCCCATTGTCCTTAAAGGAAAAAATAATCTCATGTAAAAATTATATCTCTCAAATTACAGAAATTAAAAGCATATTTTGTTCCAAAATAAAAATATTTCTCAATTAGTTTAAAAAATTTATCTCAATTAGTTCTCACCATTTCTCTTCGAGGAATGGAATTGATGAGTGTAGTGGTTGCATATGGAGCTGGTATTTCTGGAACATTATCTTTATTGTTACGACTGCAGCTGTAAAATGTAGTTAAATTTCGAGTATCCACTTCTGCATAATCAGTTGTATTCGAGACTAGCTCCAAACTTGGAGCACCTGTATTTAATAACTTGGTCTCAGAAGGAAGACCTGCATCTTTGTCAGCTGGACGCCATCCTCTGTCAATCCACAATGTTTCCTTCCCATTCATTAAATTCAGTTGGGATATATCATTGGCATTAACCACAGGAACTAAAATAAGAGCAATGAAACCAAGGTAAAAGTTGACAAAAATATACTAATAAATACATTACAAAAACAAGAAGACATTATCTACCACAAATAGCTGACAACCAAGAGAGCTATCTACACTTGGAGAATATTGAGATCATTACAACAGATCTTTTTCATTTTGCCACTTCACTATTTAATGCTCCACTAATTTAATTGCAAGAGTACATATTGTACATCTTGTGCAACATTTTTCAAATTTGTCCTTCTCAGAAAACAAATGTGCCAATTATGTTTAACTCATACATGTTAACTAAAAACATAAAGCCAAATTTGATATAAAGGTAGTTCAGCAAAGATTGTGAATTAAATCAACTGAAAGAAAGTCCCTAAGGTAGTAAAAAAATATCTACTTTGTGAACTAGGATTGATTAAATTAAGGAAAGCCAGTTGCAAGCAGATCTGTTCTACAACTAAATACATGCATTTTTTATATCGTTTGTCAATCTAATGATGCATTGTAATTTATGAAGTGATTGAAGCTTGTTATAATGAATTTCTCTTTTATTCTACACTAATTTTTGATATACCATAAAAGAAGAAGAGGAAATATAGGAACAACATTCGAATATAGAGCTAATATTCTTTATCTAATCTGCTTTATTCATATACATGGTACACCAAGAACTTTCAAGTAATATTTATAAACTAAATTGTTCCATTATATGTTATTCATATTTCAAATTCTCATCTAGAAAACAGAAAGAACATACAGAGCATATTTGTGAGGTACAGGTTGTTATTTCAACATAAGTAAAACACTGGTATGCACATGAAATTAAATTATGTAACAAATAATGTTATGATGCCATGCATTCAAATTCTAATGGTATAGTACTAGAATCAAAGATAATTAACATTTTCCTTTATCCTTGGCTGTTCCTTAAATTCATTCTATTAATTTACAAAAATAAACGGCTCAAAGATTCACCCATTGTCTCTACTTTCCTGTCAGAACTAGTGATGTCTTTTTGGAGCACCAGAACCTACTTTTCTCATTATTCAGATTTTATATCTGATAATGAAGCAAATCTATCTATCACTAGATTTTTATAATAATTAAACTTAAGAATCTTATAATCATATTTTTTATGTAGAAGATTTTGTTCATTGTTTTCTTTTTTATTTGGATGATATAATTTTAAATGTAGGTTCATGACAAATGTGAAATAGAAATATAGATTACCGATATAGTAAAACATGTCAAAAGCAAAGACACTGTTGAACCTTATGTAAAATGAAAGAAATGGTTCCTAAGAAGGAATTTCAAATGTAAAAACTTCAATATATAGAAATACAATTGGTTATTTTTTGTAGCTTATTTTCTTTTCAAACAAATTTCTAGAATATTAATAAAAAAACATAAATCAATTCTAGACATGCATTTACATTAGAGCAGAATTTATTGTCATCAAATGATATTTAGATATTAAGTGGTGATTTAGTTAAAAAAATCTTAACTGTACATATTGATAAACATCCTAGTTATCATACCAATTAGAATAAACATTTTTGTAACTTTAATTTCAATTCCTTCAAATTATAATATAAATCAAACACAAAGAAACTTTTAATGATAAAAATACAATGCTTCCAATTGAAATTTCAGATAGAAAATTTGATGTACAGAGAATCTTTATGTGGAGAAGAGAAGATGCAAGAAAGACTATATATATGTGAGTCAGCTAATCCCCCACATGTCAGATTTTAAGATGCCACAAAATAAGAAGAATGACTTCCTAACATTTTCTCAATTAAAAACATTTCAGTAGAATTAACTGCAAAGCATATTTGCTAACAAAATATAATGAACCATACTATGAACCAATGTTCAATTGTTTCTGTAAAAAACAAATTCACATAGTTGATTGTTGCAAGTAGTGTGATGTGTTCTAGAGAAAAAAGTTCTGTCTTCACCTTAAATATTTACTTGATATGTAAAGATGTTAAGAAAATAAGATGTTTGTTGAGTGTGCAGATAGCTCCTAAAATCCAGCTCTAGAAAAGACAAAGGGAACTCTACACAAACTAGGACACTGAGGAGGACAAAGGAAAGGATGCATTCCAGTTACTGTGAGTGTTAGAGGGGGTGATATTTACGTGTGTCTAAATCAGGGTGGTCCAACGGGGGGCCCAGAGCCCAGATGTGGCCCATGGGGTGGGTGCGTCTCGCCCCCAAATGATTCTCAGCTGGAAACAACCACCGATGAGCGATTAGTTTTCATACGGCTGGTGTGATGAAATGAACATATGTGAAGTATAACAGTGACAGGAAAAGAAGAACTATGGGCATGAATTACTAGTACACATCTGACTACAACAAGAATATACACATTTTAACACATCTAGATCAGTGTTTCGAAGACAGTATTGGGAAGTGAATATGACTATTTATTCTTTGTTACAGTGTTAATATTTTTTAGTGTTTCAATAAAACTGTTAAGAGTGAAAAAGGTAAGTTCTTTTTCAATCAACATGCCAGGAACTGAATTGAATCACTGATCTAGAAAGGTAACACAATATTATATTAGAAGACCACCCTGACCTAAACCAGCACATAAAATCTTCTGTGTCTGTGAAAGTAAAAAGTGCATGTAAATTTTGTAATGAAACTTACCATTTAGGTGGCCAAGTTCCTTGCCCATTGCTTGTCTTCGGCGTAAATACAGCATTCCCACAAAGCCAAGAACAAGAGCCAAGACAAGAGACGCCATAAGCACCAGGAACCATGTCTCTTGTACGACAGAACCACCACTTCCTTCACTTGGATGTGCTCTATATGAGAAAGAAAATTATTCAATTACTTTGGCTTAAACAAAAGAACTTTAGAGTAAATGGTCTGAGGGTACCAATCATGATAGCCTTCTAGCACAATACCAAAAGGGATTATAATTCAGTCTTGATCAGAATAAGATTATTCTTTCAAGGGAAACCATTGAAGAGTAATAGATGTAAAAATAAAAGTTTATTGTTGATGTTAGCCATTTTATATTTTTCATTGAAAGAAGAATATAAAATGCAATAATCAATATGCAATATCAAATACATCAACTCTGCAATATATAAAAGATATATTTCACAATGTTTAACAGTTGAAAATTTGCAAAATTTCACCTAGGAGGATACTGATGCAGTAATGCAGGGTCCATAATGAGAGAAACTGGACTAGAGAATGGACCCAAGCCTCTTCGTGTATATGCCGCAACACGAGCAGTATATGCACCACCAGTTGTAAGGTTATTCAACAACACAGAAGTTGTGGAAGCATTTAATGTCATTTGGGCAAGCACTTTTGTACCATTCCCTTTCACCTGGATCTGGAAGAAAACAAGGTTTAAAGTAAGATCGTTGTTAGGTGTGACAAAGTTTTGCTCTGGTTTTGTTAAAAAATAATATAAAAAATTAAAATTTATAATGCAATGAATATATAATGTATGTACGTAACAAGCACTTTATCTGGCGATTAATGTTCACAATAATAGAATCAGATTTTGTGGGTTAAAATTAGTGAAATATTTCCTCTCATTTCATTTTCCATAGATTTCCACTAAGGTACTCCTCGTCTGTTTTATATTTTCCTTATAATACAAAATGTATAAAAAAACATCATAGACATTTTCAAAATTCTCTGATTGTACCTTGTACCCAAGAAGAAGTCCATTATGATGTGCTGGTGGAGGGGATGACCATTTAACATATGCTGCTGTGGTGTTAATCATTCCAACTTGAATATTGTCTGGGGGTGCTGATGGAACTGGAAAAAAAAAACAACCAAGAATAAATATGAACTGAAATTTTTTTGTAGATTGAGTAATAAATAGTGAAAGTAAATATTTTAGGTTATAAATTCTTATATGTTGTAATTTTCAGAAATACAAAAGGTAAAAAAACAGAATAAAATTAAAACAAAGATACATAAAATTCATTCAGAATAAGATTCATTAGTAATTAAACGAATTCATCAAAAAAACACTTTAACACACATACCATCTTCCAAAGTTTGAACATTCTTGGTATTTGATGGTTGACCTTCAACTGATTTGTAGAATGGAACCAAGAAGAATTCATACTTGGTGTATTTGCGCAAGTTAGTGACTGCATAGCTTGTGGCCCCAGCATTCAACACAGTAACCATATTATACTTCTGAGATCCACCCGACAGATCTCTAAATCTCACGTATAATCCCTCTACATAGCCTTCACCAGACAAGATCTGTTATGTTCAGAGGACAAAAAAATCAGTAGTGTCTCATAAATGGAAGTTTTAAATTGCATTCTGCAGTCATTATGTATAAAGTGAATAAAAAAATAATTTAATAAAAAATTTAATAACCAAATAATTAAAATGTTTATATCATAAAGAAAACATCAGTTTAACTTTAAAGAATTAATTTGGAGTTCTATTTATTTGTTTCATTTGATTTGTGGATAGAGTTTTGATGATTAAAATTGTTTTCATTCTATCTGTGTACATTCCATAAACTTGACAAAGCATTATCATATTTTTTCTGAACTCTTTTCAAAATGAAATTTGAAGCGTGAACTTACATCCCACAAGAGACGTACTGCTGTTGAGTTAAGAGGTTGAACTTCACGAAGTGTTACAACCTTTGCACTAAGTCTGGCACGTGCTTCATCAAGTTCATAACGTGGCACTGCTCGACGATCAGCCCTTAGTGTTCGTGCTGATTCTGAAAGAGGACTAGGAATAGATAGACCATATGGATTTTCAGCTCGTACCAGGAAAACATAAGATGTGTCAGGCTTCAGATCACCAATCTGTAAACAAGAAATAGCAATATGGTAATAAAACCAACAACAACAACAAAAATGCATCACAAATACATCAATAAAAAAAGGAAGCAGTTGAATAATTTACATTAAGTAATAAAGTAAAAAGATTTTGCATATTGGACACAAAAATATTGCTTAGTGTAATATATGGTAATATTGTTTATATTAATAATTTACGCAATATTGGAAACACCAACAGAATTACACTTAAAAATTTGAAGCATTAGTACAGAAAAAGAAGCCAAGGGAAGGCAGAATATTATAATTAACTTGCTGCTTGCGATATGCTAATTCATGGACATCATAAAAAAAGAATAAAACTATGATAATGGATAATAATGGATAATGAGAATCATAAAGTTACATTTTATTTGTTTTATAACTATATGTACACAATAAATGATAATCTACAAGGAACTTACTGTAATTGTGTCTGTTGCAACTCTATTTGCTGCCACTACCCATCCTGTCTGAAGATCTGAACTGAAGTACTCGACAGTGTAACCTATAGGAGGTTCTGTTGTTCCAGCAGTTCCAGTGGCACTACTTGACCCCTGGCGCCATGACAATGTTATTGAACTTTCAGTGACATTTAAAATACGAGGCTGTGGTGGAGAAGCTGGGAACAGGCTAGGATCTGGGGCTCGATGAAGACCTGGACCTGAAGGACTAGGATTCTTTTCCACAGTCAATGAAGCAGACCATGAAGTTTCACCACTCTCTGATGAAGCAGTACAAGTATATAGGCCAGAATCTGTTAACTGCAAGTCTGTTAAATAAAAACCAGTGAATTAAACCAGTGAATTAAAACCAACATTATTTGATAAAATGGTTACACTAATACAATGATAAATCAATAATTCTCACCATCAATATGCAGAGTTCCAGTTTCTAAAACTGTTATTCTAGGACCCTGACCAGCAAGGGGAGAACCATTTTTGTACCATTTTATTTTTGGAGGAGGAGTTCCAGTGGCCTGACATGGAAGTGTTGCAACAGACTTTAATGGTAGTGTCTGGTTCACTGGTCCAATTTGCACAATTGGAGGAGGCACATCATCAACTGATGTGACCTATATTTTGAAAAGGAAAGTTTTTTTCTCTTATAAAGACTGTTACATTGATTAAAAAACTGTGTTATTAGCAATACATGTATTATATATAAATCTAAATGAATTAATAAAAAAAGATGTTACCTGGAAATACAAAAATTATTATTAAGAGGTACTGAAAATTCAAGTAATATACCTGCAGGAAGGCTCGTGCAGTATTTGAACCAGCAACACTCAAGGCAGAGCATACCAAGAACCCAGCATCTTCACGCTGAACTCCCTGAATTCGAAGACTACCTTCAGGAGTCACATGAAGATGTCCATAAGAGTTCCCAGGGAACATTAACACCTGGCTCCCCTCTTTTGTCCAAAACACTGATGGAGGAGGGTTGCCTTTTGCTACACATTCAAACACAGCTATTCCATTCAGACCAACTTTCTGATCTTGTGGTTTTGTGATGAATGTAGGAGGAGCTAGAAGAAAAACATTTGTTTTTATTTAAATATTTTTTTAAATCTTACTCATTGAAAACTAATGAAATAAATTATTGATGAAATGAAGTGATTATTTGTGATCTCAAAGTTTGTTGCTTAGAGTTACTTACAATGCACAGTCAGTGATGCTCTTGCCGATACACTGCCCACAACATTTTCAGCATCACAGATGTATAATCCTTCATCATCTGGAGTAACGTGCTCTATGTGAAGGCTTTTGTCATCAAGAATCTGTGCTCTCCCAATGGGCATCTTTCCATCATCACGTCGCCACAAGATGTTAGGAGCTGGGTCTCCTCCAACTCGACATTCAAATCTCACTGCACTGTCTTCTAAGACAGTGACATCTGATGGCTCTTTGCTGAAGAAGGGTTTGACTGTAAAATAAATAGAAATGAATGTACCAAGGAATTTGTGAGGCATAATTTCAAATAGCTCAACTAAGTGTTGAAATACCTTGAAATACATAAGTTGAAAATACCTTGACCTACCTAACCATGAATAAGTATTGTACGAAGGGGGCCTTCAAAAAGTATTTCTTTATGGAGAGACTCACAACTGTGCCAATAATGAAGAAGAGGTTAATGAAAAAAGAACTTTCTCCATTCTCACTGTATTTTTATTGGAGAATATTTATTATTTAATTTTTAATTTCAAAATAAATACTTAATTTATCAAAAAATGTATCTTACTTTTAAATTGGAGGGGAGGGGGGAAGAGAAAATTGAAGTTTGCAAATTAATGACTCCATAAAACCTTCTCTTTTCAAAAATAAAATAATTCTTAGCAAAATTAGATCACTTTTTGAAAATGTAATGTGAAATTATTCTTACCATGAACTGTTAAGGTAGCAGGATTTGACTCCCGTACACCAACCATGTTTTGGGCAACACATTGATATTTGCCTTCATCACCTTGTCGTACATCAGTTATCATCAAATTGCCTCCATCAACAACTCTTAACCTAACATCACAAAGAAATGAAATGGGTTTTTAAACTTGTGAAGAAATTCAATTGAATAATTGTTATTTTTAATTTTCATTATTACATTTTAAACAATTTCTTATAGAGAATTAATAAAAAATAGTCAGGGCAGTTTTTTATATTTTGCTTTCACTTTAAAATTTTTGTACACACCTTTTTGAATTCTCCAATTCAATAACTTGCCCATTTTTTCGCCATTCAAGACTGGGTTCAGGATGGCCTTTAGGGGGCCCACACTCAAGAAGGGCAGTTTCTCCAGCAGCCACCCTTGTATCCTTAGGTACTGGCCGGAACTCATCTCGGAGAACTGCACAAAAATTAACAGCAGAGTTAATGGTTGTAATTAGAATCCAGATTGTAGGCTCTGGAATTAAAATGCCATTTGTAACTTAATGGTAGTCAGCAAACAAAACTAATTAATAAAAAATTACAAAATAGTTGAAGTTAAAAATAAAAATTCCTAAATGGTTTCTGATTAAAATAAATACAGGAGTATGAGAGTAACATTCTTGTTTGAGGCATTTTTGTTAAAACAATAAATCAAGGGGCCAAATATTCATCATGCTTATAAATTGAGTGAAGAGCTGAGATAGATTCTTTGTCATGTGTCAATTATACCACTTCTTTGGAAGTATAGCCTATTACATGGTGTTGTCCCTAATAAATGCCAAATAAAGAATGTGGGTGGAACATATAGCTTGTGGGTGGAACTCAGAAAGAATTTCTAAAAAGGGACGTAAATCAGAGACTCTCAAAATCAGTATACCTATGCATTAAAAAGAATATTTTCTTTTGAATTTTTTCTCAAAAATGTCTCTCTTAACAACTATATTTCCTTCTCAAAGAAATCTTGGTAGCCTATTGGCTACCAAGTTATCAAAAGTCACAAACTAAAACAATCTGGAGTTTCTTCCCCAACGTATGAAATGCAAATTCAATCTCACCTATGATGTAAATAACATTTAATGACTTATTCCTCATTCCCATAGTGTTCTTCAACATCAGCATGCTCCTCCCTCATCCCTTTTACCAATACGCACCCTTCTATTTTATTATAAAAGGACTAACATAATTTTAACAACAGATCTTTTATCCTGTAATTGTTTAATAATATGCTTAATTCATCAGTACAAAGCAAAGGAGTCACAATATCTTCCCTAAACCCCTGACGAGTTACTTAAGAGCAATATTTTTTATAACAATATTGCAAAAGTACTTGAAAAAGAAATGATAACTAAGACTCACAATGGTTCATCTTAGAACAATTGTATAAGATATCTACTTCCCATAAAAAATATAAATAAATATAAAAAATTCTTATCCCATCTGTCTTGCCATTTCATGTTGACAGTTTCGAGCTGAAACAAAGAAAACTAGTGGTGCAACAGAATGGCACAGACTTTCTCATACTAGTTGATTTTCTAATTTCTTTGGTTTGGACTTTGCCTTGCCCTATCCTCTTAAAATTTTTCAGTTTCCTATCAGTAGAACCAAAATATTACTTTAAGAACATTAAAGAAGATACTTTGTGCTATGGGGAAACTTTCATTGAGAAATGTTGAGTTTTTATGAATAATGTTTAAGCATTAGAAAAATTTGAAACTCATTTTCATAGAAAAGTTTTGAGTTTTTGGAAAACTTCATTGCAACTCATTTGAAGCACTTCTACTCACAAATGCAATAACATATACAAATTGCTGGAAATGTACATATTTACAGCCTAAGAGATATTTAGAAAGATTATATTTGTGTAATTCCTGAAAAAACAAAAGAATTCACCAAAATGACTTTTAAGTCATCTTAAGTCATCTTAACAGAGTCATATCTATGGTATGGTAAACATGGCACATGCCATAAGTGCCGCTCGTAAGGGACACTATTTAGAGTATACCTGCTAAAACAAATAACAACCCTAATTTGAAGTATTCTGACAGAGAGGCAAATTTTATGCTTGCCACAGACACCTGAATACCTATAAGCATCTACATCTTAAACAGTCCATTTAGCACTATCCGTATAAAAAATTTGAAGAAAAAGTTTGGAGTCGTTTTTGAGAAATGTCATTTTAGTGTTTCTAAAAATGTGGAAATTTGAGCTATTTATACAGAAATTACAGTTTTGTGATTCTTACAAAAAATTTAAAGAAAACATTTGGAACCACTTTTGAGGAAATTTTGACGTTGTCCCAGGGAGTTCATGTAAAGTATATACAAAAATTAATGGAAGTTATTCAAAACCTCAGAGCTTCCAGTAAGACCAGATCAACCTGGGAGTATTCAGTTTGGAAAACATCCTAAGGATAATGTAGGCATTTAGCGTTGTTCACAGATGACAGAAGGATGGAATATGTTAGAAGGAGTAATTAGAGGGAGTAACTACATATTAGAACAAGATTCATCACTTTTTCTATATCAGGGGCCCCACAATATGATTTCTTCTGTCGAAAAATAGCTATGTTTTGCCGCACTATTACATAACTTTCTCTATCCTGCGAATATGACTCCATATGTAGTATGTATATCAGAAAGTAACTAGAGGTGCTACACAATGGCACAGACTTTCTCATAGCAAATTTTTTCTAATTTCCTTGGTGTGAATTGGCTTTAAGGTCTTGCTCCATTCTCTGGCCAGCTGCCATCTATCGTCACCGAAAGTACATTTTCTTGACATTTTCTCAACTTTTCGGTTTCTTAATAGTACAACCAAAACATGACTTCAAGATTATTAAAGAACAGTAAAACCAAAATAGAAATTTTCATTGAAAATTTTGAAGATGTTTTTAAGAAAATGGAGATTAACCAATACTGTGCTCAATTTGAAGCTCTTTTTCATAGGAATCTATTATGATTTCAGAAACCTTAATTTAAACTCGTGTAAAGCACTTTCACTCACAAATGCAATAATATATACAAATCGATTGAAATGTGAATCAACGGTGTGATACATATTAAAAGAAATATTACATTTGTGCAATTTTTGAAGAAACAAAAGAAAACACCGAAATGAACTACATGTCTTATTAAACAGTGCAATTAGCACTATCCATTAAAAAAATTGAAGAAAAAATTGGAACCATTTTTGAGAAAATGGCGCTTGAGCGTTACTGAAAATGCGAAATTTTGAGCTCATTTGTACAGAAAACTGTTGAGTTTTCGAGAAACTTTATTTGACATTATTTCAAGCACATGTATTCATAAATCTAATAATGTGAAGATATCGCCTTTAAGGTAAATATTACCGACGTGGGAGACAAGTCAAAACAATTATATTTTTGTATTTTTTAAATAACAAAAGAATAGTGCAATATGGCGTTTATGTCATCTGATAGGGTGCATTAGGTAGTACCTGTACCAAATATTTAAAGACAAAATTTGGAGTCGTTTTTGAGAAAATCTTGATTTTGTAATTTTTTAAAAATAGTATGTATTGCATGCAATATTGCATGAAAACTACTAAAATTTTAAAAAAATGTACATTACCTTACATTTCGAAAATTCGGAGTTAACCGTGAATATCGGACTTATGCCACCTTTATAAGTGTATTTTACTCTGTTCTTACAAGAAGTTTAAAGAAAAAATGTGAAGCCGTTTTTGAAAAAAATTTGAAAATGTCTGGGGGGTTTCATATAAAGTACTCCCAAATTTTCAAGAATGTTTTTTCAAAATTTTAAAGTTTCTACTGGAGCCAGATGGACAGGGGTTTCTTCAATTTTTGGAAAAGATCGTACGTGTGGTTTAGGCGCTAGTAGTGTTCACAGATGAACAGACGGATGGACGGACGTTTTGAAAACAAAAAACAAACACTTTTTCGGTATCAGGTGACCCCAAAACCTGTATTTCCGTTGAAATATCGAAATAGATTTTCCGTAGCATTACATAACTTTCTCTGTACAACTTATATTACTCCCGTATGTTTACGAGAAAGTAAAAAGAATTGGCGTATCCCCTGTCCAGCCTGAGTCATATTGCAGTAGGACCGACGTAGAAGCAGAATTCCTGACTAAAATTCCCTTCATCCTGGATTTCTAGATACATTAAACATTACTAAATCTAATATTTTAAATTAATTTGTCAGTGAATGTTATTGAAACTATTAATGAATTCTGTGCACGTTTTCACAATTCTGTGATCACTACAGGCTTGATTCAAATTCAATGGGGTAAAATTTTTGTCCATGGCACAAATTCCTTCACGCATAACCGTCGTTTTCTGAAGGAAGTATTTGCGAAGATTGTTGATTTACTTCGCGCACAAGGACTCAAAATCCAGAAGACCTCTACCGCCTTCATTCCGAGATAAGTATAGGCTTGCCACTGAACTGTTGAGATGGTGCATGTGGTACTAGGTAAGAGTGGTCCTAACTTTTCGATTAAGCTCCTGTAGTGCAATTGTTGTTCAGTGAAAAATACCAAATGTATAGACAGCCACAGGTATTGCCCAAGTATTGATGGCTGATATGAGGTTCTTTTGCATTTAAAAGTGTTTTACAAATTTTTGAGACTCTTTGCACGACTTTATTTTGAATATCACGCCTCATCTTTGCTTCACTTGTGCTCAAAAGTTAATGAACGCCTAAATAGTTATAGCTCTCCTTTGCCTAAGTTCTTGGATATTTGTGCCACACATCAGGACTAGTTTTTCAGTATCACGGGTTTTTTCCCTTTTCACGTGCACTGCTGCGCATTTATCAATACCAAACTCCATACAAATAGAGTCGCTGAAGATCTTTACAAGTTCAAGCAATGAGAAAAGCTGGTTCTTATCTCTGGCATATAACTTGAGATCGTCCATGTAGAATTGATGATTAATGATGATATGGGGATTTTTGGTGATTTCATATCTCATCTCCGAATCTCTTAACATTTTACTGAGAGGGTTTAGAGCTTGGGAGAACCATAAGGGAGAAAGACTATCTCCCTGAAAAATTCCTCGTTTGATCCTCAGTTCCTTGGTGGTTGGTATAGCTGCCTCGAGAAAATGCTATTTTTATCTTTGTACGCCGTTACCAAACAGTGTTGGATTAAGTTCACATACTGGGCATTTACTTTGTAGAGGCGAAGGACATGCAAAAGCAACGAATGAGGTATCATTTATTTTAAAATTGAAGCAGTACAAAGCAGACTAGAAATATAAACTCTTTGTTAAAAAAACACAACTATAGGTTCTATAACAGCACATACTGTCTCGTATTATTGGAAATAGTAACGGAATATTAAAATATTGTAATTTCTACCATATTAAAAACTCATTGGTCTTGAAAAAGTTCAATTCAAACGAAGCGCCTGTGCCAGGAGTAAGTCGTTTCTAACTAATGAAACAAACATGAATAAATTCAACTATTACATTATTTGCAGCAAATACAGAAAAGAAAGGATAATATTACACACAAGCTTGCCTTCATTACATCCAAGTGAGCTACCAGTTTCTGAATACAATAATCAGCGATCAAAACTTCTTAAGTAAAATAAATGTATTTGTTGGTTCCACGTTAAATATAGTACCTTCCTTAAATTTATTTCCTTTCATAAGAATGTTATCTACAACGTACAATTAACACGACCGGCAACAATCACAAAAATTCTAAGAAATTGCAGCCGTCGTGTTGCCATTTTGTGAAACATTTTGCCACCGTGTCAGCGCGGGACATTCGAATTTACTATTTCGATATTTTTCCGATTTTCGAAAATACAGAGAATGTGTCGCTATTGGGGCCAGCACCTCTTTCTTTATCGTTCTTCCCTTCATGCGCGGGAAAAAATGGAGCCGTTTCTGAAGAAAATAATTGTTTAAAATTTGAAATATTAAAAAGTAATAATTTGCTACTTACTACTAGAAGGTAGGTCAATGAATTGTTCTATTGTTATTTCTTAGTGCATTCATAGTATTTTCACATTCTCGAGTCGGCACGTGCCGTACAGATAATCAGCTTCTGAACATCGAAGAACGTATCCTGACGGAGGCGAAGGCGGTGGTAAGATCACACGTGGCGCCGACCGGGGAGGTTGCTGCTGCAGATGGCTCTGACAGACAGCTTCCGACAAATGGCTCCCGCCACCCGGAGCGCTTCCGAGCCGCCGGGGTGCCACCGAGGGTTTTAGGAGGCTGCGGCGCGACGCGGCGCGCCGGGGCGATGGGACCAACGTAGGGGGTCGCGAAGCAGAGCAGGAACGTCGTGGAGCAGCCAGGGGGTGGGAAGGGGAACCGTGGAGCTTTATAGCCGGAAGACGTTAAATCACAAAGTACTTTTAGGCGTCCCATCCGATGGGCTCGCGAGCGTCTTTGGGTCAGGCGCGTGAGGGCGATCAAATCATGAGATGTTCGCCCCTTGGATACGTGCGTCTGAAGAGTCAAACAGGGTTGACGCAACGTATATTGTTGTCGTATTTACGGAATGTCTGATATCACCTTTTCCAATAAACACCTAGATTAAAGTATGTTGCCATCGTCATCGTTGCAGTCGTCGGCGTCTAATATGGAGATTCTGGATTAGGCCTGTCTCCAAAATGGACTGAACAGTTGGAAAATTCCAAGATCACATTGTCTCTAAACTGAGGTTACACTCATACGCGCCGCCAGAGACCGTCAACAGCGACGGTCTTACCCCGTGTGGTCCTTCACATGTGTCATTCCCTGACTACAGGAAAATGGGATCGGGTTATTTGGAGAATTTCATTTTGCTCGGAGGCACTTAGCCAGAATTATTTTTACATTATTGCACGGTGACATGGCACCTTGAAGATTTCTCGCCCTTTGAAAAATCAGCATCATCCAACAGGCTTGAACCCGCGAACTGGTCTTGAAAGCCAGTGTGCTAATCCCTATCACATAACGCGGTGGTGAGGGGTGTGTGTGTGCGTGATTCAAGACATTAAACTCAAAAAAAGGAACATGATGAGAAAACCAAAAATATGTTGAAAATTTGTCCTTGAAACTTCCTTGTTGACTAATATTGTATTGATTGTCTTACTCTCGTGTCACATTGTGTTTTCTTATGTGTTAGTAGAATGGCCTGTCTGTGGAATATGCCCCAATTTGACATACTCATGAAAATATTCGACGATTTTTATAACTTGATCTTTCAGATAATGCTTCTAACATGCCATTTCTACATCTGGGCATGCTTTAAATTTCTCAGATTCCGCTATCATTTCGTAGAGTATACTCTTTCTAGACCTTTTCGCATGGGAACTAGGATTCTTTAGCACTCAATTCGTCATATCGTTCAGGTGAGTTCAAAATTAAACAAAAATGACGAAAGCGAAAATACAACTAGAGCATTATTTTTTTACATCCTTAATAGAATGAAACATTGGATACATTTAAATAAAGATAGTAGTATTTTAAGCGAGAGCTCGCAGAAACATATATCTTGCTGTTTCAAATCTTCAGGTGCACATACGATCACTGGTAATACGATTATCGCAGGGAAGCGGCACCCAGCGATTTCTTCCCCCGGAGGGCCTGAGAGCCATTTGTTTCAGCCCAGCTCGCTCTCGGCAGCGTCTGCGGCGACCGAGACGTTTCCGGGGGCCGAGACACCCAAGCTGCGAAAATCAGGAAATGATTCATTGTGCGCGCCACTGCTCGTTACCCGCACGGCGGCGGTAGGACTCGCTCGATCGCCATTTGTTCAGTTTGGGTGCGTCTGTGGCAAATGAACGGCGCTGCGCACGTTAAAAGCCATTAGTTATTCCGGCGAAGCATGGGAGACAAGGCGGGACGGGCGCTGGGAGATTCAGTGCTGGAGGAGAGGAGATGTGGTGCTGGGGCGAACGACCACGACTGGTGGGTGGTCAATGCAAGGGGTGGGGGTCTGGAAGGATGCTGGCAGGAAATGGAGTTGGATTGGGAGGCACAAAGAAGAATGGAGAAGGAAGAGAAAATAATTGAGAATGAAGAAAAACATGTGCATTAGGGGGTGATCATGAATATTCTGAAGAGTAGAGAGGCATCGTGGCCCGATGGTAGTGTGGGAGTATACGCAAGGGTGTAAGTACGGCGCAATTCGGAGTTTGTTATAAAAGAAGTCAGGGAACATACGGGGTATCAGATGGTTCAGGGAAGAAAACTGACTCTCTTGTGGACGGTGAGAAGATTGAAGAGGGGTGATAAGAAGTATGAAGATATAGCGCTCGGGATTATATGTGGTCGAAGCAGACTAGTTGATGCTACCATCACGAATAAATTCCACACCCTCTTTCTTCAGAGCTAAATCAATTCTGAATTGAAATATATCTGATATCAAAATATCTTATTTGAACGGTACTGAATCGTGCGTGAATGTGGGTGATGTGTCATTCGAATCGATGTACAGCGATCAATGAAAAATAGGGTTAATTAATAATTGTTTACTACTCAGAAAATATTTGATATTTTTGAAATATTAATGAATTATGAACGCTATATTTAATGTTTTACAATTTACACGAACAATAATTCACAAATTAAAAGTCCTCTAAACGGTTAGAAGTGAGATTTCAACCGCCCACAACGCTACACTGTGCAGGCTCTCCAGTGGATAATGTTTCTTCAGCGGGAGTGGGAACTTTCGAAGACGTCGGCGTTTGGTGCGGGCGGGGAGGGTCGAGCCGAAGCAGCAACGTGCAGGGCTGCGCGGTGCAGGAGTAACTCGCGAAGCGACGCAGGGGGCGGTGCGCGGCGGCCGCCAGTAGCTCCACCAGTCGCGATTTGTCAGCCGCTGGGAGGTTTGTAATTGGGAGATCTGTAGGAGTCGGCCGATATTGCTGCCCGGCAGACCCGAGGCAGGCGACAGTAGAAGGCGCGGGGCGGGGCGGGGGTGGGGAAGGAGGAGCGACGCCTGCGGACGTTAGGGAGGCAGGGGCAGATTGGAAAACTGGCTTTCGTTTGGGATGAGAAGACAGTCCGCAGCCGAACTGACTAAAAATATCGGGAGAAAACGCGCTGTTGTGGAGAACGAAATACTCTGCTCAGTTTGTGACAGCAGAGATTCAAGAACATTCTGAACCCTCCCCCCCATGAAGCAAATCGGCCGTTTGTTATAGGAAAAAAGTTTAAAAGATGAAATAAATTGACAAAAATAATTAGAGCAGATATAATTCGAAATGAATTGCAACTCAGGATGTGTATCTTAAATAGTAATATTAAAACTTTTGATTGAACTCTCCGTACTAAAAACTAAACCAGGTAGATATGATTTATGATATGGTGAAAACCTCTACACTATAACAATGAGAATTAAACCTTTTTATAGACTCAATACGCGCTTGATTGAGTTTTCTCCTTTCAGAGTAACGTGAATTCTGTAGCTTAGCACTCCTAGTGGTTGTATTCTTCTATTAAAATACATTTTCACTGATATTCTTAAGTACTTAACTTCTCGAAGTGAAAAGATTAATTGATTGATTGGGGTAAAACTAATGAATGCTCGAATGCTCGAAATTAATGTTAGTTCAATTTCTTGTCTATCAATATTTCGGCCGAATCCATTCATCCCTCTTACGAGGTGGTACTCCAACCCCTTTCTTTTAGTAGCCCTCTGGCTATATCGCTGAGCTATTGGAGGCCGATACGTTTGTGTAATTGTGGGTGCATATAGCCAGCCGTGGAGTCCACGCTGTTGCCTCATCAGCGTGCGTGGCGCCGTGCTAGAAGTGAGTACCGCCTCCGCACGCGCTCACACGTCACGGACGTGCATACGCATACACAAATAATGCACTACTTAAGAGTAACTAATTGCCTTTTTCAGAGTATTTTTAACCTACTCTCAAACGTTTCGGGAAAAAGTGTAGCCTATGTAAAATATTATCTCACAACCATTGTACTGCACCCTTTTGTTGAAGAAAATCGCCACTGTAATAATAAAACCCAACACAAAATGAACTGGAGAAGTCTCGACTTCAGCGGAACCGATCGGTGCTTCTTCGGCACTCTTACTTCACTATGGTATAGTTTTAGTTTTCTTCCGTCTCCCTTTAGATCCAAACCATTACATATACATTACGTCCGCCGCCTGCAGCTCTGGGCGTGGACTTGTCACGCATGTACACACTCCGCGCCGCCCACCGCCGCCGCTGCCGACACCGGATGTCGCGAGCGCAAAAGCGGCGACGGCGGCACGTCTGGGGTGACATCACCGCATCAAGACAGCGCGGAGGGGGGAGGGGTAGGTGCGAGTAATCGCGGAAGCTACATGCTGGTGCCGCGGCAGCCGCGATGTTGTTGGTGGTGGCGGTGGCAGCGGTGGAGGCGAGAGAGCATGTACCGTCCACTACGGCTTTCGCCCACGTGCCCGAAATTATTCATCCGTCCGATGAACAGCCGCCCGGCGGGGGGGGGGGGTAAAGCTGGCAGAACACCCATAGCACAATCACATCAAACAAAATGGAATATTTTTTTACTCATTTATTACTAATTAATTACCCCAAAATTAAATGTATTACTCCTCCCGTTTCTGAAATAAACATGGCTGTGCTGGCGTGACCGTCAAGCTAGCACAACCCAAATTAAAAAATGGGCAGAATCGATTCAAATTTAAAACGAATCTTTAGTACAAATTTATTTACTCCAAAATTAAAATTATTACTCATGCTGTTTACGAAACACATTTGTTAAAAACGGCATAGTTATGCAACCACGCACGACATTCGCATATGAAATTGGAGAGTACCAACGGCCACAAACAACTAGAACCTATTAAATAATTAAATACACATGCAATACTAATTTATTATCAAATATTAATGTATAAACGTTTTCACGTATTAAGTAATCATTAAAAGTAGTTTTATATGATCGTGCTTGTTGGTTCTCTCTATGATCGATTCTGAAACTCTAGCATGTTTGGACATCTATGATTGTGTTTTCACAATATTTATTTAATACGTGGCAACGTTAATAATTTTTCTTAATTGTAATAAATTAGTACTGAATGTATATTTAATTGTTGAATAGGTTTTAGTTGTAAGTGGCCGTTGGTACTCTCCAAATTACTACTCGAATGTCGTGCGTGGTTGCATAACTTTGTCGTTTTTAAAATTATTTATTTCATAAATAGCATAAGTAATAAATTAGTATCAATTGTATGTTAAATTATGTTCCTGATGTTTTATTGTGCTCGTTGGTTCTCTCTATGATCGAATTTGAAGCTTTGACATGTTTGGACAACTATGATATAATATTTATTTAATACGTCGCAACTGTTATAAATTTATCTTACGTTTGATAAATGAGTATTGAATGTGTATTTAATTATTGAATAGGTTTTACTTATTTGTGGCCGTTGCTTCTTTTCAATTTACTACTCGAATATCGTGCGTGGTTGCAAAATGTCGTTTCTCATTTTTAAAATTATTTATTTCGTAAATAGCAAGATTATGCATTTCTGTTTAGGGTAATAAATTAGTATCAACTGTCTGTTAAATAATGTTTTTGGTTTTATTTGATTATGCTCCTTAGTTTTCTCTATTATAGAATTTGAATATCTGACATTTTTGGACAACTATGATTTAGTTTTTGGTTTGCGGATTCGGTGGTATAACGGTCAGCGTACCGGACTGTTGTACCCGAGTTTGCGGGTTCAAACCCGATCGAAGCCATGGATTTTTAAGGGCGAAAAAATCCTTCGTACGCCTTCCTTCGGAGGGGAAGTAAGGTCGGCTGTCCCATGTTAGTAGATTTACTGCATGTAAAAGATCCTGAAGCCTAAAAGAAGCCTCTGAGCAAAATTGAGAACCGCCTGTTTCGTGTCCCAAAATAATACCTCCTTCCTCCGCTAGGTGGTGAAAGGAGCGTAGCGAAATTTGCGTGGTTAGACGGGAGAGCGGGCCTCATGGCTCGAGTCTCGCCACGTAAAAACGCATTAACGCATTAACCACGCAAAACGCATTAACCACGCATTAACTAACTAGTTTTTAATATTTATTTAATACGTGGCAACGTTTATAACTTAATATTTGGTGTAATAAATGTTATTGAATGTATATTTAATTATTTAATAGATTTTAGTTGTTTGTGACCGTTGGTACTCACCACTTTTATATGCGAATGTCGTGCGTGGTTGCTAAGCTGCTTTTAACAATATTTTTTCCGATATTTTCATAATAATTCATTACTCATGCGAGTAATAAATTTCATTTTGGAGTAATAAATTAGTAATAAATATGTACTAAAGATTCGTATTAGTTTGAGAGTTAGCCTGACAATTAGCTAGACAGCTAGCCTGACACTTACGCAGAATAACCATGTTTATTTCAGAAACGAACGAGTAATAAATTTAATTTTGGGGTAATTAATTAGTAATAAATGAGTACAAAATATTCCATATTGTTTGATGTGATTGTGCTAATATGGTTGTGCCCACTTGCCTCCCCACGGCGGGAGCGAGACTCGGCGGCGCGGCGCTGCGCGACACGGTACCCGTGAAAACGGTGGCGGGGAGAAACGGAATGGAGAACGTCCGCGGCTGAGCGGATCGATGCGCACGAGTTCTCGACGCGGACTAAATATTCGATTTTTTTCTCCCAAGAAAGTAAACGAGTGATCAACCTTGATGATGTAGTCATGCGGAATGCATCGTGGCATCCTATTAAAATCCTGGCATCCTATTAAAATAGGAATGTTCGCGAATAACGGTATAATTTGGCACCTGCAGAACAGAATAAATTAAGTAGGCTGTTGACATATATAAATCTCGATAAATCATTTTATTGCTCTTCAAAGTAATTAGAATGTTTCTAACTTTATTTTATTGTGACCTCAAGTTTAAGAAAAAAATAATTACGTTTTCGACGAAAATAATTAAGGTTTTCATTGGTAAAGGAATTCCCTTATCCAAAGATATGTACTTGAAGCGATTCACTCACTCAAGTCTTTCTTTAATTTGCTATCAATTCAAACGGTATAACTAGGGAACCGGATTTCCATGTAATTATATGTTTGTACAGGAACTAGATACCTGCATTCAATAATATTTTTTTGAGCTTACAGAACATTCTGAATGAATTAGAACTAATTTTACTTTACATATGTTTGTATATATTTTACATATTTTACCTATTTGTATATATTTTGTTACATTTTAGTTAATTTATACGTCGAAACGAAACATTTCAGATGCGCGGTTGCAATATATGTTACATATTTCTTACAAATCAAATGAAATGTGTTACGCGTCAATGACCACCATATCTTCACCATGAATTGGCAAACTTACTCCCCCCACCACCACTTACAGCGTACTCGGAGTCAAACATCGCGAATTTTTGTGAAGAACAGCAATTTCAACCGCATACTTGCTAATGTTTCAAACAGACATTCGTTATTGATTGATTGATTGATATTTTCGTGTTTCCGGGCGCGTCAACTGCTTTGGTCATTAGTCCTGTTAGTATAGTGCATGTTTTTCTCGGGAGATGGCGGTGATCTTCCCCGTCGGACGCGAGATCCGGCACCGACCTACCGTCGGCTAGTGGGGTTTCCCCCTAACCAGGACTCTCCCACCAGCGGGGCATCGCCCCAGTCGGGACAAGCTCTAAGCTCCCGACTGGTCTCCCAGAATATGTGGTAGTGTAGTGCATGTTAGTGTAAGTGTGTGTGTGTAAGGGGGGAGGATAGGACAAGGAAGAGGAAGGACAGATCGCGCGCGGGCCGTGGCCCGTTTGGTAGGGCACTGCTCCGGCACTCGCCTGGTGTTGATCGGAGAAACCACGGAAAACTACCGATCAGAGCAACCGACCGCTAGAATTCTCCTCCAGACAGCGACTGAATTCGACCTAAATGAAAAAGCTAATGTCGAAAATCCTGCCGCCGCCCTCAGGACTGGAACCTAGGACCTCTCGGTCAGAGGCGCTGCCGTGACATCAGTTAATGCACTGAAATAACCGCACCCGGTACATTCGTTATTAATAGATCGAAAACTAACAAATATATTTTACAGAAAATTGTCTTACCGCGTTGTTCGAGTTCTTTTTCTTTGGGGGGGGGGGGTATGACCTTAACTCCGTGCCACGGAAGCCTTCACTAGCATTCTCATGTGTGGTGAAGTCTAGTGAAAAATTACTTCTGTAGAGGCAAAACCTACTTTCAGCCACTCCGAATCCTTGTTAAGACGACTTTCTATGCTCAGAAAATGCTTGTAGAGAAAAATTATAAATACAATAATGAATTTTTATTTTACATATTTCTATGTTTTGGAAAAAATAAGTAATATGTACGTACATATTTTACCCTTTTTATTAAAATCAATTCCGTTCTCTAGTTATAATCATACTATGATACCAACAATGGTACCAAGGTTTGATCCCCGTTATCCGTTGTTTCGAAACACGCACATCTTCTCTTCATCAAGATGAAATTCTCTAGGAAGTGAAACACCGCACACCGCCTCGCGTATGTTCCACTTTGGTCGCAGTTTCTAATCGCATTAATTTTCTCTAGTCGATTGAGTTGGCAGTGCGTCGTTGCTCGCTTGTTTCCTGCCCGTCCCGGCCGCTCAGCTGTGCCGCCAGCAGCCCACAGCGTCGAGGGGGCGTCGAGGAGGCCGTGCACGAAGAGCCCGCCAACAAGATCGCGTCGACGCGGCGTAGTAGTAAATAAGACAGAAAGACCGGCATAACTTTACAATGCACTGACAAGTTATTTATTTCTTGCTTTTAGACACAAATTGTTGTAAATTCTTTTTTAATATACTACGTATACGAAAACGAACAAGCGTGAAACAGGCGGGAAGCAAATCAAAACTAACCGGAACCAACGCGCCTGGCTGGTCTCTTCGGCCGTTACGTGGTACCGCATTGCCACATTGCCTCGTCAGTTTATCTGTTGTTAACAGCGCTGCCATCGGAGCCGATGACTGGGGACAGCTATATAGGTCATAGTTAATTCTATAGATTATAGTCAATTATAATATTCTATAGGTAATCTACTATACTACAGGTATAGTAGTATACTATAGGTATATTCTACTATTCTATAGGTACTCTACTATAGTATATTCTATAAGTTATAGTCAATTGTCTGCGGCGCCGCGCTACGAGTGACGCGCGCTGGTCGACGGCGCGGTGCGGCGCAGCGGGGCGCGTTCGGGGAACGCTTCGGAGTGCCGCCGTCGGGCGCGTTCGAATTACCTCTCGGTTTATGGCCCAGATGAAAATTCAGCGAATCGCGAAAGTATTATGCAATTAAGACTAGCGTCGCCCGCTGTCACGGAGGGGTGAGTGTGAGAGAAGGCCAATGAGGGGATGCACACCAACCCCAAGGGCGCCACCTCCTTCCCACTCTCGTTTCTCCCTTGGTGAGGTGCCGTCGTAATTTACGAGCACGCCGACTCCGCGAAATACTTGCGCTTTGAGCATTACGCGTTCGGAAGCGGAAACGGCAGGGGCATAGACTAAAGAGGAATTCTTTATTCTATTCTTTACTCTATGGCAGGGGTCATTTGGGAGAGGGGGAAGACAAAGTATTGATGTGAAGATGTCAATGATGGATAAAGGTAAAGATAATTATACATACATATATATATATATATATATATATATATATATATATATATATATGAGAAATGAAACACTTCGAAGAATTACCAGACACGAATAGTCAGCCATCCATCAAGTGAATAGGGCCATAATCCTAGTGTTTCTTTATATCACTGAACGAAAGAAAGAAATGAGAAAAATTAAATTAGTAGAATGACTGTAATTTTTATCTTCATGCAAAATACCAATGATTTAAGCTGATGATTCAACCAATGATTAAGACTAATGCTTTAGCTGAACATTTATTTCCGCCATTATTCTCCAACAAAGCATTTCCTTTTAGTCACTTACTCGTCATTTTTCCATTTCACAGTTCAATATGCCATCAATTTGAGAACCTGAGTGTCATTTGACGTGTGCCCAAATTCCGACCTCGTTTCATAACAATATTAGTCCGAGAGTTATTGAGGTGCACGTGGTCCCACACAAAACCTTATTACCGGCCGTCATGTCTCCCAGTCAGACGTGCCTCATCGCCCGATTTCCACACATCCGCAAGCGAACGCGGCGCGCTATCGCCCGCGCGGCGGCGGCAGCCCCAGCCCGAGCAACGCGGGGCCACGGGCGGGCGCACGCGGTTGGGCCCCCCCCCCAGCGGCTTTGTTCGACGGGCACCGGCGCGCGCCCGCCGCCGCTGCAGCGCCGCCCCGCGGCTTTGTTTAAAAGCGCTTTAAGCGCTCGCCATTAGTCCCGATTACGAGCGCCCGCCACCGCCGCCGCCGCTTGCACTCCACCCTTCCCACGACCTACTGTGTACCTCCGCCCCCGTATCTCACCGCCCACTGCATTTAGAGGTCACTACTGACAACGCGACTGCATGAGATCGGGATTTCGATTACTTGCGGGATTTGAGATATTCAAAATAATGTATGCGAATTCTATACTTACAATAAATTACTATTTAGTGATTTTGTCTGTATGAAGTAATATTTATGCATAAAAATCATAAATTGTTGGTAGTAACTTAATAAATATAAAATTGTATTAACTATAACTGGTTTCCTATTTTATTCAGCAGAGCAGGTTGAACAAATATCGATAATCCCGGGTACGCATGATGAAAGGTATTTCGTATTTCGAAAACCATGAAAATAGCGGGAGAGGTGGTAGTGTTATTTCTATGCTTTTAGCGTATTCAAGAGCGGCGTTTGACGATTTGAGATTTCTGAGAAGATTTTTGAGCTAGCGCATATTTAATTTCGGTTTATTATTTTGTAAGAATGAAGGAGTTTCGCTCACCTTAAAACATCCTTTCAGACACCAGACATTCCACGGTTTACTTCGGAGAATTTGGAGCAATATTCAGTTACTGAAAGTCCGTATCAAACACAAACCATACTCAAGATTTAGCGGATTTGGTGGTATAATGGTTAGCGTATTGGACTGTTGAACCCAAGTGCGCAGGATCCAACCCGGGCGAGGGGGAGGGCGAGAGGGAGGGCGAGGCGAGGCGAGGAGCCCGGCGGCGGTGGCGTCTGCGGGTGGGTGGGCGCCAGAAGTGCATTAACCTAAAAACCGCGGGGTCGACTTATCGAGCCGCCACGGCACCGCCGCCGCCCCTGCCACGCCCCCAGGGGCCCGGGGCGGACTTTGTTAATGCCATCGCGCAGAGGTCGCGCTGCCACCGCTGGCTTTCGCCCCTCTCCTCCCGCGCCGATGAAAGGCGACGGTGTGGCGCTGCTCGCGTCAGAAAAGGGTCCTGGGACAGGCGAAGTGCCAAGTAAGACCCTACACTCCGATTTAAACGTAATGCCTCTTCAAGGTCACGAGCCGGCGGGAGATGGGAGAAACTTCCAATCGGCAGTTTCGTTACGGTTTAAATTTTTGTCGACAGTGTCTCCCTGTCCTTCCAGCTCGAGACATTAAGTTATAATCGGGGTATAGTTTCTGCTGTATTGATAAATTTTTGACACACTGCATTCTTCATCAGTTGTTAAGCATATATCATAGATACCTTATATTTAGAGTAAAGCGCCTCCCCACCGCCGCGTGCGTGATCGCTATCCATGCCTAAGTGTTCGGATTCGATTCCCAGAGTGGGAAAAAGCAATTCGAAACTCCCGCGAAATTGTCGAGTATCTTAAGTTCTGGGGCAAAAGGGAAACTGCTGAAGGCATGGGTGGTATTGACGTAATGACTTTGGTGTTGGGAAAGGTGATATTCGTTGTACCAACTGGTGCACCGGCTTCGGCCTTTTCTGGGTTGATAAGGGATTTAATAGCAATCTACATCACTTCCTCCAAATTGCCAAGAATGCTTTACGGTTGCTTCTACTCCTCCCCGGTGATACGAGAATCAACCTTTAGACGGTTGATATCTACCTATAAAAACAATAGAGTAGTTGCTCCGTGGCCCATTTGTTCATGTTCACCAGTAGCCTCGTAAATATTAGGGACTCTAACGGCCAAGTGACTCCTCTGTGATGTTTTCTATCCTTCCAGCTAGCTATGTGTTACCTTTCAGTTATTTTGAATGTTTTGCTTGAGCAATGGAACAAAACAGTTGATCTACACTCTCAAACTGTTCGTTCTCCTAAATCCCCATCCTTTTTGCTCTCCTCCACTATTTTAAGATTTTCTTGCCCTGGGAAATGAAATAGTTCGCTTTTTCATTTTTCACTCTTAAAAATGTTAAACTACTCTATTCTCAAATTTTGGGAATGCCTTCACAATTTTCGTATCTTCGACCTAGGGTAGTACATGCGTGTATTTCAACCGTGAAAGACCGATTCGGTCGTTCATCTTCCAGTTTCTTTTCTCTCGCGAGGGAAAGTATCAACAAAGTAACAACGAACTACTACGATCATATGCGCAAACCAAAACCATGTTGCTCACAAATCCACGCAGCCGCTGGAGATTGTGTTATCACAGGTAAGGCGAGGGCGTGGGGTATGGGAGCGTTTCCGGAGGAAGCTGCAGTAAAGCGTCTCGACTGATCGCCTGGCCAGGGGGGGGGGAAGTCCGTGGGGGAGAAGCGGCGGGGCGGCGTGTGCTGTAGTGCACGCGCAGTTGGCCGCCCAACCGAGTGGGGCCCTCCTGTTTAATCGGCCGTGGTGGACACGGGAGGCGGAAGCGTTGGCGGTGGTGAGGAGGAGGTGGTGATGTCGCTGGAACAGGCGCTAGTGACGACGCAGCTGAGGAGTCGTGTGCTGAGGTGATACCAGAGGCGGGAATTCGGATCCATTATTGGGGGCAAAGGGTTCCCCGAATAAGATAGTAAAAAGTTATCCTAAACCAAATGACATATGAGTAGTTACACAATAACTCTAACATTCAAATGAGATTTTTGAAAGTTTTCTTGGCCTCCGTCCCACCACTCACATCTACAGCGAGAAACGTGTTTTCTTTTATTTTAATTTTTTTCGTCAACTTTACACTATTTTATCTGATTGAAAAACTACGAAAAATAAGAAAATATTATCAGAAAAACATTTACTTTCTCGCTAACGCAGTAGAGAGAAGTTATGTAATGTTACACGAAAAAACAGCGAATTTTCGTCAGAAAAACTCTCATTGTCAGACCCTGATAACGAAAAAGTGCATAAATTTAGAAAAAAATTACCCAACAGGTGGTGTAGCCAGAATCCATGTTTTTGGGGTCTTTGATAACGAAAACTCGATTGACGGTACACCGTCTGTCCATTTGGGGTATGTGAACACAATCACCTAAACCATGCGTAGAATTTTTCCCAAATTTAAGAAACCTCTGCCGATCTGGCCTGAGCCGAAGCTTTATATTGTAACGTCGTAGCATTTCACTAGTCGTCGGACCGCATAAGGCGCGGGCCGGGGCGTGGGAGGGGGTGGTCCACGTGTCGGGCTGGCGGTGCAACCGGAGCGGTCGTTTCGAGGGTGCAAGCCGGCGGGGGAGTGTCTGGGAACATCCGGGGGTCAGCTAGAGCAGAATGTGTGAGGACAGATCGTCTGCACCTGGTCGGCGGGCCCTATTATGCGACCGGCCCAAAACTCTGTAATGAGGTGACGCGGTCTGCGGGTCTTCAGCGTGGGAGGTCTGTCACGTGACTCCTCGCTATAGACGCCGGTGGAGTGTAAGCGATTGGCATTCGAGTTTGGGCCGAATCGCGGTGCGGAGGTTGAGGAAGGAGGTTTGTTGATCCGTGAGGGGTGGTCGCAGGTTTGCGAGGGTGGCTACAGCAGATGCCAGGAGCGGTGCTACAAGTTAGCACGCTGGGGTACGCTGGGTCAGGTTGGGGCGGCTTGCCTCAGGAATGGTAGTGCTGTGGAGTGCAGCGGTAGTTTCTGGAGGAGTATGTAAACATTGTAATACGCAGTAATTGTAAATAAACATGTACGAAGAAACTCCGTGTCTGTGTTGTTTTTCACATCATGACGACGTCACAATATGAAGCCTCTGGCACATTATTAAAATTTTCTCAAAAATGCCTCCAATTTTTTCTTTAAATCAAAATTTTGCAATTTTTCAAATTTCACAGTTAACCGTGAAAATAAGACCTATGCCACCTTTATAAGTGTATTGTATTCTATTCTTACAAGAAATTTAAAGAAAAAACTTTGGACTCGGTGTTTTAGAAAATTTTGAAAATGTCAGCGAGTCTTTATGTAAAGCATCCCCAAAATTTTAAAGAATGTTTTTCGAAATTTCAAAGTTTCAACTAGATCGAAATGGACAGGGGTTTCTTCAATTTGGAAAATATTTAACGTATGGTTTAGGCGCAAGTAGTGTTCACGGGCGAACCGACAGATGGACAGATGAACGGACGGACGGACGGACGTTTAAAAAAAAAACAAAAAAAAAAAAAAAAAAAAAACCCTTTTTCGGTATCAGGAGACCTCAAAACGTGTAATTCCGTTGAAACCTCGAAATCTATTTTCCGCAGTATTACATAACTTCCTCTATACTACGTATATATGTAAACGACAAAGTAAAAATAACAAAAACAAGAATTTCCCAAAAACGGCTCCAAATTTTTTCGTGAAACGTTTGGTAGGGATATTGCTACATGTACTCTATGAGATGACGTAAACGCCATATTGCTCTATTCTGTTTTTTAATTACAAATTTTTTTACTTGTATCTCATATCGATAATATTTTCATTACTGACGATTTGTTCACATTATTACAAAACATATGTTCGAGGAAACGTTTTATAAATGATGTCACATAAAGTTTCTCGAAAACTCAAGTTTTCTGTGAAAATGAGCTAAAAATGCCGCATTTTGAGAAACGCTCAAATGCCATTATATGGTCTCCAATTTTTTTCAAACTCTTTGTACGGATAGTGCTAAATGTACTATTTAAGGAGACATAAGTCATTTTTTGTATTCTTCTGTTTTAAAAAATACACAAATGTATTATTTTTAAATATTATGTCTTTAATATGCATAATTCCAGCGATTTGTTATGTTGCATATGTGGGAGGAGAAGTTTCAGATGACTTCCAAAAAATGTTTTGGAAGATTTCTATGAAAAAGAGTTTCAAATTTCACATTTACAGTATCGCTTAAACGCAATTTTGTTAAAAACGGGTCCAAAGTTTTCAACAAAAATTTTCTTATAGGACGTATTTTACTCTTCTTTAATAGTATTAAAGTAATATTTCGGTTTTACCATTAGGAGACTGAAAAATTGAATTTTTTAAAATGTACTTTGGGCTTGATTGCCGCTGGCAAGAGTATGAGGCAAGATTGTAAAGTTGGCCCAGATCAAAGAAATTAGAAAACTAACAAGTACGAGAAAGTCTGAGCCATTCTGTAGCACCACTAGTTATAATTGCTGAGCTGTAGTTAAGAAACTAAAAACCATTCTTACTATTTCTCTGCCTTTAAATCACATTTGCTTTCAATACCCTTCGAAAATGGCTTCAACAGTTCTCTGCATTTATTTTAGTGTTTATTATCAATTTATAATGAAAATTGTTTTTTTGTTCAAAAAACGTTTTTTGTTATAACAATGAAACTGAGATTATGATTAAAACAACATATTCGCGTTTAGAATACAAAAGTGAAATTATTATTATAGCACTGAATATAACAAAAAATATTCAGTTGAGGTAGCAGGTTCGCTTTGTTTTCAGTGAACACTTGGTGTCAATATCATACACATTATATCTTATATTACAAAGGAAAAACATACCAATATGTAATAAAATTAACCGTTTTACTCTGTATCATTCGTATATTTTCACTTTCTCACTTTTTCACAAATTGTAAACGCGCGGTGTTTGGTCTCTAACACACTGTATGTTCACGCTAGAACTGCCGAATCACAGAAAAGTTAGTTAGTCGCCTTGTTAAGTAAGCCTTGTTTGAATCGTTGAAAAATTTCTTAAAGATCTGTTAAAGAAAATCATTTTATACATGGACAACGGTAAAAGTTTTCAGTTTGCGACTATGCTTCATTCATATAAGGAATGCTGAAAAATATACATGATTTTTATCGCACGCGGACTCATGATAATTTTCGTGAGAAGCACCTACTTTTGAATGAAATATTTAAAAACGCAAGGAAATTTGTAATGGAAAGAATTTATTCAATCATAATATATGTTATTTCGAGTGTTATGATGTGATGTTAGGCACGAAACTGTTAAATTTCTATGTAAATAACGTTTAAAAGCAATATAATTGAAAGATGAATAAGATGATTAATAAGGGATATTTACAATAACGCTTAACATTATCCCCCGCGTTTTATAATATGGATCTAAATTCTGCCAATGTATTAATGTATCTTATTAGCTCAGCTTAATCATATTATTGTTCGTTTAATTATTATTAAATGTCTTCTTAAAATACAGAAAAAAGTAAATCGTTAAGTATAAATTCGAAGATCCGCGAAATGAAATGTTTTTAAAAAAATGTCCTAACATGGGGTTCTTATCATGAGACCTAACAAGGTGGGCAGTTGCCCACCTTGCCCGCCCCCCGCCCCTGAATCCCGCCTCTGGGTGATACCAAGAGCTAGAAATGATCTCTGGTAATGCACAGGGACAGTGTATTTAGAATTCCGAACGAGGTGTTTTTGTTATGAATTTATGTAGTAATTTACTTTTTAATCAGAAATATTTATTACATTCAGTAATGTTGGGAACTTCAATTTATTTATTGCTAATTTGAACGAAGTTTAACAGCCTCTTTGCGAGTGGCGATTCACGATTCTCAGTTTGGAAACACTGGATTAAAAAGTAACTTTTCATGGGGTAAACCCATCAGGGTGTTTCCAATTCCCCAACCAGCGAGAGTTTCAGAGAGGACATCCAGCGGTTTCGGAGTGCGTCACTCGACAGGCTGCGGCGGGGGGAGAGGGGGGGGGTTAGCGGGGTGTGCAGGTTCGCAAGACGCGAGCGATCGCGCAAGCCGCTGACGAGCGGCGAAGCGGCGGCGCGGACGGGCGAGAGCAGTGGCTCGCCGCTGAGCCGCGCGCGCGGGGGCGGAGGGCGCCCCCTGCGGCGCCGGATGTCTACTCGACCACCCGACCCAGCCTGCTGCGGCGCAGCGATTCGCAGCGCAGCTCGTTTCGGGCCGGACGCGGATACGGCGAGCATGGGAGCAAAAGGGCAAGTGAGTGCAATGAGGAAGGGTGATTTGAGAAGAATGTCTCTGTATCGATGTGCCTCAATGGATCTAATGTTTCATTTTCACGCAATAGTTTTAAGTTAGAAAATTTCAGCAAATGAATAACTCAGACAAAACATAGAAAGATTCCATTAGTTGGTGTTATAACATGGACAGTTTAGAGCGATTTTGAGGATGAATGAGTCGTTTTATTTTACGGTTTATGAATGCAAGTAATTCAGTAGATTCAAATTGTAGAACATCCCAATGTTTGATTTAATTGACAATTTCCACTATTATATCTTACATGAGAATTATTCATTGTCAGTGTGCTGTGTCAATTACGCATATTTGTATGTTAATCTCAGAAGTTCAAAACGTCTGAAAAGCAATATTTGTACTTTATCTTCTAAATAGCAATTCTAGAAAATGATCACTAAATAATATTCACTTGTCACTTGTCACTTGTATTCATTGACTACCTCAATTGTGGCTTCGGTGGTAAATCAGTTAGCGTATCGGTCTGTTTCACCCATGTTTGCGAGTTTATACTCAATCGAAGCCGTGTATTTTTTTAAGGGCGATTAGCGATAAAATCTTTCGTACGCCTTCCTGCAGAGGGGAAGTAAAACCGGCTGTTACATGTAGATTCACTGCATTGAAAAGATCCTCAGGCTTAACAGAAGCCTGTGCAAAATTTAAATCGCCAATTTCATCGCCCGAATAATATCTTCTTTCTCCGCTAGGTAGTGAAAGAATAGCGAAATATGCATAATCAGACAGAAGACCAGGTCTGATGGCCTGAATCTCGTCACGTAAAATTAGGTATCATTGAATTACTTCTTCGAGCAGTTTAATAGACAAGAAACTAAGCTGAATGACTGTTTCGTACTTCCGACCGCTTCAACTTAATATGGTCATTGACATTCCTAGACGTATTGCATGTTTTTAGACACTAGATTCGGGGCCAACTTATACGGCGTCTAGCTGGTTTTCCCCATCCAGGTAGAAGAAAGCAGAGAAACTGGTTATTCATTTATATTTAATTTTGTAGAACATTTAATATAACTCTGTTCGTAATTTTTTCTGGCATTAGTGGCAGTAATGTAAGAACTCTAGAGAACAAACTGTCCAACTGACGTGAATTCATGAATATATTAGAAGAGAAAAAGAGATGTTTACTTCGCGATGTTCATGTTGTTACGTAAGTACAAGAAGGAATAGGCTACTGTTTTTTATTCAAAAAATTTATACGAGCTTTTATTAGACTTAATAAAAATAAAATTTATTACATCCTTACTCTAAAATCATTGACCTATCGTATCTAGAAACACTTGCGGGAGTTGTATTATTAATACTACACACATTACCTTAGGTGCAGCAATATTTTTATCATATAATTTTGAAACCTGTATCCTAGGAGACAATAAATTGTAATGTAAATATTATGTACGTGCTCGAACAGTTCGTGACCTTTAGTTTGTGTACTCAAAAAAACAAAACAAAAGAAAAAAAATGAAGTACAAAAATTGCGATACTTCACCGGATTAGTTGTTCTCTTCCGTGAAAATTTTCTTTCTCACATCTTGTACATACCTGCAAAAGTAAGAAAACATTTCTAAACAATTTGTAAACACACTAAATAACAAAATACAATATTCATTTTCGATCACTTCCTTGTTCGTGATAATACATTACAAATTTCCCCATGTTCAAATGTTTCCATTCTGATTCATACTGTCGGAGATATGTCAAAAGTTGACAGTGAATTTGTAGGCCTGAATTGCAATAAAAATTACATGTTACAGGAAAACGCTGTAATGTTCGACAATCTTTCCGACCAGACCGCGGGGGCTTTCAACACTGTTATATCTTCCATCCCTAAAAACCGGAGCGCGCTCGGACCCTGCTATCGGAGGCGTCGTTACTACGAACGTATCGACATACATGCGTCCCCCACGCGGAGGGCAATCTGTAGGCACACGCATTATGAAAACACGATTTGCCCTCACCCTCCGCGCCGCTGCTGCGGATGATAAGGAGCGGGGCGCGGGAGGAACAGAGTGTGAACGACAAGTTGCGTCGCGGCGCCCGGCGAACCCTCGACAAGGCAGGAGCTGCTCGCGGCATTTCGCCGATACGGGGTTGTCTCCGACTGGACGCCTGCTTTTCTCACTCCCTCTCCCTCTCTGTCTCTGCGGGCAATAGCTCCCCATATATTCCTCCACCCGCCCCTCGTCAGAGGCGTGTCTAAGCGAAGCGCGCGCAATGGACCATGTGACGTACGGCGACCGCACCTCGCCCATGAAAGCAATGATTCGGGGGAAGAATTTTCACTTACGCTGACGAGGAAAGCGTCACAGGTTACACTAAAGTGTTATTTTTTCTGAGAGAGCGGTCTTTATTCTTTGTGATAGGTCAGGATTCGGGACCTATGAATTCAGGATCTAGTGACTTTGATATAGCATTCCATTGCAATATGGCTTAAAAGATTTGCGACAGATTTGTGAGAAACAAAATATCTTTGATATATTATCGTTTACGATTATTTTATAGTGAAGGCATCTGAGTCTGCTTTAATAAATCTTATTGCGGAGAATGATGAGCAATACATCATTATCCATGCCATGAAATTCAGTAAAAGATTTCCAGAACTACTCGTACGGGCATGTGGCGATATAACTATTAAAGTAAGAAATAAAGGGAAAAACTAATTTAAAATCATTCTGATATTTACAAACTTAGAAAATAGAAAACATGAATATTAACAAATAATCGCTAAAAAATGCGTAAACCGGGTAGTACTGAAATAAATTTAGTACAGCATTTGCAACACAACTTTTATTACCATTTACAAGACAATATAAACACAATTAATATTTTTTCATCTTTATTAATTTGTATTGGGTGTTCATAATGTGTGTATTACATGATCGTTGAATTGTATTTTGTGTTCAGCCACAACATCAAGGAGTTCACATTCATATATTCGAATTACCTCCTTTTACGAGTTTACGGTGATTCAGTGTAAACATTCTATCTCGCACCGAAATGGCAGTGTAATAATATGACAAAATCAGAACGGATTGACTGGTCACGGTAATGAATTATCGGAATATCATCACAGCTATTAAATTTAAAAATAAATGCATATCTGGATGAGATAATAAAAATAGATAACTAATTATAAATTGACATTATAATTTGAAATAGCAATTATATAGATCATCGAGCGGCAGAATTATCAATTAAAACTGATATAATTGGTGGAGAGGCACATTCAAATTTAATACGATTCCTGCTTCGGTGTGCATATTATCACTAATACAAAAACCATAAAATACATTTCCATATCAAATGCTTTTTAGAATGGCAGAAAAATGAAGTTAGTCAACGGCCATTATTTTGGATAAATTTAGAGAACTCTCAAATATCGTACAGAAATAAAGTACACTGGAAATCGGAATTATTTGGAAAACAGTACTCTAATTTTGGACGACTTGTCACACCTTAAGAGCTATTTGTGAGCCTTTGAGAAGTACTGCGTGGGAAAAACACGTTTATGGATGTTCCAATAACTATTTAAATAAGAGGATAGGTAATAGGCATGATGTTAAAATGACAGAAAAATATAAAATGTAACACTAGCGTTAAGCGTTTCTTGTAAAAAGAAATAGGCCCACTTTCTATTTCCAGCCTTTTAGAATCCACACGAATTCTGCAAAATCAAACAAGATCGTATTGATGTTTAATCTTCTTCACAAAATCACATTACTGTGTTGAAGTTTATTTTCCCCCATGGGGCTTTTCTATAAATTGCAAAGCAATTAGCAAAGCTTTAGTTTCATCCGCAGAAACGACGAGTATGAGGAAAGAGCGGCGTTGGCGCCCTCCTTTACGAGAATCACAGTCGGCGGGGGCGAGGGGTTGTTCCCGACAGTTGTGCCTTTGTGCCGACCCTTCTCGAGCGGGCGTCGAGTCGGCGGCGCGTACATGACGCGGCGTCTGCGCCAGACGACGCGAACGGCGACGGCGGCGGTGATGGCGGTGCTCCGACGTCACGAAACCGCCTCCCATGAAGCTGCTTCGGCAGAGTTACCATCGCTTAAAACGATTTCCTGCTGTTCACGCACGTTTGATTAGAGCTGTCCTCTCTAAATGTTCCGGAGCATCTACATTTTTCATAATGTTGCTTTGTCATACTTATCAACTATGTCGTACTCATTTGCCGGCTATCGTCGTTTTAAACTTTTAATTCTCCCTAGTTTTTCCTCCATTTCCAATCTGTAGTTCTTCTGTGCGAAGCTTAAGCTCCTGCCGTTTATTTTCACCCCCATGTTCTTCCTCAGTCATATTCTCGTATTCTGTTTCTGTTGTTAGAAGAATGTTGCGTAATTCCCAAGTTGCGTATTTTACAACCTTTCTCTCCATAAATTCTCTCATATTTACCCTGTTTCATTCCCTGTATTATTTTCACCTTCACGCAGTCACATTATTAATCTCTATTTCCTTCACACTTTTCTATTATGTGCTTGAGTCTCTAAATCTCCCACTGAATCCCACTCCCTCTGTTCTCTTTTGTTTCTCCATTCCTTCCGCGTCATCTCCTCTCTACAGTCTTCGTCTCGAAGTCTTCGTCTCGTGTTCTCCGCTCGTTACGACACCACAGCGGCCGCCGCCCTCCCTCGTTACTGACGATTGCCAAATAAACGAAGGATTATACAAACGCTGGCATAACAGCCGCCGCTCCAAACAAACACGGCGCCCGGGCGGCGCTGGCATCCAGCTGGCCACTGGTTAGCGCGCTGCCGCGGCGGACGAGGAGGGGGAAGGGTGGTGAGAAGGTGGAGGGGAGGGGGAGAGATGGTGGAACGGGGGAAGGAAGGTGGAAGAGGAGATGGAGGAGTTGGCGCCAATGGTTGGTGGTGGTGATGATGGTGGCGGCGGCGACGGCAGTGGTAGTGTTGGAGTTAGTGTTGGTGGTTGGGTTGGTGTTAGAGTTGGTGGAGTTGGTGGTGGTGGTGCTGGTCAGCGGAAGCTGAGGTGGAGGTGGCGGAAACGGCGGCTGCCCAGTGTTCGAAAGTCGTTCACGGCGTCAGGCGCCTGTGCGTCCCCGCGTGGCGGATGGGCCCAGAGCACGCAGGGGTTAACAGCCCCCGTCCCCTTGAAGATTCACATCTGGATACGGTACTCGCTATTTGGCATTCTGGCAAGTCGGAAATACTATCAAGAATATGTGTGGCATAGGGGAGTACAGAAAGGGGACGACTATGGGGAACGGTGCTGTAGTAGCACCTACAAGCGAGAATTTGAAAGGGGCACCAAAAACTGGAGACATTCTTTGATAAGGCTCGAAAACTCTTGATTATTTTTAGTTCAATTAAGAAATATTTTTAAATAGATTAAACTATCGAGACTCCAAAATATTATTAATTCAACAAAATATTAAAAATAAATTAAATTCAACATATCAGTCTCATCACTTTATTATCTGGTATGTTGATGTTTCTTAGGAGTAGTAATAATGCGTAGATCGTATGCAATCCCCTTAAAAGAATAATCAAAGCATTTGGATGCCAGCCTCTTTTTCGATCTAGGCTTCCTTGGAAGCCAACCTCTGACGCGGGTCTGGGGGCCTTCCGAGCAGGCGCACCTCGCGGGCGGTTCTGCTTTATTGATGTTGTGATCTGCAGGGTGTGTATCATGAACGACGAATGCTTTCTTTTCCTGTTTGTTATGTAGTAGAATATTTGGTTTACTTTCCGGAATACTTTTATTATTATGTATTGGAAGGTCGTATACATTTTGAACTGATTATTTTCTATGACGGGTTTGGCTTTGTATCCATAAAGAGTCCAGGTTGTTCAGCCTAGTATTATGAATTGTGAGATGATAGGATGATGATCGCAGGAATTTGACCGAATTTGACACAATGGACTAATGTACAAACTACGAGAAATTGGAACAGTGATTATCTGCAGAAACTAATGCGAAGTTTTCTAACAGACAGATATTTTCAAGTAAAAGTAAATGATGTTGGATCACCGCTTTACCCTATTCTCGCAGGTGTCCCACAAGGCTCGGTTCTTTCACCAACACTGTTCTCAATTTTTACAACAGACTATCCAACCATACACGAAGCAAGTATAGCTCTTTATACTGACAATACTGCTATTTTCACTTCACATACCAACATCAACTTAGCCTATGATTATATACAATCCTACATTTTCAGTTATACGAATTGGGCCAAAAAATTGAGAATTAAAATCAACCCCTCAAAATCCAAATCCAAAATATTTACTCTCAGACATCCTACCTTCCTCACACCCTTACAAATAAATAACAGCGATGTCCCCTGGCTTTCTCATTCTTCGCCAGCCAAATACCTAGGTGTCTTACTGAACAAACGGTTAATTTGGAAACAGCACATTCAATCACCAGCCCATAAGACAGGAGCAATAGTTTTAAAACTATACCCGTTCATCAATAGACATTCCACCATTAGTATAGAAACTGAGCTGCTCATCTATAAAATTATATTACCCACAAAGACATATGTTTGCCTAATATGGCGCAACGCAGCAACAACCAACCTACCTATTTTACAGAAAATTCAAAACAAATATCTAAGACAAACCTTGAAAGCCCCCTAGTTCATTTCTAACTCACAAATCTACGGAGAGCTTCAAATACTTTTCTCAGAATTCATCTCACAAACCTCTCAAAAATATTGCTCTCTCCTCCCAGCATGTCTCAACACTCCAATATTCAATCTCGGTCAAAACGCTCATTATTCTTCAAGCATTAGATCCAAATTCCCCAAAGACCTCTTTCACCCACCCTAATTCATAAAAATAATTTGCCACAATTTACCACAAACACACAACCCTCCACTTATAAACAAGAAATACAAACTTCCCTTAGTAAATTTACAAAAATATGAAATTTTAAAAATAGTAGAGGGTTATACCGAGACTGGCATTTTCTTAAGGATGGCCAAGCCACTTCGTTCGGTTATTATTATTCCTTCCTTCTAGGGTTTTTATCCAGCCGACAGCCGGTTACCCTTTGCGTCCCGATGGGACGCATATTCGACCATACACTAGACACCAACACACTTGCGGGCTCCTCTGATCGGGGGTCAACAGAACGCGAGGCCCTCCGCGACAACACATACATACAAAGACAAGGGACAAACAACCATGCCCAAGGCGGGATTCGAACCCGCGACCCTTCGGAGCGAAGCGCTGAGTCGGTACTCGCTCTTAGCCACCTCGGCCATCCAGGTCGGCGTTATTATTATTATTATTATTATTATTATTATTATTATTATTATTATTATTATTATTATTATTATTATTATTATTATTATTAATGTAGTAGATGTAAATGTACAGACGGTGACAATAGAGCAATGGTGAAATGTAAGGCAAGAGAGGAGCGAGGGAACCTGCCCGACTCGCCCACCACAATTTCCGCATGGACTGACCGAAATTTGAACCACCACCCCCAGAGCAGGAAAGCTGACAACACTGGAACACTGACCGCTACCCCAGTGGCCACCGCTAGCTAATGGTATCGTGAATTTCCGTTTCCCATCGAGTGGAAAGTTATCACGGGAGAAAGACTTTTCTGAATACGCGCAGCCGTGACAGTCGGGCAGACCGCGCCGCACAAACGCTCGGAAGATTAAATCTAAATCCCGATTCGGAGCATGCGCCCGGCAAAGCAGTCAGTCAGCGCGGCGCCATTTGCGCCGGCGAAATGCTTTGGGGGCGCCACATCAAAGGACGCGGCCGTGCGCGACCGCGCGTCCACTGACAGCTGATGGACACAGTTGACTTTGTAAGGGAGGTGACTCCTTCCGCCACGCTAGATCGCATTCGACTGCGTCATCAACCGCTTGGAAGTTGGCAACACTGCCCACCGGCTGCGGTGGGGTTGTGCGGTGGTGGTGGTGGTCAGGGTGTTGGTGAGGCTGAAGGAGATGTGGTTTGTGGTTGGGATCGTGGAAAGTATCACGAATAGAAAGAAATGAATGTGGTGTTGGGGGCGGTGGTGGAGTAAAATGTTTTGGTAGTAGTGGTGGTGGTGCTACTATTACAATTACAAAAACAAGATTTTCTCAAAAACCACTCCAATTTTTTTCTTTAAATGTTTGGTAGGGTTAGTGCCAAACGAACCCTATACCATGACATTAATGCCATATTGTTTTTTTTCCAAAATTTCAAAAATGAAACTTTTTGACTTGTCTCTCATGTCGGTAATATTTACATTAAAGGCAATGTCATCACATTATTATATTCACGAGTACATTTACTTTAAAGAATGTCAAATAGAGTTTCTCGAAAACTCAACAATTTTCTGTAAAAATAAGCCCAAAATTCCGCCATTGCAGAAACGCTCAAACGTAATTTTCTCAAAAATGTCTCCATTTCCTTCAGATGTTTCTAATGAATAGTGCTAACTGCACTGTTTCATAAGACGTACAGTTCATTGTGGTGTTACATTTTGTTTTTTTCAAAATTTACACAAATGTATTTTTTTAAATATCTCTCACGCCGATTATATACACATTTTCATCGATTTCTATACATTATTAAATTTGTGAGTGGAAGTTCTGCAAATTAATTCAAATGAAGTTTTTCGAAAACTCAATAGATTCCTGTGAAAAGCTTAAATTTCGCATTTACAGTAATACTTAATCGCCATTTTCATAAAAACGAGTACAAATTTTTCAATGAAAGCTCTTTAGGACGAGGTTTTACTCTTCTTTAATATTCTTGAAATATTGTTTCAGTTGTTTAGTTAATGTTTAGTTAATGCCTTATTTTACGTGGCGAGACTCGGGCCATCAGGCCCGCTCTTCCGTCTAACCACGCATATTTCGATACGCTCCTTTCACCACCTAGCGGAGGAAGGAGGTATTATCCTGGGCAACGAAACTGGCGGATCTCAATTTTGCTCAGAGGCATCTTTTAGGCTTGAGGATCTTTTACATGCAGAAAATCTACTACATTGGACAGCCGGCTTTACTTCCCCTCCGAAGTACATACGAGGGATTTTTTCGCCCTTAAAAATCCACGGCTTTGATTGGGTTTGAACCCGCAAACTCGGGTACAACAGTCCGGTACGCTGACCGTTATAGCACCGAATCCGCTTGTACTACTAGAAAAGCAAGAAGTTGAGAAATTGTCAAAAAAATGTTCTTTGGACGACGATAGATTTTGCCTGTTTTGGAGAAAATATTCGTGTGGCTTCATGTAAAGTACCCACAAATTTTAAGAAATATTTCTCAAAATTTCAAAACTTCAACTAGAGCCAGATCGTCATGGGAGTCTTCAATTTGGAAAAGATCGAACGAGTAGTTTAGGCGCGAGGAGTTTAGGCGAGACGGACGAACGGACAGTTGGACAGACAGACGGACGGACGGATGGACGGACGGACGGACGGACGGACGGACGGACGGACGGACGGACGGACGGACGGACGGACTGACGGACGTTTTGCTTTTAATTGTTTTCTCGGTATCAAGAACCCACAAAACGTGGATTCTGGCTACACCACGTGTTAGAGGATTTTTTTCTCTTCATTTTCAACTGGTTTTATGCACTTTTTCGTCACCAGAGTCCGGCAATGAATTTTTTCCGCCGAGAAGCCGCCGTTTTTTACGCGCAGCATTACATAACTTTCTCTATACTACGTATATGACACCGTATACGTATACGAGAAAGTAAAAATGCAATGGAACATGCAGAGCATGCATATGGATGAATATAGGAGAAGAATGGGGTAGATTACGAAAACAATAAATTTATTATACATCTGAAGAAGGACAGTGCAGATAATTTCATGGAAAAATACCTATATGTAATTATTGTGAAATAAATTTACTTAGTAATACATTTTTATAAATAGTGTTTTAACTCTTCATCCTTAGTTTTCACTGGTGAATGTTCGGATGAAATATATTATTGTAATACCATGGCGATTATGAAATGCAGACAAATAAAATTTAATAAATACTCTGGTATCCGTTTTAAACATTTTCTTTTCATTTATTTTACATCCTGATCATTAACAATCGTTGTAAGAATGTAATTTATTAATTATTTCTTCCTAAGTATTCTAATTAAATTTGCATTGTTCAGTGAAGTAAACATGAAGATTCTCATATTTCAGCATTATCATTTGAGGAGAAAGTTATCAAAATAATTGGTCTAAATGGTAATTATTTCAATGTTTCAAAACATTTAGTAAATTAAAATTAACTTTAAAGTTTTTGATTAATTTTTTTAGAATTGCGTGTATTTGAATGTAGCACCAAAGACTAGTTTCATGTACATTTTCGAAGTTGGCAGAACCGAATGTCCGCCATATTGAAAATTCTAGGGACCGAAGTGGAAGTCCGACGCCTTCTGGGAGCCCCGGCCGTCCCGGGACAATCGGGCGGGTACACGACTGCAGCTTAAGGCAGCTCTCCAGCGCCAGCCCATGTTCGAGCTGAAGCAAGGCGAAAGCCTGACCAGCGAACCTAGTAGCCGATAAGGCACACTGACCTTGCAAGATGAAAGCGCGCTGAAGAACCGTATACCACGGGCGCTGGGAGGAGATTAGTAACAGCGGGAGAGACGCGAGAAGGGTAGGTGGGCTTGGAAGGAGGCGACGCAAACTACAATTCTATAGGTTTGAGATGCTAAATTGAAACGGGTATGGACAGTAGGATGTTGAGTAGCTCGAGGACGCCGCGTCGTCGGGATTGCGAAGAGGAAGAGCGTCACTGCGAGGCCAGTGCTGTCAGATGTAACGAAGTGGTGTAAAATAGCAATAATGTTGCGAGGTCGCGATGAGCTATTCAGCAATGAAGCGGGGAGGGGGGAGTGAGCGTGGGTTGGGGGGGGGTGGGGGGTCGTGGAGCAGGGTGAGCGAGGAGGTAGCGTAGCAGAGGGTAAAGTGCAGAGGCAGTGTAGACGGGCGTTGATGTGTCTGGTCCACGGTGTACACTAAACAGTGTTTATGTGACTGGGCGAAACGGGTAAGCGGTGTAGCTGGATCGCGGTGCAGGGGAATGGCATTGTAGTGGCAGAGTGGAAGGGCATTGGAGGTCCTGCTCAGGTGGTGATGTGGCGGAGTGGCAGAGGCAGCGAGGATGGCGGCGGTGGCTGGTGCGACGGGGGCGACCGTGTCAACCGGTGCTAACGGACGGAGCGACTGCTCTCGAGAGTCACCCCGCTCCGCCCCCGCTCCGCCCCCGCTCCGCCCCCGCTCCGCCCCCGCTCCGCCCCCGCTCCGCCCCCGCTCCGCCTCGCTTCACACGCGCCACTTACTCGCCTCGCCGCGCCCGCCTGTGCTCAACAGTCGTTCGCCCGTGTCCCTCTCCTCTCCCCGCGGCGGCCACACCCGCGCCGCTGCGGTCTCCTGCTTCGCTCCCACCACAGGCTGGACTACGTCGGTGCTCATCCAAGGTTTCCGGTTCGTTCTCGTTTCATTTCGGGTTTTAACGCGCAAGACGTACATAATACACCTGTGTCTTTGGGTTTTCTTCTTCCTTATTATATACATTTTCCTTCTGATGGTGCCTTTTTGTCTTCTTTCATCCCTTTCAATTTAAATCTTTCTTCAAACACACAGCTTGCATGATTGACATGATTTTACTTAAAAATAGATATAGGGTATAAATCGAAAAGCACACAAGAAAAGTTGCAAAATCAATCTTAAATTTCAAATTCTAAAATGGTCTTTTCTACGATTTATTCTCCAACATTATAACAATTGATTATCCAACTTTATTAGGGATTTCTTCACTTATAATATTTGCACAGGTATTAGCACAGGAAGGGTATTTGGAAACGATTCTTACTGATGAAAATAAAAGTTGGAGCAATTTTTTAAAATACGTATGAAGGCGCAAGGGAAATAGCAAAGAAATGCCGTCGTTAAGAAACGGTAGTAATAACTTAGTGGTAGAAGATAAACAAAAAGTAAACATATTTAACCAATTTTTCGCGTCAGGTTTTACAGATAAAAGGAAGATCACCGTAAACGAATGCGAAGGAGAAAATTTTGTACTAAATCCGAGAGCACTTAGGAAAAGAATTGCCAAAATAGGTAATAATAAGTCTACAGGACCGGACGGAATTTCGGGGAAAATCTCAAATTAGGAGGAGAAGCTATGTTATCGTATCTATTACGGCTTTTCGAAATATCACTTAACAATTCATGTATTCCTCGGGATTGGAAAGATGCCATAGTGGTCCCAATTTTCAAAGGAGGCTCGCGTCAAAATGTCGAAAATTATCGCCCAGTAAGTCTAACGTTTGTAGTGTGTAAGCAAATGAAACATTTAGTGGCAGAATACTTACGCGAAATTTGGGATAAGAATAATATCATTTACGAAGGGCAACACGGTTTTAGAAAAGGATATTCATGCGAGACTCAGGTAGTCACTGTCAGTCAGAACATTGCTGATTCTCTCGATGAAGGTTCAATTGTTCATGCAATTATTATAGATTGCATAAAAGCGTTCGACCTCGTTCCCCATGATAAATTAATACAAAAAATTAGTAAGTTTAACGTAGACAGAAGAATTGCTCTCTGGATTCGAGAATGTCTCAGCTCGTGTACTCAACGGGTGCGAATCGGGCCAAATTTCTCTTCGAGGGCAGAAGTAACCTCCGGCGTGCCACAGGGAAGTGTTTTTAGGTCCGTTGTTATTCATAGCGTATATTAATGATATTTGGCAGGGAATTGAATAAAAAATACGTCTTTTTGCAGATGATTGTATAATTTATCGGGAAATTAAGAACACAAGTGATACACAAATATTGCAGGCTGATTTAGATAAGCTACAATCATGGGCTATCACAAATGACATGAAATTAAATCCCAGCAAATGCAAGTTTATTAGATTCGCGCTATCTAGAAAGACAGACGATATCAAATATAAATTAGGAAATCAGGATATTCTGAGGGCTAAATTCTGTAAATATTTGGGAATTGTACTAAATGAGGATCTGGGTTGGACAGAACACGTAAATTATGTAGTGAAAGGCATTACACTTTGTAATTAGAATACTTAGAAAAGGAAGTGGAAAATCAAGGGAATTAGGGTACACGTCTCTAGTTTGTCCGATATTAGAATTTGGCTCCATATGTTGGGACCCTTATCGTTTAGGGCAAATAAAATCTCTCGAGAAAGTACAAAAATATTCCTCAAAATTTGTTAGGAGAGGACTTTCAAATACTGAATTTATATCGTGGGAACCTTGGGAAAAACGCAGAGAGAAATCGCGTCTTTGTGCATTATTCAAATTAATAAGAGGGGATCGTTCGTGGGGTGAAGTACGGGCAAGACTATCAAAACCAACTTACGTCGCGCGGAAGGATCATGGTTTCAAAATTCGGCAAAGAAAACAGAGAACAGATGTAGGTAAATTCTCATTTGTAAACCGAACGATACAAAATTGGAACAAATTACCTGCAGCAGTGCTGGAGACTTTCCCTCAGAATGTCAAAAATTTTTAAATTAGACTAAACATGGTTAATAGATTAGTTTTGTAAAATTGTATTGGTTATATGTAAATATTTTAATGTTGTTTGATGTTTGTTTTGTGTATTTTTAGTAATTCCGTAGAAAACGCTACCAACCCCATGATAAATTAATACAAAAAATTAGTAAGCTTACACAGAAGAATTGCTCTCTGGATTCGAGAATGTCTCACGCTACCACCGGAAGTATTCTATGTATTCATAAGTAGCAAAATAAATATTCTATTCAATTCTATTCTAACTCAGTTTTCATATTTTCCAAATACTACAGAAGTTCGAAAAGCCTAGCAGTTATTATTTGAAAGGAAAGAGTTCCTGCATAAGAATTGCCTCCGCGTGTGTAAGCTCAAATAATCGCAATTATTCTAAAAACGATATAAAATTATTTTCTACTGAATGAGGCTGCATCACAACGTTCGGGCGGCGGGCAGGCGGCCGCGGCGCGGGGCGCGCCATCTGTGCGTGCGGTGGGAGTGCACTCGAGGTGCAGTCAGCGGCAGCCGGCGCGGGGGGGCAACATTTGATGGACGAAGCAGCATTTCCACGAGTGCCCCCTGGGCGCGCGCTTCTAATGCCGTGGCGGGTGAGTCATGCCCGTGGGCTCCGCGCGCTGCGCCTTGGCTCTACACTTGGTGGCTGCAGGCGCACACACGGGCTGGAAAGGGCAAGGAAACTGCCTACTGCTTTCCTTACTTCTTTCGGTCACGAACGCGACCATTTGGTTGGTATCGTATTATACTTGCCGTTTATGTACGGAGAATGATAACTGAACGTGTATTATAATGTCTACTTTACATGAAAATGAAAACAAGGAATAAAATAGATTCTAAAATATTAATAATGAATTTACATTATTACTAAAATTATACGAACGCGAAGAAAAAGAAAAATGGCGCTGCTGCAATTGGTTTATGACTTATAAATGCTTATTAGGTTAAATGCGTACTGTGGAGACCTAATTTCTCATAAACAATCACGTTGAAATTGATTATTTCTATCCAACCGAAGAATTGGCACATTGTACTTGAAAGCATCAACTTGTCAAGTGATAAAATAAGAACTTTTAAAAATTCGTCACAAAATTTCATTTATATGTCCCATTAGGCCAAATTTTATATTACACTTGGGGTGTGTTAGGGGTTGAGTTAATTCAATCTGACCGAAATCAAGGAGAACAGTTCATTTATTTTCTTTGTACAAAAAAATCTAAGATCACATCGTATTTGAGTTGGTACGAACGTTAGTTTGGCAAATGGTTCGCTATACCTCTACGACAACCGGAATGCTGTTCGTTGGATTTATTAGACAAGAAGAATTTTAACAAGACATATTACCTGAGAAGTACACGGAACCCAACTATGGAACCGAGCACACATATCTCAAATGAACTTGCATCAAATCTACTTCCATCCAAAAACTCCCCTTCAATTATTTAGAAAGCATAAAGATTGACCCCATGACTTGACTAACATGAACCCATGACTTGACTAATGAAACTAACACAAAATTATCTATTAATCAGCAATCCCCATACTCTTCCAACAGCCTTTCGAGAACGTCGCGTCATGGGTGGTTTCGCAAAGCCTGCGCTGTCGTGAGGGGCACGGCCTCCCGTGGTGCCCCGGGGGCTGGCGGGGCCACGTCCTGGCTCGTGCGGGGACGGCGTTTACTGCGCAGTCACACGCAAGTGACGCGGGGCGCGCGATCGGCGCAGCCCGGAGCGATGTTTGACGAGTGTCAAACATCGGCCGCGTGTCCGCCGACGAGGCTCCGCAGGCGGGGCCGCGCGGCGGCGACTCCCTGGGTCACTGGACCCCAAGACAGCGCACGGGTGCACGAGTTCCAGACCCCAAGTTATTTCTTCTGTGCTCCAATAGTAAAATTTATACAGATTCGTAATAAAAATAATAGGAAACAAACGTTCCAAGAATTTTATTAACGCAAGTATATTGACTGATGATTGATAACATTCCAAGAAAAAATGAAAATAGTGTAAAACAAGATGAGAATGAATTATTATTATTATTATTATTATTATTATTATTATTATTATTATTATTATTATTATTATTATTTAAGGAATAAACATCTTATGTGACCTGCTATTCTAAACTACTCATATACTGCAATTTTTCATTTCATTTCACTTTACTCATAATTTACCTTATACAAGAACTTTGTTCTGCGTTTAACAATTTTGGTACTCAATATACTCATACGAATATTATGGATATATTGCTCGCTTACTATCTTATAGTATTAGAAAAGATGTGTCATACAATGTAATTCATCAAATAATATCGATGTTTTATCAATACGGATTGAATAAAAATGTTTCAAGAATCTTCAGGGAGAAGCCATTCCAATAACTTCATTATTGTCGACTCTTAACAATATTTGACATTCTCTACTCTTCGCTTCTTCCTTTTACGTTTGTAACAATGACACGTGTGCACAATGACAGTGACACGTGTGTAACAACAGTGACACGTGTAGTAAGTTCAATGAAGGAAAATGCTGAGACTCATTCTGACACACACAAAAAAAAAAAGCCAGACAGATTCAATTCAATTTATTTTCCTTTCGTGCCTTACTGATTTGATCTTGAAAAAATCGAATATGTTTTTGTGAAGGTAAGGAAATGTCTAAAGAGCAATTTGATACCCATTTACACGACTAATTCTGCTAATTTTGTAAGAGCACAATGTAGGTCGTCTACTCTGAAATGTACCATTTTCTGCACGAGTCTGGAAAATCCCTGCCCTAGAGAGGGGATGAACTGCCGACGTCTCCAGGAGCACCCTGTAGGGGCGGCGAGATCCCCGTCAGCGCGTCTTCCCTCAAAGGAGCGCCTCGGCCCCCTGTCGCTCTCGCTGCTAGCATCCGACGACGCAGGGAGGATGGAAAACGACTCCAAAGCAAACTACGAATTTCATTACTAGACCAATTCCTTACGAGACTCTCCTACACATTTTTTCCCTTTTTCGATTGAGTGATTGTTAGTGATTCCGGGAGCGTCAAATATTATGGTAATTAGTCCCTTACGTGTAGTGTGTGTTTTGCTCGAGAGGTGGCGGTGGTCTTCCTGCGCTGGATGACCAGATCCGGCGCAGACCTACCGTCCCTTTTCCGAACATAAATAGCATGAACATAAATTCATTACACATTATATAATTATTCACGATTTCTTGTGCAATATTATTATTATTATTATTATTATTATTATTATTATTATTTTGATGATGATGATGATTATGATGATGATAAAGAAGCACTTATTCTAATTGTGTCATATTTCTAGAATTTCTTAAACAAGTATTTCGTCATGTGGAACATTGCTATTACTGAAGCTATTGCAGCTTCAGCGGTGTTTCAGAAGTATTGGACTGTGGTCCTTTCAACGAACAGATGATGTGAAAATGAAAAGAACACGAAAGGATTTAGTTGAAGGAAGTTAAAGAGCGATAACTTAGATTTGCACTCAGAGAAAGAACGTGCCCCAACGGTTTAGCGAATGAGATTATAATGGAGCCTGTGATAGCGTGATATTTGTTAGGGAAATAGTACACCTAATCTATGGTAGTATTTCAGGACTTTCTTCAAGAACACACTTATCAAACACAATTACTCATACTTTGTATATGTATTGTTCCGCTGCTAAAGAGAAACTGGAAAACATACTTCTCGGATTTTCCTCTCTAGAGGCAGGAATAAACCCAGTACATGATAAGTAAACATGTAGTGGTAATCTAAACACTTGTAATCACTATATTCGGATAACAATGTTGTCCTTTTAATTTTATCGTTTTCAACCTTAATGCTTTTATCTTCTTTATGCTCATGTTCATGTTTCAGTCCCATTTTCTTCAGCCTTGAACATTTTAACAGTATTCTTCATTCACCAGTTCTTTTCATTATTTCTTCTAGTTTCTAATTTGGCAAGCCAGATCTCATAATTAATAAGGTACTTGTTCATATCTCAAACGGTGAATACTGAAATTGAATTTCACTACTAATATATATACACATAATTGTTGATATGAAATACTAGCTATATTTTACAGTGCATCTATTTGCCAAAAGCGGATCATAATTTTCTAATCTAAAGTCTCTGGAAAATTTTATATTTGCACCATTAGTATAGATCTTTCCCACTCTATCACACTTCCGCCTACACTCTCAACCCTCCACCCCCCCCTTCAGCCCAAGCACCCCACCCCCCCCAGCCCCACCGTCCACCGGCAAGCCAGCCGGCCAACCAGCCATTCATGCAGCGCGCGCGGCGGCAGCGGCGGAACCACAAAAACCCGAGGCCAGTATTGTTTTCAATTACTGCGCAGTATATCTATTACCGAGAAACCTCGGACGGCGAATGCCGCTGTCACTGCGGAGGCCGCATCACTTTTTATTCCGGCAATAAAACGGGCGACCGCCGACACCAAAACTCACTCGCGCGCGTCGCTCCAAGAACGCAGGCGCGAGCGCCCGCTGGAGAATGAATATCAAAATTGGCGTCGCGAATCTCCCCTCCTCATTCCCGAGTCCCTCCCGAGGATCTCAACTGGTAAATTACTAGATCATATATAATACAATGAAAACCATTTTCATAAAGCGCCATTTTTCACGACACTGTCGGGGTGCCGCAAGGGCCGTGTGGTGAAGTGTGTGTGTGTGTGTGTGTATATAAATTAGAAAAAATGTCCCGTGCGCCTGTGCGATGAAACACATAGATTTGGGCGCTATTATAAAAATGCCGCTCGGTGGCGGTGGTGGCAGCGGTAGCGCGAGCGTTTATCTGCGATGAAACGACGCGAGGGCACGCAGCCGGCCTCCGCCCCCTCTTCCCGGCTAATTACCGGCACACGCCCAAGCGCGCATTAGCATACGCCCGCGCACGCCCCCTCACGCCCCCTGCGCACGCCCCCGCCCCAGGACCTGTCATTAGGAGGAGGCCGCCATGCAGTCCCTGACGGTCGCGACCCACTGCGTCCCGGTCGCGACACCGCGCCGGAGAGTTTTAGGCAAGCTCCGGCTAGAGAGAGTAGAAGAGGCCTGCGCTGTTTATGGGTGGCTCTATTTGGATGGAGGAGTACGAAATGCGGGTGAAGATGCTGACTATATGATATGATATGATTGTGCTATGGGAAGGACAAATTTGCATATGCGTAGTCAAGAATGTGAGAGCATTTTTTTATCGGCCTTGCTTTTGGAGAGAAGTTATACCCAGGAGATAAACCGTATTTATAATCCACAACATATCATTTAAAATAGTTTTGACTTCTGTAGGAAGTATTCTATGGGATCAATGGCGCCGAGAAGGAAGAAGAGAATATTTTTGCGGAAGGAGCAGACCCAAACTAACCGGTTAGTGCAAAATTAGAGTCCTTGAAAATGTATTTCATTTTGAAAGATTCTAATCCTTGAAAATGCAGAGTCACTTCTTTACGAAAGATATTTGAAAACAAGTAGAAAATAAGTCACCAACACCCACATAAATTACACAACAAATGCACTTTCTGACACCGGCAGGGTAATCACAGTTATCATTCGGGAGCGGATTTTGATGACCTGAAAAAATCGCCAAAAGTGATCAATAAAATGCTCTTAAAATGCTTTAAAATGCCCTGGAACCAAAGAAAATTGACGTAATAATCTTTTCAATACCAGTTCGGATGAACAACTCAAGCAGATAGATACGTTACTTAATATAATCGATACTTCTTCCAATGATTCGGGTGAACTCGACCTGCAAACTTTTGGTTTGGACTGTTCTTTGCCAGGAAATCTCTGTCTTTAGATATCCCGAAATCGGCCGAACCGACAATGGCTCTAATATATGTCATAAGAATTTCATACTCACAACCGCTGTCAAAACAATTTCGGAGTGAACATATAGAATAGACTACTGAGTAATTCTGTTAAGAACATTTGTTGCATATCGTAAATATTATCTGAAGCAACTACCATTAAAAATTACACTGAAATCGATGAAATCAGAAAAAATGCATTAAAAATGACGGAAAAGGTAAAAAATGAGTTATTAGTCGAAATGGACAAAAAATGCATAATAATGACCTATAAAAATGGGTCATTTCCTTTTGTCATAACACAAACTACATTTCTATACTAAACGGCATTTTTCTAAAGTGAAAAGAAAGGAAAAAATGACATTTCATTCAAATCCGCCCCTAGTTATCACAATGTTGACTACCGTTTGAATTGTTTCGACATTTCTCCTGCAACAGTGATTAACAAAGTATCAAGAAAGACGTGCTTCGGAAAACATTTTGAAATAATTCTTTGTAAGCTTGGTGTTTCGAGTTTGACGAGGCAAACAAATGTAAACTGTCGAAAGACATTTTCGCCAGGTTCCAAAGGCCACTTTGACGAAGAGAAAGAACTGTGAACACATGTGTTGAGGGCAAGTGTGCACATGTTTGAGTGCCGTGTCACAATTTAAATGGGAGACAGAAGTTTGAATAGATCACCAATATTATTTCAAAAATATGGCGCACCGGAAGAGGAAAGGTAACAACAGGAAACATATTGCTTTCAGGTTGTACTCGTACATGCTAACCCTTATCCATATCAGAGACTGTGAAACAGGTACTTTTGACTCCAATGAATTATTTCTTTTGCAATTACATGTGTTCTAGAGTAGCATCTAAAGCAGTACGCTCACGTTCACCATGTAGCTTCCAGAGAAACACCCGCACAGTAGTAATTTTCGAGTTGACAACGTTCAATTAGTGCGAAGACATTTATTTCTACTTTCTTTACACCAGTCCATCGTTTGTCGCCGTCTTTCTCGAAGAATGCGAGGTGAAATAAACCGGAGCTCTCCACCGCACTACTCCACAAGAGTCAGCAGCGGAGGCTGCCAATCGCAATACAGGCAAATGCGCGCTGGTGTTCCTCCGTCATTTATCTCTCGTCGGCCGTTATGCCTCTATTTGTGCGGCACACAGCGTTGGGGACGACGAGGGCGGTACCGGCCTTGCTAGAAGAGCAGTCAAAGGGGAGACACGAACCCAGCAAGGCGGCGGTTCCGGGTAAAAAAATGCAAAGAGCAAAAAAAGAAGAAAAACATTGTAATACTTTTATTTCGACTAATCACTGAGTGCAGCAGGCTAAGCTTGCACCTGCCATCGAATTTCTTGTCTGTGATTGAGGGACAGGAGGGGAGAAAATGTACAGCTATGACACTTGCTGTTGTTCTTTCTAATACATCCCCCTACGTCGAATTTTAAACGGCATCTCCATTTATCTGGATAATTTTCTGTTCGTATTGCTGGTTGCCATTCCTGGAATCGTATGAACAGTCGCATAAGGACAACGGGAAGAGAGATATACTCTCACTGAAACATTGAACGAAATTGTTCATTACCCCTCTGTCACATACATGCGTATACAAAAACATTCAATCATCCGCCTCCTTTCAGTTCAATAATCTCATCTGTAGACACATCTCTCAACAAGTTCCCCCCCCATCTCTATCTAATCTCGTCAGCCACCTCTCAAAAGTTACTTCAATCGTACACCCGTTCCTCTTTCTGCCAGCATGACTAAAACTGCAATTTGTCACACCGTCCCCACATCCACTTCCGTCATTGCTTTCAAACTGGTCTCAGCGCAGTTGGAAGCGCGCCAGACTCATGTGTTCGGGTCCGGGGTTCAATTTTGGACGAGGTCGATGGTTTCGTCGCAAACGCCAGGATGCATGCGGCGTCATTCGATTTGATTGCTCGCGCCTAAATTAATCACGGCTCGTGTACCATCCTCCAGTTATGATTGCCGCTATATCGCAGCGGAAAGCATAACTGGGCAACGGACGATCAGCCTGGTTTTCTGTCCTCGTTAGGTAAGACTACTGCAGAGACACTTGGACGAATGTTGATTCTTGGACCCTGATCATACCGATTGCAATGGCTGTTGTGTATCAAACAATTAAAGGCGTCATCACACAACCTCTATTTCCATTACCCCCCCTATTTCCGTCTCGATCACCTATGCTTAGAACAAATGTTACAAACTTTTAGAGCATGTTCCAGGGAGGTGTTCGCTTTTGCTCAGTGGACATGTGGTACGAAATCTCAAATCACGAAGTTACAAATTTGACACGGCGCACCTGATTGGCAGTCAATTCATTCTGCACTGGTATTTGGTAGGTACAAGAATTCTCTGGGGGCGACCTACCAGCGGGCAATGGCAATATTGATTTTCTTTATTGTTCAGCTAATCACAGAAATTTCTGGATTTTACGACCATGAAATTTGATCCTTATGTGGTAACGCTGATGCAAATTTTGACGCAATCAAAGCTGAACAATAAAGACAAAATCTCAATGCTATCATTGCGCCCGCGTGCAGATTGTCCCCTACGAGTTTGTGTACATGCCAACCACCAACGCAGGATGAGCCTACCAATCACAGGTGGCATGTCAGAACTGTCACGTATGTAACTTCGTAATATGAGATGTCCCACCGTGTCAGAACTGTCACGTAAGTAACTTCGCAATATATGTCCCACCGTCATCGGCAAAAAGTGATCATCTTCATCCCAGCTTCATGCCGTAAAAGTGTGCAACTTATAATCAGAACTACCTTGTACATATCTACACCAAACATCGCAAGTAACATCACCCGTTTTACCTAGCTCTCTCCTCTTCATCATCAGTCCTGTTTTACCATTTCCCGCCTCCGCCCTCATCACCACTCGCTCCCTCCGCGCTGTTCGTTGCAGCCAATCATCATCGCCACTTCTGGTTCCCGAACGAGGCCGCTCGGTTCAGTTTGTGGCAGAAGTAATGAATTCGCGGCCGGCGTCGGCTGGCGGCGCCCGGAGCAAGACGCGGCCATTTGCATGCCCTATGAATAGGAACGCCGCCCGTAAATTTCGATGACGGGAGGGCGGGCGGTCCTCGCCGCGGGCACAGGCGCCGCGCCGCTACCGCCTCCGTTGATCGCCCACGAACTAAACGGTGCTCTCTGCGATCGGCGACAAGGCTATTTGCATTGTGTCGAATAAATGACGCAGTTTAATGGAACTAGAGTATTAAACGCTCTGCGTCGGCGATAAAAGTCAAAACGTAATTCAGAAGCATTAGATATACTAGGTAATTGGGATATTTATGTTGTCAGGAATGTCATAAAGAAGAAAACAATGTGTTAGAGGAACATTGTATGGAAAGTTTTTTTTCGTTATAATATAAACAAGGATATTTTCTTTTAAAAGCTATAGCACCTACTGCAAAATTGTACTTAGACGACTGTTGTTAATTCGTAAGTCAGTTATATACTCCTATCATAAACATGTTTTACAAATATTGTTTGATTGTTTTGTAGAACGTTCTTCCTCGGAATGTGACGATGGAAATGCCATTTCTAAGTATTCATTTGAGAAGAAACATTATCTTCGGTGAAAGGATCAAACTAATCAACATAGTGTAATGAATCAAAATGTTATATGAATATATTTAAAAAATTGCTTAAAATATTCGCTATTTACATAACACTAGTGAAATTCGTCTCGCCGTTCCCGCTCCGTCTCTTGTCGCAATCGCCCCCTCGCTGTCGTCTCCTACGTCATCATTAGTTTCGTCCCGTCTACATCCCGCGCCGCCCGCTCGTCCTGCTCTGTTCCACCCGCCCCGCGACACACGACGAACGCCTAGCAACAATGAAGCTCATCTTGTACTGCAGTTCTATCTACTGGAGAGTTACAACAAACTGAACGTCATAAATCCCTTCTTCATAAAAAAATACTCAAACACGCCAAATTTCATGTATATGGGTCAAACGGTGTCAGAGTTTATCGATCTCGGACAAACTAAGATCCATATATATATATATATATATATATATATATATATATATATATATATATATATATATATATATATATATAAATGGATCTTATGTAATTAGGGAAATTAATCTTTACATTTTTCATCAGTTTTCAGCTTTGAACAAATCATCGACTGTAGAAATATTACTTTAATAATATACAGAAAATCTGCGATGAGTAGTGACTCATCGCAGAATTTTTGTATAACTCATGTATCGCGTCCTTCATGAGCTCTTCCTCATCGTAAGACTCCCACGCAGGGCAAGTACCTTTCTCAAAGGTTAAACGACGTACTCAGAGATGTGTGAATCACGCAGCAATTAATACTCTAGTCATGTTGCACTTTATCTTCTTTCATCAGTAGGTTGCGCAAAGTTGACTACAGTTTACATCAACGGTCGCTCCAGAGAACGATTACCCGTGCACGGCACGGAGGCAAGCGGAAGTAGACCTGTTTTCCTTTGCCTCCGCCTGTAAATAAACCAGAGATTCCGCTTTATGATGAGAACAGCAATTGCTACTTGATAACTTTTGTTTTTAGTTTTATTAACCAAATGATATGATTCATATAGAAATTTAGGAATATTTATTTAGATGTAAGAAATATCACATTACTCAATCTATATTGAGGTAAATCTGTTGGGAGATAATTCTAAGTTCCGCAAACCTATTTCTGCATTCTGATAGATCCTTAGCAATGTCATAAAACAAACTTCGTAATTCACTTAGTAGAAAACAATGAGTTTGGAATTCTCATTTGTCTCTCAGACTTGGAATTATGCAAATAGAAGTTACTGTTATCTAGTTCTCCCACGTTTAGTTCATTAACACCGTCCCCAGTATTATGTAAAACGTAACAACATTCCCTAGGAAATTTAGTTTATAACGTCATGTGAAAGAACAATTACGCAACGCAAATCAATATAACTCAAAGAATGTTCGACTTAGTATGATAACCTCATCTAACATGTCTCAGCACTTTACACAAATTTGCTGAGGAAGAGGAAATGCTTCGTGAAAGTTTCTTCTCCCCGAAGGATCTCAACCCCAAACGCCGGACCACCTCCCGCCTCGGCACCGGTAAAACCGCCTCGCCTCCCAGCCTCCTCCCCTGCCATCCCCGTCGCCACCCCCACTTCCGCCACGCGACTGTCTCGTGCGCGCGTCCTTGGGCGGTGCCGCCGGCGCCTCCGTCGTCGTCTCCAAGAAGAAACACTTCCGGAATTTTTTACCAGAACATTCCCCATCATTCGGCAGACGCCAGTTCTTGCGCCGACGATCGGGCGGGTGAGGTAGGAGGAGACAGCTCGACGGAATGTGGAGTATGGGAAGGAATGGAATGCGAAGAACAAGAGAAAAGGCCCTTCAGGTTAAGTTCTTTGGAACCCCAAGGCTGCGTTGGTGACAGAAGCAGATGGGGTGGGGGTGGTGTGGGGGGCAGGGTTAATAGGAACAGTGCCAGGCGGTAAAGATGGTAAAGACGGAAGCAGATGGTAAAGATGGCAGAAGGGACACAAAGCGGCGAGAGGGCCAGGCAGCAATGGGGAGAGCCTCACTACGCTAGTGGGGTTGGAGATCGAGTGGCGGTTATCCGCAGGACGGGTAGGAGCGAGGCATCGGTCGGGGAGATGGAGGGGAAGCGTTCCTCGCGGCTGGCACGAGGCCGTGACCTGCGTTCGGATGAAATTAGCGCAGCCCGAATTAGGAGTATAACGAACTACGTGCCGCGGCGGTCTGGGCTGGGTGGGGGGGGGGCAGGGCGCGAGCGGGGGCGACGGGGAAAAGGGAGGGGTGGGGCACTCGCTCGCCGGAGCTCTTCGGCCGGAATTTAATCTGAGGGGGATTTGCGGCGGGGCTGATTTGCATTGCACCCGCCGCCGCCTGCGCCGGGGTCTGACGCCTGTCTCGACGAGCTGGCGGCGGCGGCGGTGGTGACGATGACTCGCGATCGATCAGAGATGGCCCTCCTCCGCGCTCTCGCCGCTCACACGATCTTGACTCGAGGCACTCGCTCGCGTGAATGAATGAATATTTTGTGTTTTCGGGTGCGACAACCACTTTCGTCATTAGTCCAGTGAGAATATGGTACGATATAGTCGGGAGGTGGTGATGTTTTCCCTGCAGGAACGCGAAATCTGGTGCCGACACGAGGGTGGGGGTCCCTCCTCCAGGAACCTCCCCATCAGGGCACTGCCAGATGTCGGGACAAGTTCTAAGCTCCCGACTTGTCTCCTGATATGCGTGGTTGTGTAGTACATGCAAGTGTAAAGGGGGCAGGATAGGGAAAGAAAGAGAAAGAAAAGATTGCGCGTGATCCGTGACCCATATGTTGGGGTACTGCTTCGACCTATGCTTGGTATTTATCGCAAATGTAAAAAACTACCGATCAGAGAAGCGGATGAATACGACCTATAGAATTTGTGTAAAGTACCGACCAATAGAATTCTCCAAACAGCGGCTGAATTCTGCTCATAGTGTAGAAAATCCGCCATCGTTCCTAAAACCTCCCTGTGAGAGTTGCTGCGACGGCATATACTGAGACATTTCAGCCGGCATCATGCTCATCCTCTCGTGTGTCGAGAATGTCTTACCGCAGGAACGATTATTCTTATGTTTACATGTTATTCTTGTTGTTCATGGAATTTTTTATTAAGTTACACTGAACTTTTACGAGAAGCACATCAATAGTTTTTATTATTCGTGCTGTCCAATCTTCGTCTATATTTGGCTAGTCGATGGATCAGAAAAATGCCCAGCAATTTTTTTTACAACTCGTCACAGAACGCGAATAATTAACATCCCTAAGTTAACATTGAGCCTGCACTTCCGAAAGTAATCCTCTACGAACGAGAACCCGCCTCCCCTGCGTATTCACCAGGGCGCCTTCCGCGGAAGGATATTCTCATTTTCCCTCGCGCCGTCCTTTCCGGTACCCTCCCGTCCTCGCCATCCGGCGTCGCCGCCGCCGCCGCCTCATTTCCAGCGCGTCCGGAGCCCTCATTGCGTGGACGCGGACGGCCGCCCCCCCCCGCACTGTACCCGACGGCCGCAGCCCCCTTGACGTGACATCCGCCCTTCTGACGCCCTCGCCCCGCAAGAGCCCGCGCACGGCTCGGATGACCACCCCGCCCCACGCCACATCCAAACAGCGTCACGTTCCCGCGCGAAATAACTGTGAAAGCCTCGGACGAAGATATCGGCCCTCGAGGAGTTCGCTACTCATTCTGGAGTCAGATCTAATAGCTGGTGCACGGGAGAAGTCGAATTGTTTTTTGTTTGTTTTTCAAAGATATTTTCTTTTTAAAAAGCATGGGAATGAATAGAGAAGACTCGGAGGTCTGAGACAAAATAAATAAATAAAAACAACAACAAATAATAACTTACGTAGTTTGTTTTCCTCGCGCAATATATTTATCAAAGAATAAATATTTGCCCAAGTAATAATCATTATATACCTCGGAGTTAAAAATCGGCAAATTTACCTCATTTCACAGGAGAGCAGTTCTCTGAATGTTTTTTTTGGCTTCTGAAAAAAAGTGGTAATGATATTGCTTTTCACTGCTTTATAACTTATTAAACTTAAAAACGTCAACTGGACATTGTTAACAATACAGAAAGAGTGATGAACTTGGATGATGGGTGCTAAATTAGCACTTTAGTCGAAAACTGACGTCGTATCTTTAAGCCCAGAATTTTGAATAAGATTTTGAATGTGTATTTATATTTAGGTTTTGATGTGTTTATATATATATATATATATATATATATATATATATATATATATATATATACAGACACACACACACACACAATATTGTATGTATTTGGCATTTTTGGGTCGACTGTGTCTTTGCTATCTTCCGGTGTCCCCCATGCCTAGGCCTATTTCACTCCCACGCTTGGGGGAGCGAACACGACGTATTTCCTTTCTCCGTGACTAGAAAACTCCACCTGCCTAAGCCTTATTTGCAACACAGCTACAGAAATTGACTCGATTATAAAGGAAAGTTACACCTCTATTTTGTTTGGCCCTCCACGAGCCATCCTAGAGGCTATTGATATTAATGATATTACACAACGTTATTGGTTGAGTTCCGGGTACTGTTGATATTCACGGGTAGTAGTGTCTTGGAATGGATACATCCCTCAACCCGCTTGTGCAGTGGGAGGAAATCAACCGTCACGAGGATCCGCACCAAGTGCACGAGAGCACAGCTGGGCTTTCGACCGTCCCCGCGACCGACAACCTTTGCCCGCCCGCCCTCGCTCTCCGCCATTACGCGATTGCACCATTGCGGGTAATTGTCCGCAGGAGCGCGCGCCGTTGCACCGTCCACCGCTAAAGTTGTCACGGCGGCTGCCAGACAGACCTTCACGTGGCGGTCTGGCAAAAGATTCTTGTTACGTCGCTTATTTAATTTGTTTTATACAAGATATTAACGTGAACATGAACGACGAACAAAAGAAAACACATTAATTAAATTGTTTGTTGTGTTTTTGGGGGGAGGGGGAAGTAGTTGTCGTTTCTTTAATCTTAAAAAAAGGTTTAATTTCAAACTTTACTGTTGGAAATTACCGAGTACATGTTAAAAGCCTTAAATATTGATTTCTTCTTCAGATATCAGTATTTTGCCAACATCTGCGCTCAAATAAAAAAGTCAGCTCAAAAAGTCAGAGTATTTGCTACTGACACGGTAAAAATGTGAAATCCTGAAGAATTACATATCTGCATTTATTCTCATATGTCTTCATGTTAACAAAGCAAAGAACACGTTTTATAGATACTTCAGATTCAAGTATGTCTACGAATACTTAATTATAAAGATACACTTTTAATATTTAACATATCAGAAGAGATGCGTTATATCAAATTGAATCCAAAATTGAAAGAGTTCCACGTTTTGGGCCAACTGGGAGTAGGAGAAACAGTATCTGAGAACTGTGAATCGCGCGGTGCAGTTGCTGTGCGAGGCAACACATGTGCCGCGGCATTCCCTCGGAGCGAGCGCATCGGCTGAGCGGCGGCGGCTGCAAGCGCAGCGAGCGGTTGGACAGGTCCACGCTCCCACGGCTGCGGCGCTGCACCGGCCGCCGCCGCCGCTAGGCAAAAAGGGGGGCGCGACGCGCGTCCACGCCGCCGCCAATGCCAATGACTCCGCCGCCCCTCCTCCTCCCGCCACAACGCCACCGTCTTTACCCGCCTTCTCCACCTCCACCACAGCCCCCGCCACCGCCTTTGCCTCCTCCATCGCCACCCTCGCCGCCCCCTGCCACCTTTTGTGCTACCGCCGCTGCTGCAGTGTCAGTCTCCGCTGCTGCAGTCAGCCGCGGCCCCAATTCCAGACGCATCCAACATCGCTTCTGGATCGTTCTCCTTTGCTATCATTACTCCAATATTTACCTCTGCCGATATCATTTCTCCATCTCCGACACGTTCCATCGCTTTCCGTTTTCCCCCCTTCAGCTGTCGCCTTCTCGGTTTGACTTAAACCCGTCATTCATCTAACGTTGACATCTCCCCTGTTTTCATCCGTTCGGATCCACATTGTCTTTTTCCTATTCGGTTTTCTCTGGCTCAGTTCCTCGTTTGCTACCATGTACGCATCTTCTACATGCTCATTTGACCTCTGCCGAATCCGCCAACATTACTACTATACCTCCCTCCTCTGCCTTCACCATTCCTACACTTAACACCCGTTTCTCCTCCCACCAACTCTTCAGAACCCGCTGACTCCATTATGTATTTCGAAATTCGCTATCATGACCACCGTTACTTTTATCCTTTGCAGTAGATCTTCAGATTTCCATAATCGCTTCCGCTTCCTCTGCACACCTCCAAAGGGCCAATTCGTCATCAACACGAGCGTCACTTCCTCCTCCGCCACCTTTTCAGTCGCTTCCTCACATTCGCTCAGTAGCGTGCGCTTGCTCCTCCAGCACCCCCGCGCGCGCACCTGCGCCGTCAGCCGCTCGCAGGGGCGACGGGGGTGCCACCGCGGCCACTCGCTCCCGCGCCGAAGGCGGCACAGCCCCGAAGCTAGGCAAAATGCCTTTTCATTATGGTCACGCTTTGAGAATTGCCAAACTGTACTTTTGGAGTCGCTTCAGGAGATTTTCATTTCGCATTTTTTTGCCTATTTTAGGTTCTGATCCTTATTTTGAGTTTTTCGCCCTATTTTTGGTTTTTCTTTTCATTATTTCGCCTTTTTCTGTTGGCACCGATATAGATCAAACAGGAAACATACCTGCAAGCCAGGGCAACACAAAGGCGGTATTGCGTTTTATCTTTTCTCTGCAAGCGGAGGTTTCAGGGCCACGAAATGTAAAAAATCTAAATGAGAAAGGAAAATTATACCAGTCAAGAGTTAGGGGTTTCTTTCATTTATACCGAGAGGCTTTGCTCACTCACGAGGAATCCCATCCTATCTTGAGAATTCTCTTCGATCCCTTTGGAGAATAGGCCTATCCGAACATAATATACGATGCGGCCTTTCTCAGTGCTCGCGATTACACAAGTGCAAAGAACGAAAACTAGTATAATCGCGTTTTCACTTATGATATTCCAAGATTCACAAGCAAGTCAACAACACAACGTAAAGAATGGAGACAGCGTTGCAAGTGAAACAAATTTATAATGAACATTAGTGTGCTAGAATAATGTATAATAGTGAAACTGAAAAATAATATTTTTGGTACACGAAGTGTGCAAACAAATTTGTGGTCATGTGCTACTAAGATTACAAAAAGAAGATGTAAGTGCTGATATAAATTTTATAGATAGAATAAAAATTTGAATATTATTATTTCTTTCAAAATAATTAATTTTAAAATGTAATTTTTCTTTGTTTGCATGACTTTTTGCACCCTATTTTAACCAGAATAAATGTTCTTTTGCATGGCTATTTTAGTACAATATATGATTTTCGCATTCCTATTTTAGTAGGTAAAATAAATTCCTCAACCTCCGGGCACCACTTATGAGCTAGGTAGCAAGGAAGGTTTCCTCGAAGACGTGCAGTAAACGTTGTCCTGATGAGATCAATTAGGGATTTGCCCTCACTCAAAGGAAAATAGTATACAGCCCATAGTTCTACCTTGAAACATCTGTACAGTCTGAGATGGAGAAGCACATAACGACAAATTAACAAAAAATATTCCTTTTTCCTTTATTATGGATTTCGCCGATTCACAAAAGATCACGTAGCAGGTGTAGACTTTTGCGAAATTAAATTTTATTCTTCTATTGTATTTTGGGAGCAACAAGAATTTCAGGTTGCATTTGTTTCCTTTAGACCGAATCTTGTCTCGTTGTCACCTCTTTTCTCTGAAAGATGTTTTCTGTAGGTTCCCTTAAATCCCTTCAATCAGAAATTTGCGAGTGGAGGAAAAGAAGTACGGATCATACTGATGTTACAGAAAACAAAGAGTATTCGTCTAAAACAGTTACCCTCGATGGAAATAATGGAAGGTCTAATAAATAATATAAACACGATAATATAAACATCAAATACTATATCGTTTTTCAGAATTAAAATATTAATGACAAAAGTAAATGTGTCGTAAACATTGTAAAACCAAAAACGAGAGATATTATACATTTAAAAGTGAAGTCATATTCGGAAAACTGCTATAAAATGGAAGATTAAAAGTTACGGTCGACGGAAAGTTAGAACAGCAATCTTCCCCGCCATTAAAATTGACAAGGATTTAAAAAGAAGTAAACGATGGAAATGTGCAGAAAATCATCCGTCTGCTCTTCGAATACATTTGTAGCACAGGCGCTTCAGTAGTATCCTGGGGACGGGAAGACGGGGCCGTGTGGGGGCCGGGTAAGCGGGAGTAGCAGGCAGGTATTGGCGGAAAGGTGTGGGGGGAGTTCTAGAGTTCGGTCGGGAGGCCTAGGCGGAGGCTAGGCGGGGAGGTCGAGTTGGTGGGTTGAGGTTTGGAGATCGAAGCGTGGCGTGGCGGGGGTTTCGGAAGCAGAGCGAGGTGCGGGGGGGGGGCGAGGCGTGGCAGGGCAGAGGAGGGTGTACCGGGGCAGAGCGCGGTTCGGCGAGGCGGGGAGGTCGTTATTAAAATTTCCCTTTCTTCCGCGAGCGATGCGCGGTCGCTCCGCGTGGGAGGAGGGATGACGAGGCGGAGATATCGACCGACCGACCTCCCGTCCGTCCGCCCGCCTGCCCGTCGCCCGTTCGCCGCTACCGCTGCCGCAGGGACTCCGCGATTTATTTATGACGAGTTTTTTATCCGATGAGGTCGGAGCGTGCTCGCCGCTACCGAGGAGGTTGTGGGCCGCGCCACATCTCTGCGTGGATGCGGAGATGCCAACTTTCCAGGTGCTCTTCAGGATTTATGTGCCGGCACAGTGTCTACAAAGCAGGTGTGGCTGAACTAACAAATTTTAAATGCCTTATAGAAATTTGGGAAACGGGAAAGTCAAATATGTCTTTACCAAAAAGCCGTTGCTTTCGTCGTAACACGACTTTGATCATTTATACGGGAAGTTTATTTACGAAGTAGAACAAAGAATACGAAATAACACTTCTCTCTTCATAAACGGTACTTCATAAAATGATTCTAGAGACCAAAGCCTTAAGGTTAATAAAGTTAAATATTTGGCATGTTTAATGGGCACACAAAAAATGAAAAATGCTCAGAATTCAATAAACTCAATATGGACAGCCACTGTTCGATAAGTAGACCACTCGTCTATGTTTCCTAAATTAGATACCACCGCCGCATTAATATATTAATAGCATTGTCAATTTACAGATGCAAATAATGCATTACATTATGCATAGCAATTATGTAATAATGCATCCTCAATACCAATTGTGCAAACTCCATCGAATTCGTTTCAATTCATAAGCAATTTTATTCTCAGCTCGTCCGGAGCCAAAAGCCACAGGATGCACGTAGGGCACACAACATATCCCGCGTCGTGTACACAGCAGCACTCAGCACCGCGGAAGCGCGCAGAGCAAGCCGGAGAGGCAGGTCCTATGTGGGGTAGAATTATTGCAAGGGAGGGAAATTAATAATATCCTTTATTTTTACTTTCAGAAGCATAAATTGGAGAACGAACTTAACTTTTTTAAAAAAAAAAAATTATAGAAAATTTATGTTTAATATCGCTAAGAAAATATGATAATTTTGATTTTTAAATAAATGTGTTGATATAGTCAATCTAATGAGCTTTGCCAACGATGCTATTATTTGTACGTCATTGCACAACTGTATATTTTGTAGATTTTGACATGGGATGTTCTGGCCAAAGTGCAAAATAATTTTCACGTATTTCATCATTAAAATATGTATAAATTGCTTAACTATAAATATGATGAGAAAATTGATTATTATGTTAAAAAAACAATAATTTTAATATTGGGAAGAAACTATCCACTGAAACAGAAGGAACTACTGACGAAAGGATGAATAAAAACGATACAAATATTTGTGAAGGCAGGGGGAACAGGAATAACTCTGTGAAAATCATCCAGTACTATGTTGTTGATGAAATTCCAAATTCTATGTATGTTTTCGAGGAGTGAAAGGTGAAATGATCAGAAAAAGACAAAGACACAGGTTTATCGAATGTCTGGCATTACTGAATGTCTTTTACGAAATGTTACTACAAATTAGTTCAAAGAACGTAACGTAATGAGAAAAAAATACCTATCATTTTGATTTGATTGATTGATTGATTTTTTCGTGTTTCCGGGCACGTCAACTGATTTGGTCATTAGTCTTGTAAGTGGGGTGCATGTTTTTTCTCGGGAGATGGCGGTGATCTTCCCCCTCTGGATGGCGAGATCCGGCGCCGATCTACCGTCGGCTAGTGGGGTTTCCCCCTAACCAGGATTCTCCGACCAGGACAAGCTCTAAGCTCCCGACCGGTCTCCCGGAATATGTGGAAGTGGAGTGCATGTAAGTGTGTGTGTGTAAGGGGAGAGGATAGGGCAAGGAAGAGGAAGGAAAGATCGCGCGCGGTTCGTTACCCGTTTGTTAGGGTACTGCTCCGGCATTCGCCTGGTATTGGTCGGAGAAACCACGGAAAACTACCGATCAGACCAGCCGGTCTCTAGAATTCTCCTCCAGACAGCGACTGAATTCCACCTAGCTGAAAAGCTAGTGTCGAAAATCCTGCCACCGTCAGGACTCGAATCTAGGACCTCCCGGCCAGAGGCGCTGCAGTGACATCTGTTGCACTGAGCCACCGCTCCCGGTCATCATTTCGAATACATTGCACATTGCCAAAAACATAATTTTAATGTTTCACCTCGGAACCCCGGAAGATTATCACTATTTTCAACCTTGGTATTCTCACACCATTCTCAAGATTCCCAACGCCTTTGCAAAAACGAGAACCAGGCCCGCGAGCACAAACAGGCACCACGACGGCGGGCGCGGCTTGGAAGCGCAGAATACTTAACACTTCTTCAAGGAAGCTGGGGATCCGGCTCGCCCGCTCTTTTTCCGTCTAAAGCAACTCCGGAGGAAACTGGAGGAATAACTTGCGCGGCGAGAGTTTTTAAGAGGGCGCGCGGGGCGAAGAAGGTGCCGGAGGCGCCTGAGGTTCAGCCGACGAAGCAGCGGCAGCGGCGGTGGGAGCAAGAACGAGCAGCTGTTGCTGAACAGGGGTCCAGCCGATCATTATGGAAGGGGCCAGCGCAGATTTTTGTTAAATAATAAACGTATTTGTTATTATATTCTATATTGTTTTTGTAGCGTATATATGGTACTATACAATATTATTGTTTAAATAATTACATAATAAATTCCATAAATTCCTTCCCATTTTTGCGCAATAAAGGAAGGTAATAATCGAAAACTCTAGGCATTTTTTGGGGAGGTATGTCCCTTATGGTTCTCCCTCTGGATCTGCCACTGGCCATTAGTTGCATCTTCTACGTTTTTTTAGTAAGATTAAAGTAAGAATGGGACTGAAACTCGAGATTAACAAAAGGAGTTCAAACGGTTCACTAATGAGTCGTATACTGAATTCGGAGAAATATTTTGCCTTTAACATTTTTCACATATTCATTATGGCAAGGAAGTAATCACACTTTTCTTTGTTGTTTGTCCTTAGAGTGTTTTTTATGAAATATTTTGCCGAAATTGAAGACGTACCCTCTGCTATGCTGCTTAAAACGAAATAATGATGCTCTACACGGGACAAAAAGTGTGACGTGCTTCTGTAATGGTAAAAAGGGTTTGATCGTTTTAACCAAAGGTAAATGTTAATATTTGAATTAACTCTTTACATATCAAGAGAGTCATCAAAAACTTTCAAATATCATGTTTTAAATGATTTTATATTTTACGTCCGCCACGTTTTAAAAATCGTCACTGTCGTCTCATTGATTCCTCTAAAGAATTTATTTCAGCCACACATTCGACGTTCCTTTTCACTCCCTCTTTTGCACCCCTACATTCTTTCTGTGCTCTTTCTCCACTCGATTTCCTTCTTCCCATTAAACCTTCACACGTACAATTTCTCATTTCAGCCATTTCTCATTCCTTTCGTACTGTTTCTTGCCTACCTACAGTACCCCCATTCAGTTTCCTTCTCTTTGATCCTAACCCATCTTTTCCCCTCACCTTTCGGTTTTCCCTTTTCTCCTTGTGCCTGGCCGCATCCGTCGCCGGAGCCTGCAAACGACCCCATCGACCGGCGGTGCTTTTTGCTCCTCCCCCTGCCGGCGCCACCCCCGCAAGATTTCCGCCACCAAAAATTCAGAAGAGCGTCCGGGACCTACCACAGATGGGGCCGGCTTACTGCGGCATTCCCGTGAATCATGTGTCATAACCGGGCCGGAGACCTCGAAATATTCTTAGGAATATCCTACTCTATTTTATACAAGTTCCGAAAAGTTTGAATGGATTTGGAATCTATGAGAAGTAGGTCCAATATTTTTTTGCGAGCTGTTTAAAGAAGGCAAATTAGTAATATTAATGGATTAAAAATACTCAATAAAGGAAATTGCATATTTTTTCATACTTGTTTATTTTTCGAGCTTGCATTTTCCATTTTAAGTATCGAAGATGTATTTAAATACTGGAAACTGAATGTTACAAAGCAATTTATTTCTCACATTCGAAAAAAAAGTCGAATTACGGCGACGAATAAGTAACGCACAAATGGTACAGATAAGAATATTTGAAAGAACAAATTTCTAATTTTCCGGACGACCATTCTCTGGAAAACAAATCAAAAATACATTTTTACACCTGACATTTAATGTACGGAATACAATGAGGCCACAATCTTCACGAGTAGAAGTATTACTCGAAGCGACTAACGTGTAGCTCACAAAATATGCTCTTTTTGCGTGCGACGTGGGTTGGTGAAGTGCACCCTCTCACACTTTTGCGAGGTTGCAAGAAAAAGAGCTCGAGAGCCGAGATCTGGAATGTCAAGGAAGCTCAATCACTGCCGTTGTCCCGTTCATTCCACCAGCGACGCTCTGCAGAATACAACCGTGCCGCCACCACCCACAGTAATATTCCGGTGCGCCGTCGATGGCATGTTGCCAGCTGCGCTGTCAGTCGTTCTTGCGGGTAAACGGTCATGATTTATGACGCTCACTTCGACATTCATCAACAAGGGTTTCGCGAAACGCCACTGACGTCTAAAGACGCTTATATTACCACAAGTTTTGGCATCCGTTGGCTACTCGAAGGTGTTGACGAGGAAAGAAACGCCGGTTACTTTTCTCGTCTATGCCCGGAGTAACTGTGAAGACAAGAATGTGTATTGGGATGTTGTCACATTTCTTTAGTTACAGAAATCATACCTTCTTCCAGGAGACACCACTTTAAAGTAACACTGACCGTGTGGGAGAAGAGGTTTGCGTGTTCCAATGAAGTCGAGGGCATTGAAGGGGTTGCACTGCTACTCATTTGGCTAACTGACTAGCTGTGCAGTCGGTACGGCCACCCATGCTGTATAGGTCGCGATGGAGGAGCGAGACGAAGGGCTGCCTCACAATGACCCATTTGTCCCTTTCCACAAACATATTCCAAATCCTCTCAAAGTCAAATCCGATATCCTCCCCATCCTCCCACCAGTGGTACTCACTGCTTGGTTGTTCCCTCACTAGTGCGTCATGGCTCTACTTACTTTGTGACACACTTCTTTCATCTTTCTAGTAGGTCTGTCTTGACCCCTTGTGTTTTCCGACACCAACGCTATTAGGTTTCGAGGGTTAGGGAGTCTTTCGTTTTCTCTTCTTCTCTTTCCTCTTGCATTTTTTCTCCATCTTCTTACTCCTCTACTCTCAAATGTTTGTTTCTTTCCTTTTCTTTCTTCTTCACTCATCCCCAAGCCAGGGTGTAAAGCGACCCGTGCTGAGGGCTAGAAGTGGTGCAGAGGCTATCTGCGTCTTGAACGGAGCCTATGGGATATCTGCCGACCTCCCATAGCCCTTCCTATTCATGCGGGACTCTGAACAGGTTAACTATTAATCTCTAGCTAATCGTGGGATAGAGATGGATGATGAAAATAAAACAAAAACTGAAAAAATACACAAAAAATACACACAAAAAATGTACAAAGCTGATGAAGATACTGATTACTCAATGTGGAAAGCCTCTAAACGAATCAAAAGGCCAATCACGTCAGTCCCTCAAATAAGAAAAGGCCAAGGAAAGTGGGCAAGAGATAATAAACAAAAAGCAGATCTATTTGCAGATCATCTAGTGGAAACCTGATCAATGAAATTAATTCAGAAGAGGTGTCGAAACTATTAATATAATTGGTATCATTTGATGAGAAGTCTTGGGACGAGGACGAAAAGGTGCACATCGGATCCAGGAGGCAATGCCCTATGATCAAAGTGATATGCGTGGGTATTGATATTTCTGTTTTTATGGACGCAGGTTGTGAACTTCAGTTATATCTGAAAGTTTGTTAAATGAATTGCCAAGTAAAGGAGTGGAGATACCTACGTTGCCACTCGTTAAGTCGGAGCAGATCAAAAGAAATCGAAGCCCGAAGTCTATTTAGGCGTAGAGATATTTAGGCGTATGTATCAAGTTGGTTGCTTGGTAGCACAAGACCTTCTTTATCCGCTTATCCTTGAAGTTGACTTCATGAAGCAACTCTGTGTTATCATTAACTTAGAAAACAGTACCATGACATTAAAACCCAATAATCGGACGGATTTGGATTTCAATTCATTCACCTGGAACCACTGGGAAGCAAATTGTCTTGTGGAAGAATATTTACAGTTCTAGATCCGTTCTCACGTGCAGGAAAATTCTAATCTAGACGAAGATCAGAAAACAAAATTACTCGATAAGAAATCCAAGGGTATTTTGCAAAAACCAGCAACCTGTAAAAGATTTTCAATTTGAAATCGAGCTTACGGATAAAACGTCATTCACGGGTTATCAGTATGTCATTCCGAGAACCCAATCTTATTTAATTCCCTTTTAAATTATCGAATTTTTTGTAACCTGTGCAAGATATTAATTTCTCTTTTGGTAAGGCTACATTGAAAATGATGCCATTTACTCTAAAAAAGCAGCTAACTGTCAATGTGCAAGTAAACAAAACTGCATGTGCGGTAGTTGATTTTTGACTGGGGAGGGGCCGGACGCGCGGCGGCGAGGGTGGGCGATGCGCCACGCGGGCCTGCGGGGGAGGCTGCTCGCTGCGAGCGAGAAAGAACGGATGAAGCAGGGCTCCAGAATGGAAAGACTAATGTGGAGGTACGAATATAAACGAAAGGGGTCGGAAAGATACGTAAATGAGCGGGAGATATTCGAGAACGAAGACTGAGGTCGCAAGTCTTCTTGACTGAAAAATAACTCGATTCAAAAACTGAATAATAGTGTGTCAGATAATGATGAGTGAACACAATAACGTATTCAAAATATGCAAGTGACAAATCGAGGGAATAGGTAATGGAGGAAAATCGGATGCTTAGTAAATAAGATACATTGAGAAATGAAAAGAGAACGAACTCTGATCATTTGTTCAAACTCTGAGTGTCCAAAATTCGTAATGCAGGTGAAACACACATAATAATAATAATAAAAAAGAAACTAGTGGTGCTACAGAAAGGCACAAAATTTCTCGTTTTAGTTACGTTTTCTAATTCCTTTGGTCTGGGCTAGGTTTCGGTCTTGCCCCATCTTCTTGCCAAACGCATTCTATCGTCGCGCAAAGTACATTGTTTCACATTATCTTAATTTTTCAGTTCCCTAATTGTAAAACCGAAATATTAGTATAATAATATTATAAAAGAGTAAAAGGCTTGTCACAAGTTGGCCGGAGAGTTTGGACAGTTGGGAAAAAAATCCATCAATAGTTTAGGCGCTAGTGTTGTTCACAGATGACAGACAGACGTAGGGGCGGACGGATGTTTTGAAAAAAAAATTGTTTGGTATAAGGGGTGAAAAACATGAATTCCCAAACGTGAATTTCCTTTGAAATCTCGAAATAGATTTTCCGCAGCATTACATAACATTCTTTATACTACGTATATAGTACGAATACGAGAATGTAAAAACGACACCGAACTGTTTTCAGAAGAGTGATCGACTCTAGTAGTAGGCTTCAATCAAAGCGAGGAATACAGGAGGGAAATGAAGGATCTGCCTGACTCTGGAAAACCACAAGGAATGCGACGACAGCGCAACGAAACAGATACGGCGAAGAATGATGTTAGAGACGCGTAGAGGGAGGTGTAGGAAGGAAAAAACTCTTGGATGACGCCGGAAAAACCGTGCACGGCACAACAGAGAAAATGAAAGCGAAAGGGCGAAGGATTGTGTTGACCCCAGGGCTGGGGGCAAGTCGAGGGAAAAAATAATGGACAAGTCAAGGGCCGCGGGTAAGCCGGCATTTATTAAGTCGCCCTCGCCTCATCTGGCGCGGCGCGGGGCAGGGAGCGATCGGTAAGGGCGAGGGCGCGGGGATTAAGCTGTCGTCAGGATTGTCGAAATGAAATGCGGAACGAGACGAGATGAATTTTGCAGTGAGTGACAGCCGTGTTCTTAGAAAAACTGGTTGGTTTCTGTATTACTCTTCATGTAATATGAGGTTCAATATCAAAAAGTATTATATAAATACTGTCGATGTGATGGCATACACTGTTGCACGGACGAAAAGAACGGAAATAAAGGGTTGCTGGTTCAATTTTCCCAGAAATTGTGGATATTTTCGGATTGTAAACGCAATGAACAATGACTACATTAAATAAACGCACAAACGCACAACAAATTCTTAGTAACAACTTAAATTCAGAACAAGAGAAATAGTCTATTCTGTTAAAAGTCTTAATATAATAATAATAATAATAATAATAATAATAATAATAATAATAATAATAATTTTCACGGTTTAGGAAAGACTCTGTTCTTCTTCAGCGTGCCATCTCAATCTTGGTCGGCCGACATTTTTACCATGAGTGTGGTACATTTGTTTTGGGATTACTATTCATTCTCTTAGTTGTTGTGACCATTGGGTTCTATAATCTTGTTCTTTATTTATTAATGGAAGTACTTCTAATTCTCCTCTGATTTCTTTACTTTTTATTTTGTCAAATAAAGTGCAGCCTTTTACTTGTCTCAAGAACCTCATCTCAGACGTCTGAATTCTGGTGAAATCTTTCTTTTTCATGGTACATGTCACGCATCCATAAAGAAGTACGAGGACAGCCATTGTTTTATAAAATTTAAGTTGTGTTTCCTTCCTTATTTTCTTTATCAGGTATTTTGTTATTGTACCACAGATGTTTTGGAATTTTTTTGATTTCTATTGACATACCTTTATTGAATTTCCAGAGTAATAACGCATCCTAAATATCTAAAATGGCAAGCTTCTTTAGCTAGATATTATTAATTTATTCGTACAAAATGTTTGCTTCTAAACGCCATTACTTTGGTTTTCTGAGTTGAGATTCTCAAGTTATATCCTTCACATATGTTATTGAATTTATCGAGAGCCTTCTGTAACTGATCCTCACTTTCTTGGAATTATCTGATCGTCTGCAAATAAAAGTGTATTTAGAGTAGTTTCGGAGTTTATTTCGATGCCATCAGTAATACAGTTTCCATTCTTTCAGAACATCCGCTATTTAAATATTAAGTAAACTTGGTGATAGGCTACAACTTTGTCCAACACTTCATTAATTTTAAATTCATCGGATAATTTTCCATTTAAATCCAACACATTGATAGTTCTGTGAAGTAGGGATTTAATTACTTCAATTAAATGGAGTGGAATGCCTCTTTTATTCATATCTTCCACATAGTGTATCGATGCACCATGTAGAATGCTTTCTCATAATCTATGAAAGCGATAGGTGTTTCCTGATTAAATTCTACGCTCCTAGCAAGTTAATGGAGAATACATCATCTATACACGATCTTTCTTGTCTAAATCCACTTTGTTCTTCTAACAGGAGAGAGAGAGAGAGAGAGAGAGAGAGAGAGAGAGAGAGAGAGAGAGAGAGAGAGAGAGAAGAGAGAGATTTACATTATTGTCTCAAGAAGTTTACATCTGGCGATGTTTCTCGGTTCCTCTTTTCCAGCCTTCTCTATCCATGGGGTTGATGGCCTGCCCCGCCTTCTTCTATAAAATGGTATCCATTTATATACTTGTTTAGGCCATCTCTTTACTGGCATTCTCAGCCGATGTCTGTTTTCTTTCTACAGTATCTATTATATCCTTTTGAGTTTCCATTTTGTCCATTATTGATTCATTACGTATGTGGTGTAAACGAGATATTCTGCAACTTCGTCCCAACAAGTTCATTTGGCTCGTCAATAAACTCTTTTTGTTTTTTTGAGTTAGTTCCCATACTTCTGAGCCATATGTTACAATACTTTTTATTATGGTACTGTATATATTTTTCTTTGATAACTAACTGGGAGTTCCTCAGTATTGAATTGAATGTGCTTTATTTTACGTGGCGAGACTCAGGCCATGAGGCCTCCGTCAGACCACGCAAATTTCCACAAAAATTACGCTCCTTTCACCAACCATGAGAGAAAGAAGGTACTTGGGCGACGAAACAGGTGATTTGAATTTATCTCAGAGGCATCATTTAGCCTTGAGGATTCTTTTACTGCAGTAAATCAACTAACATGGGACAGACGGATTTACTTCCCTTTCGAAGGAAAGCGTGCGAAGTTTTTTTTCGCTCTTAAAAATCCACGGCGAACCCGCAAACTTGGGTGAAACAGTCCGATACGCTAACCGTTATACCATCGCCGCCCCCCAATATTGGATTTGATTTAGCAAATTTATGACTCGTTTCCCATCATTTATCTTATTATTAATATCCTTATTACTTGTGCCCTCTCTTGAAATTGTCTAACCCAAATATTTAAAATCATCGCATAATTGTACTTCATCATTTTCAATACACATATTTCCATACTCTTCTGTTACCATATACGTGGTTTTGAACACATTTATTTGCAATCCCCATAGATCAAATTCCTGTTCTAATTTTCTAAACATATAGTTACCTGTTCATCCTCAGCCATTATGACTAGATCATTCGCGAAAAGTAGAACATCCAATGTTGATTCTCCAATTTGCATTCCCATTACATTGCATTTCCTCCTCCATTCTCTTAGAGCTTCGGCTATGTACATGTTAAAAAGAGTTGGGGACATACAGCACACCTCTCTCAATCCTTTAGAAATTATTATAGCATCTGATAATCTGGTGTGTTCTCTGGTGGAACGATATTTATTGGCTTTTGTGAACGGATAAGGAGTCCGTTTACTTTCAGAGCACCTTTACTGTCTTTGTACATTTTAATGGTATTAAATAATTTAAAATTACATTTTTGTTCCAAAATTTTAAAAAGTCTACTAATGATAATGCTGTCATATGCGTTTTGAAGGTCAATGAACAATAGATGAGAATCACTTCCACAGGCTTTCCTTTTTTCTAAAATTTGTTGGATGCAGAAAATGTTATTGCTGTTGTAACGTCGTGGGTAGGGATCTACACCACAAAGAAACAGACACGAGTGGGTATTAACAATTTATTTACAATAAATTATTTATAGTAACTAAAACCTCACTCTAAGGCGTTTGTCGGAGCTACCTGCTGCAGCCCCCCTCTCCCAACACGCGCCTTGCGGCCGCGCCTGCGACTAGCCAATTCGGCCGATTCGCAACTGGGCACCTCATGTGCTTCGGCAGACCATCTGCGCTGAAGTATAAGGCATACGTCACCGTGTCTGAATTCGAACACCTACTCGTGCCTTCAGCACTTCTGCGCCAGACTTGACCGGACAAGTTTTGCGGTTGAAATGATTGAAGGCGTTGTCATTGTCAACAATAGTATTTATTTCACAAATAGCAGCTTTCGATGGCTTAGCCATCATCATCAGTTTTCTGCTGTCTGGGAGCCACAAAAAGAACTGTTGTCATCTGCCTCCCACGCACTCGTCTTGAAGCGAGTGCCACCGACGCCGCATTTTGTGCCCGGTGTCTACGAACCAGCCCCCTACCCTCTAGGATTTCCGTGAGAGGTGGCCTTTGTTAGGGAGCCTATATTTGGCTCCCTCATCCCCATACCTTGCAACTCAGGAGCAGGGAGTCAAGTCTATGACGCTACACTGTGTACTACAGCATTGTACTCACGGGAACAGAAAGTTGGGCACACGTGCCGGCAGCGGAGGTTGCGGCCCACAGCGGGGTCGATCCGGAGCGCAACCGGGGAGAAATGCGCAGTACCGGAAACCAGCGATGGCATATGCCCAGGGCATCAGGCCGTGACAGGAGAGCGGCCACCGGAGGGCACCTCCCCTCCCTTCCCCGCCAAGGAGGCGGGAAGTGAAGAGAATCGCCTCAGAGCCACGGGACATATCAAAGGGCCCTGGGCCAGGTGAGCGGGCAGTACCTGGTTAATACAGTGTAGTGAGCCTAATAAGCGTGTATAAGTTCTGGTGACGTGTGTTTTTTTTTTTTGACTCCTGGTGTGTTCTCTGGTGGAACCATATTTATTGCCTTTTGTGAACGGTACATCTCCTGGATTTAGGTTGACACGGCTTTGTATTTTGGACTGGATTTTGGATTGTGGTTTTATTTGACAATAAACAAATTGTAAAGAACTGTTGTTTCCACCCCGGATCCTGTCTACAGTAAATACTCAAGAATATTCACATTTTTTATTGCCTTTTTTATAAATCGTATAATTTCTGCTTTTTCCATTCTTGGAATTTCTCTTGATCTACGAGACATTTATTAAATGTTTTAAATAATTTCTTTCATTTGGTCCGGAGAGGGTTTTAACTGGTATCCCTTCAGGGCCTGGGGATCTATTATTTTTCATCCCTATCGAGCGTTATTTAATTCTTTAGAGTTATTTTTGGATGTCTTGATGTATTCGTACATAATCTGCATTATAACTGATGTATTTGCATTCTGATCTATCCTCTCTCAGACGTTTTTGAAAGTATACCTCCCACTGTTTAATATTAATTGGTGACATTCTAGATTTATATGACACTTCAGTTTTTAGTTCTTTTATTGTTTTCCATGCTTCTCTAGACCTATCGCTTCCTATTATCATATGTTTTACTCAGAGATATTTGTTCCAAAACTCTTTACCTTAGTCAGGTGGTCCGTACCTTTAACATTGCTGAATTACTAGATAGCAGCTTGGCGGAGGGGGCCTCTGAGCATACTGGCGAATTGTATTTCCACTTTAGGTCAACAATTGTTCAAGTTCATGCTCCATCACTAGACTTTTTGTTTCTAACCTTTATTGGGTTTTTACCACTCTTCAACGCTGCTTCAGGATTACCAATGTTAATTTTATTCTTCTTCTTCTTCTGTCTTCATTTATTTTAAATTTTATTATATTAATTTTTATGTAGAAACTAGTACAAAACAAGCGTATGACTGATAGGATTGTAACAAATGATATGATCCTGAATTTAGGCCCTTTGAAATTTTTTAGAATAATATTCTAAAATAAATGATTGTTTAGCACATTCTACCCCTAAGCTTTACTCTATATTTAGTAGATAGCTCTACTTCTAATAAAATAATCAATTGACTTCATTTCCTGTATGTAGAACAAGTTTCCCTGCAACTATGTCATATCTTGTTATCGTTAGCAGTCCCATTCTAGTTGGGATCCATCGGTGCGCGTAACAAATTGACAACTCTCTCATTTTTATTAAGCATTTATCCGATTTTCCTTTCTCAACTTACACTTCCTGAAACTGACAGAATTAAAACGACCCATGCAGAAGGTCCTTGTTGAAGGAATGCGCTTGTTAGCTCGCCCAGTCTCACAAATCGAATCTTAAAGAATGTGTTCGTTGAGCATGTTCTGATGAGATATTTTGCAATTGGCGTTTAACACTGTTAGATAATCTATTAATTCATTACAGTTCTTAAAAATTCTTGATATGGAAAGTGTTCTGATCATTGGCGATATTTGAGATAATAGCTGTTTTCTGACACATAAATATTTGGATTAATTCTGTAAATATCAAGTACCTCCAATATTATAGTTTATGTTTGGTCAGAACAATGTTGTATTTAATTTTTTCAATTGATTTGGGAAAATTTGAATTTTCAAATCATTCCTATAAAGAGTTCACATTTCACTAAATAACGCACTTTCGCTGCTCAAATTTCAACGATTTCCATTTTAAGCGATTTTTAGTTTTTTAACATATTAACAGATTTCCTATAACATGTTTCCATTTTCCAAATAAACCCAATTGCAGGATCAAATTTTCAATTTTTCAGTTTTGCTTTTACTGCCCTTTTGCAAACACATTAATTTCGGCAAAGAAAGGGTCATGTCGTTTTAGAATAGGAAAACATCTGAAGGGAAATACTTTGGGTAAACAAAGAAACACGCACTAGTCGAGACGAAAAGAAATCGCATCCAGCTCACTGAACCCAACAGCATTTCGAGTCGCAGAGACCATCGTCAATGGTGGAGGCGGGCGCAACATGCATACCCACTAGTAACGGGTCCACCTATTACGGATAAATGCCGTTGGTGGGGGAGAGAGAGGGACACTGGAACCAGGGAAGATGGACTTTGGATAGAGAGGATGAAGAAGTACTGGTAGGTTGTTGTGAGATAGCCCTTCGACTGGCTCCTCCGATGAGACTGGTACAGCATGGGTGCCCCTACCGGTAGCATCACTGATTGATTCTCCCACCCATCATCAATGCTACCCCTGAATGTCCTCAGTTTCATAAGAGTACACAAACTTCCTCGCCCGCGAGGTCAGGGGTACTTTAAGGCGGTGTCTCCTGGAGGAGGGAATTGTAAATCTGCTGTTAATAATTTTAGTATATATTTTGTATGCCAAATTCAGCAACCCCGCCAACCTGGGTCCAAAGTATGGAAAACCAGGCTCTGTCTATCACCAGCAAGCCAGGATAAAAAGGGGAGTGATAGAGGAGTAAAACCTCTTTTTAAAAAACCTTGGTCCAGGTGGTCCGTACCTTGTGAGGGTCCCTTGCTAGGTTAACGGTGAAGACCCCAACGGCAGCTATGGCGGAAGAGGAGACCTCTGGAACGACATAACTGGCGGAAGAGGCACCTTTCCCATTTAAGGTCAACGAATGAGGATGCACGTCTCGATGGCAGTCCCATCACTAGACTTGTCCATCAATAGTTTCGTAACCTGTTATGGGGAATTTAAATTACTGACACTCTTCAACAAGCCAAGCCGGGTAAACACAATGTTAATATATTATTATTATTATTATTATTATTATTATTATTATTATTATTATTATTAAAACAACAACAACAACGCCGATATGACTTCGAATGAGGATCTGTAACAAGAGAATAATGAACTTGAAGTTTCAGGCACCACACCCCATTCAAATTATAAGAATAATATTCAGAAAATACAAAGTGACTTGTTTTAGGACAGTTTCACAGAGCGATTTACATCTCGATTATTTATTATGAAGTAAGACAGCTCTACTTTCAATGCAAATGAATCCTAATACTACATTTCTCTGCTCGAGGCTCAAGAACAATTTTCCATACGCAACGTCTATCCCTGAATTGCCCGGCTTGCTTTCCAATCCGTTAGCAGTCGGCGCAGCAGTTGGGCAGTCGGTGCGCGTAAGGCAAGGAGGACAGTAGCTCTCGTACGGTTTGTTGTTGTAAAGAGCAATTTATGGCCGATGCCTTTCTCCAAGCCGTGAGCACTACCGTCGAGAACGACCAGCAGTTAACCAACCGCGCCAGGTGCAGAAGGTCGCTGATTAACACACAATGTGGCAGCGCTTGTGCAGCCTCCGCGCCCACGTCCGTCAACAAGGGTCGGGGTGGCCGTGAGCCCCCGTCGGATGGACGGAAGAATGAGTTCGTTGATGATCGGTTTCAGATGTGAGATATTTCTCGTGGAATTGGCGTTATAACAGTATTACGAATAATCGTTTTCTGATTAATCAGTGATTAAATGGAATTCTGGATAATGGAAATCGATGTTTCCTTGGGATTCATTGGTCGATATGAGATAAAAACGGAAGTTTTCTGACACATAGCAAGTAGTTGGATTGGGAATTTCTGCTAATTATGCACGAGGTACCTCCAATATTATGAGGTAGTGTATGTTTGGTGCAGAACATGTTATACTTTAAGCCCCTAATATTTGTATACATTATTGCATTGAGTGGAAATGCTTTGAATGGTTTCCAAATACATTTTCCGTATAAAAGAGTTTCAAATTTCACTAACACCTAAACGACACTTTCTTAAAAGCGGCTCCAAATTTTTCAACGAAAATTTCCATTTTGAACGATATTTTACTCTTCTTTAACATATTAAACAGATTAATAACATTTTCCACTCTTTCGCAAATAAACCACGATTTGTAGGATATCAAATTTTCAATTTTTCAAAAGTTCTGCATTTCTCAATTTTCATATGCCCATTCTGCAAACCTACCATTAAGTTTTTTTTTCGTGTTCATTTAAGAATAGTTCTTTATGTCGTTTTCATTGCAATATTGGAAACATCTGAAGGAATTACCTTTGGATAATCACTAAACAAAACGACGCACTGTTTCCGCACGCAACTTCACGCACCGAAAAGGAAATCGGCATCCCGAGCACACTGGATGAACAAGTCATTTCCCCCTGAGCTGCAGAGCATGCATAATTGGCGCGGCGCGGTCGCCAACTGCTCTCCCAGAGGGCGGGCGCCGCCAACGCGCCGGGGCGCTGTGCGGAGGGCGGGCGGCGGGCGAGCCACAGGTGCTGGTGCCACGGGGCCCTTTGCTGGGGGTGGGGGGAAGGGCCGCAGGGAGCGAATCGCAGGGGAGGCTCCGCGACCGCTGTTTGCTTTTCATTAGCGCCTCCGCGCCCTCCGCCTTCGCGCGACTTCTGCACCCATCCAACGCGACGCGACGCGGCGATTCCCTTCGATGAGCTCGCGGCCGGAGACTGCCTCTGGTCTCCAGAGCGGGACGACTCTTTGCAAAAGACGCGCTAGCGTATTGGGCAGAGTCGGAAAGGGCTGTGAAAAGATACGGGAAAAGGAAGAAGTATGTTCAATGACTAGCGTACCCGTACGAGAACTCTTGCATGTTAAACCCCACCCTCTTCCATATTTTCCATTTCCCACAAGAAGCCTGTAATATATATTTTCTTCAAATCCCTCTTAAGGCTCCCACAGACCGGCGTGGTAGATCCCGAGCTAGACGCGGCCGCGGAATTCGCGGGACCGTTCACACTGGGGCGTTAATTATGAGTCAGTTTGATGACGGTTGGCAAGGTCGCTCAACCCAGAGGGGAGCGGAAAACTCTCGAACAGGGGCGGACGTCCACGAAACTCGAGTTGCAGAGGAAGAAACGCGTCTGACTGCGTTACAAATTTCGCCGACGATTAAACGCTGCCAATCCGCTGCCGCGACGCTCGCCTGCCGCGTAGGTCTGAACGTGCTCATAAGGCAACACGTGATGCGAAACTTCCGCTGTGGCCAATCCGCGTAGGCTGCGGATCTTCCACTTCGGTCTGTGGGAGCCTGTATCCTCCGTCACTTGTTCTATATGTCTCTTTGTAATTGATAACAATACAATACACCCTTCTCAATACGAAATATTCTTATTTAACATTACCGGGCAGAGAGCTACACCGTGTAATTCATTTGCGTAGAATATCAAGTAATTATTTTAATTTGACATACAGTTGCAGTTTCTACAGGTTCTGAACAGGTGGGATAGGATTGAGAAGCGTCGAACCACCAAAACTGTAATAGAATGATCAAAAAGATCTCGTCCTGTAGATTTGAATATGAGCTTGCGAAATGCTTTTTTTTAAAACAAATCCTTCATATTTTTAAAGTCATAGGGCAAATTAGTCACGTCTCTCTAAAATACTTTTTTTTAGAGACCTCATTTATAAAGATTCATTGCGTGTGAGAGCCGCAAAAGGTATGTATACTACTGAAATAATATAGGAGGCGATTAATTCGTGTTTCTGGGCGCGTCAACTATTATTAGTTCCGTAAGTGTAGTGTATTTTTATCACGGGAGGTGGCGGTGTTCTTCTCCCCGCTGGATGGCGAGATTCGGATCAATCTCCACGAAGGCTTACGTGATTTTCCCCAACCAGTATCTCCCGCCCGCAGGGCACCGCCCCAGCCAGGACAAGCTCTAAGCTCCAGACAGGCCTTCCGCCATGTATGGTAGTGTAGGAGATGTAAGGTGTGTGTAAGTAAGAGATGAGGATACGGCCAGGAAGAAATAGGAAAGATCGCGCGCGTTCCGCAGCCCGTTTGTTAGGGTACTGCTCGGGCATTCGCGTGGTACTGATCGTAGAAACCACGGCAAACTACCGATCAGAACATCCAGGGAAGTAAATCAGGGGAGTATATTACGAAAAGTGGGAGGTAAAAGAGGGTGAAAACCGACTGGTGAAGTCGCAGGAGAAAATAAATGTCTGTAAGAACTACAGAATTTCGTCAACTTTCGTCTACCTTACAATAAAGTATGTACTAGGATATTAAGAAATTTGAATGTTCAAATCAGATGTGCAAAAGAAAACAATTTGACTAGAAGAAAATCTATGATTGAAGCCAATTAGATACAAAAGGTTCGGGAGTTTGTCTTTTGAGCGAACATCCAGAACTGAAATGAAAAACAGAAATTCGATCATATTTAACTAATTTTTTCAGGACGCAGAATTTTTTTATTCTGGAGAATCGGGGTGCATCAGGATTGAAATCTTAGCTCATGAATGATGAGCATGCGAAATCGAACCGCGAAGGCGTAGGAAAACAGAGACTTGGAAACAGAGGGGAACACTGTTGGAGGGAGATTTCTGAACAATACGTGGATAAGGGAGTGCGTCGGGAGCCGGTAATAACAAAAGGAAACGAACTAGAGGCTTAGAACTGGAGAGTGCCGGGGTCAGCGGGTGGAATAAGTTTGCGTTAGGGGCTGTGAGAGGGTGCCAGCGTAATTGGAGGGGAGCGCTGGAGACAGCTATGCGAGGGCGACGAGGATACATCTGAGATGTATCCTCGTCGTTGTTGCTCGTTGTTGCTCTTCAGAATGAATGTAGTTACCATCCTTGAAACACCATTTGCTGATAATACTCGCAAAAATAAAATTGCCATGTAATATTTTCGAATAGTTAATACAGTCTTTCTTACATTTTATGGCTTGAAAACTATCTACACTAGATTATTTTAAAGACATTCCACACATTAAAGTGTTTCAAATCAAATGTGTCTAGATAAGGTTGGAACATAATTTTTGAAGTGTTTTGAAATGTCAAAATTTCAGAAAATGTGTAATGCAAAAGGGAATTAAATACGCGGTATTGCTGAAGGAAGGCCAAGAAATTTCATTGTTGTTATTTACCGTTAGACTGAAGTAATGAAGAAAGTTTGTGTTGATTTAAGAAATTAGTTATTTTTTTAGAAAGATGATTAGCTAAATTACCAGAATAAAGGAAAGTACGTCTCGAAGAAAGAAAAGCGTGGGTGGAAATCGATAGTGATAAAATAAAAAAAAATGAGAGGAAATTTAGGCCACCAATCGATGAAGGAACGCATTAAGTAAATAAAGAATCAATATTATTCTTGAAACTTTTATCAATTGTTGGATTCAGAGAAGTGATACTTCACAAAGAAAAAACGAGGAAACTTTACAGAGACATTTAAAGCAAGCTCAAGAACCAGGTTAACTTTGCTAGTTGCCTCAAAACGTAAAATACTTTCTACAGGAAAATATTGAATGTTACTGTAACTGAGTTCATTTCTAGCAAACAATGCTGAATCAAAGATAAATTAAATAATACAGAAGTATGATATAAAACTGTTTTTCAGGCATTGTAACGAAGACTAGCTGATAAAAACTCGCAAAAAATTGTATTTGTTCAAAGCTTGTCGTGCACTCACCTCTGATTCGTCGTGACAGCAGTCAATTTGATAAATCCACAAGAAACTATTGATAGTTTAGTCACTTATAATGGTCTGTGATACTTTTTCACAATAGATAACATTTCACGAACATATTTTTACTGAAATTTTCTCCTATATAAATATTTCTCCCAATTTGACTGATTTTTTTATTGGGTAGAGGTGGGGAAGGAAGGGATTTAAAGAATAGTTTAGATTATGCGGAGTTTTTAGTGAGTTGTTAATATTGTCTATTGAAGTTTATAGTGGGATTAAAAACGTATTGCTCTAAATACTTTTAAGTGCGGTTCCAATTCCTCTTTTAGGTAACTTTGTATTATCTGTGAGAAAATAGCATTTATCATCAGAAATGACAGTATCACAAAGGCTGACTTTCTAGATACGATCAATTTATTCTCGCAGTACGGAGACTGACGTACGAGGAGCCACATCACAGCAGAAGAAATGTGTGCCCATCTCGCCTCACCCGACCTCGCTCAATCACCTTCCTCGCTCGTGTTCGTTCCTGGCAACAGGATCTCCACCCCGAACCCAGGCCTTCGCTCCATCGGCAGATCCCGAACTCGCCATCGTCCTATCTCTCTCACCCTTCAGCACTCGCACTTTACGGTTCCGCTGACTGTCTGTGACCCCTGCCAAATCCGGTCCTCTCTACCGGGCGCCAGCCCGCCGTGCCGTTCCCGCCCTCGCGATGACGGCGCGGCGGATGGCCGCGCTGCGTGGTCGGGGATTCGCGGGCGGGCGAGTGACGTTCACTAAACGGGGCTTAGGTCTTCTGCCCCGGGGATTTATCAAGAGAGATCAAGGCCGCTGCGCTCCGACGCTCGGCGATGCGCCGCCGCCGCCGCAAAAACACACCGAAATGCACCCTACCCAAGAACGTCAACGGCCACATTAAGTTTCAGGAGAAGCTTGCTCTGAAAGAGGCAAATCTTTAGGAAATTAAACTTGTAAAATATTCCGTCCACATTTTAGCAAATAATTAATTATCAAATGTTTTGCTTACTATTAGTGTTCGTCTGAACAGCGGTGGCGGCGTTATAATAGTAGTTTATGCAATTAGTTTAATTTTTGAAAACGAGCGACGTTAGGAGCGAGTTTTCAAATTTGTACGAATGCAATAAAGCAACATTATAAACGAGTTGCATACGCTATTTTTTTGTATAACAGCATTATAAATTTACAAGAGAATCAAACTTAATTTCGCGAAACAACTTTCTTCTGACGTCTCGGGTGCTTGACATCCAACGCCCTCTGGAAATCAAATTCAAGATGGCATTGTTGACATCCGTGCGAAAAACGGTGGTCGGCTGTTCCGTCTCTTCTACCTCCCACGATTCTCTCGCTACTATTGGCTGAATGTGTGATGACGTCATGTCGCGTTTAATAATGTTGATGACGTCATGTAGCGTGCGATAAAATACTGGATTATGCACGATTCGGGGTATCGAAAAGGGTCGTTTATAATGATGGTATACAAAAAATTTGTTTACGTAAATGTGATTTTAATATTGATGACATTTAACATGTTCACTTTCAGAACATTCTTTCAAATCGTCACTAATGGGTACGAAGTAAACTGAGTAGAAATATGTTCCCAGCTTGTTTATACAGGTAGTCAATAATCAAGATGTGGGGAAAGAGTTGAATCACTAATATCAGGAAATCCAACTGATGACCATAAAAGGGACCTAGACAAACCAGCCCGAAATACACTGTTCTTAGGAAAATGACCTACAGACTACAGATTACATATTTGCAAGAAATTACATTTTTTAAATGAAAGAAGCACGTGAATGAAAGTGTGCAAAAATGTTTGCTTGCAAGCGGACACAGTACTGTTTTTTGCTTAATCGGAAATTCCGAATTGTAATGACGTAATGTGAGTTGAAATGTTGATAATGCACGGTGCCATTAGCCATGTCATGCTATGTTACCATGACTGAACGTAGAGGAATAATTTACAGTATACACGAACTTTGCGAGAACATTGAGAACATCTATTAAAGATAATTTTGCAGCGTCATTCGCAAATAAAATTTCGGGCGTTTAAACTGAAATTTGTTATATATTAGACAGGTCAAATATTTGTTTTCAGAGGTAGTTTCTTCCCGAAAGCAAATGACGACCGTTAAAGTTCGAGCAAGTCACCTGAAAAGGGAGACACTGCCCATGAGCAGTAGGGCAATTTACGCGAACTACCCCTATTGAGAAAACGTCGGGCAGCCTAATGTGAGCAAGGAATTGTAATTTTCGAGAAATTTGTGTTGGCTGCATTAGTAATTTGTATAAATTGTATCTTTATCTTTCTTGTGCATTTTTTCACACGAAATTTGACTGTAAATATTTTTGGGCCTGGCGGTCTGCGGGAAAACTAAGAAAATGTTTTTTATTGTCTCCCTCCTCTATAACGTCGAGCGAATACACATATTCTTGGCGCGAAGTCTGTGCTGTCACGCACGCAAAACACCACAAAGCGGGCGGGTGGGCGGTGCAGTGGCGCGAAGGAGACCAAGCGGCCGTGGCGAGAGCGGAAGCTGCGGGCGCGAGGAGGCGTGCCTGGGCCCCACACGTGCGCCTGCGAGCTGGCGCGTCGCGCTCGGCGTCACCCGGGGGGGGGGGGGCCGGGCGGTTTGCGGGCGGGGCGGTGGGCGTGCGGGCGGCGCGCTCCGCAGGCGGGGCACGTCCGCCCGCCCCAACTGACAAAAATCTTCCATTAGGCGTCCGGCCGCGTCCCGCCGGAATCGTCGCGGTGGATCTGGACGCGCGCTTTGTGCGTCGGCCGGCGCGGCGCGGTGGATGGTGACGGCCGTGGAGGTGATGCAGGGCAGTGATCGTTAGGGACGTAATGCCTGTTTCGGATGTTGAGATGAGGGCGGGGTGGCATGAGCAAAAGTGAGGATGATACAATATTTTTGGTAAGATAATGGCGAAAAGCGATAGTTCTGGATACTCCCTGCAGTTTCGGCGATCGGCTGGAGGAGGTGATCTCTGTAGCTGCGACGTGTTGCCAATGACGCCGTCATTGGTGCGGATGAAACTGAACTAACTCAGGTTGCAAGGGAAATTCTCGTGGTAACACAGGTGCTGGCCGCGACACAATGATGGAAGTGATGGAAGCAAGGACGTCGATAGTTAGGAACGCAGAGCACGTTTTAGTAGTAGTCATAGGAATAGTCGATACTGTAATGCTTGTGGTAAATACAACGGAGTTTACAGAATTAGAAGGACGGTGGCGATGTTAGATATGGTTATGAACATGCCTTCGCAGGTTTGGGAGGTAAAACAGAAGTGGCAATGCTTGTGATTCACTTTTTGTTGCGGATGACAGTGGTGACAGTGAGTTCGGGAAAGTTATTAGAGATATGGTTAAGGTTCTGTTTTCATTTTCTTAAATAACAAAATACTTTTAAAAAAAAAAGAAGAAAAATATGAATGTGAATAATTACAATCGATTCAAACCTGTTTCTAAAAATAGTGAACCCAGAAACAAAGTGAAAAACTTGAGAATGCTGCAGTTAACTTATATGACGGAATAAGAACCAGTTTCACGTCTGGAAAGCTGGACATGATGTTGGGAAGTTGGAGTGACGTTGCAGTATTTGTTTGACACTTCCCATTTAGAGTAAGTTGCAGGATAAATAATCTACCAATAATACACACAAAGGGCTTTATATCACAAACCCGTAATAAGTTAGTAATAGGACGTTTTCACGCCTTGCCTTATTCTCCATTGAATACACGATTAGTGACGTTAAATGTAGTTAGTGAGCTTAACGCACCGTCGTGAGTAGCTTCGCTCCTGCTACTTGTTCCATTGTGAGAACAATATGGCGACAACAGAGTTACAAACCATGTGAGCGACCCTTGATAGTCGGGCTTATGCTTGAATGGGAATCAGAGTCACGGGGCTTAACGACAATTGAAAGAATCTATACCAGCAATAGTTGGACAAGGCGAGGACTGGGTTTAGCCCTTGCGTAACGGACAGGCCGGCCATCCGGAGGCATGGGAGCGGGTGTCTCAGCGGCGCAGGAGCCAGCACAACGCGCCCCCTTTTCCTCCACCTCCGTTCGACCCCACGAAGGGGTCGATCTGCCGCGAAGTGATAGGCGGCCATAGCGGAGCTCAGTTCTATTCCCGGAGAGAGCACGCTCGGATTGGACCAGATTGTACATTTTACAAAATTATTTCCGTACCTGTATTTCTCTTAAGACTTAACGCGAGTACTGACTAAGGTGTCTAATGCCATCAAATGATGTCGCTGACCGGGAAACCCTGGGTTCGAATTGCGTGATTTTTAACACAATAGCTGGGTCGACTTCAGCCGCTGTGTGAAGGAGAATTACAGTGGCGGGTTGCTCTGATCTGGTCTTTCGTGGTTTCTCCGAACAGTCTTTCCATTCACTTCCTTGTCATCTCCTTAGACCTTACTTACACACATTTACACTTATAAGCTACACGTCGGGAGCCCAATCGGTAGCTTAGAAATTGGCCCGGCTGGGGAGGTGTCCAGCCAATCGGGCTCTAGGTATTTATAAGCTCACCTCGCGTGATACTAAACTTACGGGACTAATGTACATTGCCGTTGGCGCGCTTGTAAATACGGAATAATCAATGAAACTAACGCGAGATGGGCTGTCTTGATACATCTTTTCGTTATTGGTATACTTGCCTCGTATCTTCGACATCACGCGGATAAACTATTGAGCCTGCTTTATATACATTTACTAGTTCTACTACCGAAAAGCATTATTGTAATATAAACGCGTTTTTCCGGAAGTGTGCCGTTTCTCGCGTAGTGCACGCCCACTTGAGCACCTGCCTAGAGAGCGCGCCGGAGCGGGAGCGGGAGTGCCGCTGGCGCCCCGCACGCGCGTCGCCGTCGCTCAGGCGTCGCCCGGAGGCCGTCGCCGATCGATCTGGAGGGCGGTGCGGGCGGGGCGAAGGGCGGGGCGGGGCGTGGGAGGAATCGGCGTCGAGAGGCTCTCCAGGCGAAGGGCCGTGTCGGGCGCGGAGGGCGGAGGGGGCGCATGGGCAAACAGCGCCGCCAGGAGGCGCCGGAGAGAGGCGGTGACCGCGGGAGAGACTGCGCAGAAAGATGCGAGGCAGTGGAAGGAAGGGAGGTTCAGCGACTCACTCTCTCTATGCGGCACATTGCTTTTTATTGCTATTATATGACACTCGAAACTTCTCGTAAGTTATCACGACTTTCAATAGTTAGCCGTAAGGGTAGAGAATATGTGAGTGATGAGTTATCATCCAATCTTGTGCCTTTGCCGCTGAGAAGACACTGTTCAAAGACCTACCGCTTATCTTTTTCGTCCAATACTTACGGCATATTTCCTTCACTCCATAAACAAAAATTAATTTATTCCTGATAAACATGACACATGAATACCACATAGGGTACATAGCATTAATGCAATACACCTTAAATGACAGCTACTAACAACAGGAATATGTGATATGTCCATCTACTAAAACAAAAAGCGTTTTCGCCCGCACTGTGACTGACACATAATAAACTGCGTCACATACTAATTGTAACGATGAAAACGCCCTGCACCTACGACTGCTAATATACAAGAAAAATGTGTGTGCCGCTTACACCACCCACCACAACGCGGAAATCCGCCATCGGGTGAGCGGCCAGGCGCCGCCCCGAGCAGGGAGCGGCCTTCCCACAATAGCGGGCGCCGGTCGTCGCTGCGCCGCGTTCCTCGAGCGGGCCCGGGGCGCGGGCGGAGCGGCAGCGGAGCGCCGCAACCGATCCGGCCCCCCCCCAACCCGGGGGGGGCCGCGGCACCCGAGAATGCAAATGCGCTCGGCTGGGCCCGCCCCCGCTCAGCTGCGCCGCCCGCCCCGGCCCACGGCCGCGCCCCGTCGCAGGTGATCGTGGCGAAAGGCCACGGCCAGCCTTTGTCGAGCGCGCGCCACGGGGAGTGACGCGGGAATCAAACTTTCACGCTTCGCTTTTCCCGCTGGGGATGTTTAATTAATGGCGTTGACCTGGTTTGCGTTGGGTGCAGTACACACATACGGCTGGATTGTTTAAAGGCCCAACGGGTCAGAGATCAAGTTAGTACAGATATTTTCATAGGGTGCGCGTAGTAAATAATTTTCCCCAGGTGATGTATAATTAAAGGTTGCAAAGAAACCCTAACATTTTGAATGAAATTTAAATGAAAATTATACGTACGAAAAACGTATATTATCAAAGCACAAAGAAAAGTATACTACAAGAACAATCTAATCATGAAATATAGTCTGTAAACGCTGTTAGAAAACTTATTTTTCAGCGAATTGTATATTATGAATGTAAACACGTTAATTGCCACATCTATAAAAATAATGTAATAGCGTAAAAGACATAGTAACATAAAAATTGTATTATTTATCATATATTTAACTGTCATATTTATATATTGAAAGGTCTATATCTACATAACCATGCTTTCCACAACAGGGTACCGTTAATGCCAATAAATGAAATTTATAAACAAGCGGCAGAACTATAAACGATATCTATAAATTGTGTCATTTAGCCACGAATATAAGTTAAAATTATAAATGTAAACCCGTGATACCCAAAACTGAGAAATTTTGTACAAAAATGTAAACTAATTAATGCATCCGTAATGATCTTGCATGTGATGTAAAAATAAATAAATTAAAAAATCTAAATACAGTATCATGAAACCTAAATTCGCAATTAAGAGGAACTAAATATTCAAAGTAAATCAATGGTTAAAAAAGGAGGAATACATGAAATAAGAATGTTGATAAATATTGTTCCGGAAGAATTTCTGGTTAGATTTTATATTTCAGTAGAACAAAAAATAAAACGAAGGGAAAAAAGTTCAATATATTTACATACGACAAAAATGTTGATTGGCGATACTTTAAAGAGTTAGATTAATTTGATAACTTTTTACTCACTTCATAAAAATGGTAATTAAACATGTTGCAGGATACTGATGGTTCGTGGCAACTTTTATTCTGGATGATTTGAATTATTATTTTCTTTACTTCAATAACTTCTCGGTCATTTACAAACCATTCGCCGTATTTAGTCTCTTTTCTAAAGCTACTGGAGTGGGAAAGATATTGAGCCCAATATTGCTCCGAACCTCTGGAGCACACGCTCTCTGCACAACACAATATCTCATGGGCCGACTCTCCCCGATCACTTCGTCACCACAGAGCAGCTGGTGAGTCAGAAACAGTCGACGCCTTCTCCGCACGAGATGCTGTCCGTTTCTGCCTTCCCTCAGCAATTGATTCTGATTGATCTTCGCGCTGAGAGGAGAGTTTGGATGAGAGGGAAAGGAGGCAGGCAGAGACATAGGTCGGCCGAGGGAGCTGGGGGTGTTAGAAAGCAAAGCAGGTGGTGGTTCATATATAGAGTGCTGGACAGGGAAAGACGAAGTCGATAATGACGGAAATATTGGCTGGGTGTCTGCAACCCCTGGGGTTCATCGAAACGTTGATGGAATGGGGGAACGGCAAGTGTTTCAAAAGTAAAACTTATACGTTCTAGTATAACTACCTCCTTCGGTGTCGCAAGGACTTGTACATCGAAGTAAGCAGAGATGAAGGCTGAAAATTCGAGATTGCCATAAGATGGAGGCATTTACACCAATTTGTGGTATATTTGGCATCCACACCACCCTCTTTTCTCACTCTCTTTATGTCATGATGATTACCCCAATTTTTTTGAAACACTGGAATACAACTGCACACCACCACTATGCTCCCCAATTTGGAGGCCATAATGACGTAATCTATCTCCATCGCCTTTGTTCAGAAATTAGAATGTCACTCCCTTTATGAACGACTGTTGGATTGTCTCTGCAGAAATGACGATACAAGAACTCGACCAATTTGAAATGCTACGACAGAAATAAAAGAGGCAGAGTCTGAATGGAGGTTTTATTCAGGTCTGCGGCGGGACGCCCGCGTGGGTTCCGGCGCTGGAAGACGCGGCGGATATGGCGCCGATGGTGGCCGGGGAGATAAGTGCCAGAACGCGCCACCACAAAGTGCTCCCCTCACTTCGATCGCCTTGCGCCGAGAGGAAGCACTTATTAGGTATGGCGGCGCAACGACTTTGCCCGCACGCCCACTCGAGGAAAGTAAGAGAGCACGAGGCGATATCTCGCGAGCGACGATTTCATCCCGCGACGTACGAAACTCTCATAGCTACATATAAGGGTTCCATATAGGAGAATACCCACACAGCCACTTCGAAAACGGGCATTGAATCTCCACGATAGAATGGAAACGCCGCTCTCAACCGTTTTTCGGGAGTCCAATACTCACCGCTCAAACGGTAGCTCAAGATTAGCTTAACAGGATTTCCCGTCAAATGATGCATGCACTTCTACATCGTCCGCGGTTTCCGAGTAACGTTCTCCGAACTAAGCCTCATAGTTCAAACTTACTCTCTTACCAAACAGCCCAAACGCGTGCAGTCCTCCACTCCCTAAGAACGACATAAGCTCACGTTATCACGCGAAAACCGCCCAAGCCGCGCAGCGAAAAATATCTTGGAAAATTGAATATAGCACTCCCCCTTCTCCGTGTATCGCCCCGCGTACGGAACGATCTCCATGAGCATTAACAGCGGATATTTCTGCACATCCGCGACGACTATCGCCGCAATTGACGGAAGTACCCCTGCGTACACGCTTCACACACACACACACACACACACACACACACACACACACACACACACACAGGCCCACCCCCCGCTCGCGCGCCACTGCGCCGCCACTCCTCCCGTAAGATGATAAGCGTCGGGATTGGGCGGCTTCCGCGCCATTAGCTAGTTCGCCGAGTGGAAAAAGTCACCCGCCACCGCGGCCCTCGCCTGCCCCCCGCGCCCCCAATTAAGGGCCCGGAGCGTCCCGGTCCCCACCCACCGCCTCTGCCACCGCCCCGCTCGACCCCCTTCGTATATTACGTCGTATCGACGGGCAGACGAGATGTAATATCGCGAGGAGGGCTCTGGCTCGTGATCGTGAGCAGGGCAGCGGAGGAACGGGGAGAGAATGACCCGCGAGAAGGAAGAAGACGGAGGAGACTTTCTCGATTGATTACGAGCACTGCTCTGAACTTAACATTTCGTTTAAGTTTTCAATAATAATAAAAGGTGAAAAGGAGAAATCCGTTTGTGAGGAGAATGATGTGAAGGATAAATCCATAGATCTGGGATTCTTGAAATTATGTATAAAGAATATGTCATGTGTTTTAAACGACTCTTATACATTCTAGAGCGCATTTCTGTACTTCGCACATTAATTTCCATTGAGTGTTGAGATCTAATAACTGAAAAAGTTTCTCTATATAATTTTTGAATCTTCTTGAAACTTTAATTCTCCAAAGTTCAACTACGTTAAGAGAATAATATTTTTTCACTTTGAATCTGATTTCTCTCGATGTTACTTAATCATATAATGTGGAAGAGAGACTGAAGCTCACGTTACATTGCAGTTTAATTCTGATGTTTGTCAGCCATTTCACACATTTCTCGAAACACAGTAACCTTGATAACAGTTAGTATGTCTCGAATAATAGTTCAATTAGAAGTGCAACTGATTTATAAAATATATAATATATGAGAAACAGTGAAACAGAGTAGATAGAATGTTAGTTTCTTAATCAAATGCAACGATAAAGAACTTAAGAAAACGACTCGACGACTCGGGAAAAGTGACGCCTGAATGACAATGGGTATGCAATCCACAACGCAAGTGTGCATTGCAGTACTCGATTTCAAGGAAAAATTATTTTAGCAATCTGAAACGAACAAAATGCATTATATTTTGCACTAAAACGAAACTTTTGTCATGAGTATCAACATATTACCATATATCTTAGTTATTACTATGTTATTTACTACAATACTTAATTGTATGATACTTTGATATGCTGTTTTTTTTCTGAAAGTAATAATTAAATATCATTCTTCGCGTTTGAGGGAAAATAATTGAGAGATCTATGTGTTGATAAATAAATTAAATAATAAGTCAAATAAGGACAACTAGCACTCGTATAAATGCAAGAGAAACATACAGAATGACACTCAGATAAGAATGTCACACCTATTTTACTTCTCTTAATTCTTCCAAGAAACTGTAGATATTAGTTTCTGGAAAACAATTGTTGACTTCGAAGAATCTCCTTCTACATCACTACATCACTGCGAACGATTATATTACCACCATTGGTATATTATTCCAGTGAAATATCGTAAATTTATGATTCGAATATTTTTCAATACTTGATTAGTTTAGAAAAGTATAAGAGTTGTATTATGAATCGAATCGTCTATCAAATGTGAAGAGAAAACGACCCCCCAAAACGACAAAACTAATTTACCTATTTTTTTTATTGCTATACAAGGATTTCATTATAAATTAACAAAAGAATGTAGAGCATGACGCATTCTGCAGAACGGATTTGCAAACGCTGTGGACTTCGACCAACATACAGTGCCATTGCAAGTAAATGGTGTTCACAATGTTAACGTCGTGACGCACCGTAGTCCAGTGGCATGGCGAGCGCGTATATTGGCTCTGTAACAGTACGCCGAATTGAATCCGCTCGGAGCTAACGGGGCGAACGCATTTGGTGGCAGGGGAAGGGGCTACGGGACGGACGAGCGACGACGATGGTCCGAGAGAAGAATGTTGGCGAGTGGCAAGAGAAAAGAGATTAGAAATATGTGGTCTGCATACAGGAATCTTTAATTGTCACTCGAAAAAATAGTGTATACTTTTAGCTTTGGATTTTCGGCAATTTTTTAAGCCGGTAACAAGGTAATCGATCGATGGGTCATCGAATCAACATCGATGACCCATCATCAACATCGATGTCAAACCTTCTTGACCTTCATAATAGAATATATTCTAAGAGTTTTTGATAACACCATTCAACACAACAATATTTTTTTTAAAAAATTTTTGCATTTTACACTACAAATGTAAACAAATCGAACTTCAAGTTCTTCTGGAAGAAGTTCAAGAAATTGATGTAATTATGGGCGTTTCAGAGGCGAGAGGAAGATACATGATGGTTAGGAGATATACAAAATAACGTTGTCACTCTTCCAAACACAAATATTCCACGAACGAAGAGGAGTAAAGTCACGAATTGGCTGGTCAATTTAGGCCCAGAAACTCGTTTCTTCCCCCAACCAACACCCAAATACACAGACGAGCGAAATGGAACCGATGAATTTAAGTTCATGGCGACACTATCCAGTCCAGTGGTGCGGCGTGCACGTATATTGGCAATGTAAAAACGCGCGGAATTGAATCCGCGCGGCGTTGGCCGGGGTCATCACATTCCCGCGGCCGGAGGCAGGCGAACGCGAGAGGTGGGAGGTGGGTGGTGGGGTGTGGGACGGATGGAGGTGGCGGGTGCCGAATGGAATGAGTGGCCGCCGTAGAGGTGGAGGAACAACAACGGAGTGGCGGGATGGTGTGAATGTTCACGCTACGGTGAGCGCGAGAATGCGTGCGTAGGAAACGGTGAGACAGTTGGGAGTGGAATGATAGATTGAAGAGGTCGCAGGACAGTTGCCAAACAGCGGAGACACCGAGTACACCAGAACGATCGGGATACGAGAGATAGAATGATAGAAGCAGCGGCGGGGTATGGCAGCAAATGGAGAGAGAGTGAGGGAGTGGGTAGGTAAGGAAGCGGCAGGACGACGCAGTAGGGTGGTGCAGCTATGGGTCAACAGGAGGTGGGGTAGTGCGGCGTAGACACCTTAGCGGGCCAGCGAGTAGCAGAGCGGGGGAGTAATTGATGCAGGGGGGCGGAGCGAGGGAAGTTGGCTGAAGGGTTAAAAGGCTACGAAAGATGGCGGGGAACGTGGTTGGAACGCACGCGATACGGAGAATGCAGAAAGGCAGGACAGGCGACAGCAGATCGGTGGGACGGTGGGATTGCGGAGAGCCAGTGCAGCAGTGGAGGCAGGGAGAGAGAATGTGGAGAGATGTGGAAGTGGGGAGGCGGAGAATTGCGAGGGCAGGGCAGAGGGCACACGAAAGGGGGAACGCGGTTGGGCGCGGAGATGCCGCGCCATGTGGCGAGCGGGCGGCGACAGGCAGTGGGCGGCGCAGCGAGAGCGAGCGAGGCAATGGCGCCGGTCGCGACCCTGGTGGTCGCGTGGGGGCGGCGGGCGGCGCGCCCCCATAAACAAGCGAATACCTAATAACACGTCGGCGCGCACGCCGCGTCGCGAAATTGCCGCGCGCTGGCGGCATAATGAGGGCGGCGGACGCCGGTCGCGCCCTCTGCGCGGCGGGGGCGTCGCGCACGCGCCCGGCAGTGGGCCAGTTGCTTCGCGCGCGGCGCAATATGACTTACTTCGCTCAACTATTGTAATATACGCGTGATGGAAATGGCAGAAAGAGAATAACGAGTACTTGGTCGTAAATTTCGATAGTTACAATGATTCCCATATTTCTTTTGCAAAATAGTGCATGAAAACTCCTGGATAACCCTTCCTCCCATTTATTTACATTCATTCATGTCATTTAGTTTGTAGACCGATGGAAAGTGAGGAAGTAGATAAATTATAGTGTGAACGTAAACAAAAATGAATGTGAAGTGTAGAAGAGACTATCTGGATACTGAAAAGAAAATATCAATCCCTTTTAATTTTAAGTTTATTAACACTGTTGTGTTGGCATTTTGAATTCGTTTGAAATTTTGCATTGACAGAATAAAGTTACCAAATTTCAGAATTTATTATGGTTTGAATTATACACAAAATATTAATCGATGGGGCCATATATCAGCCAAATCAATTCTTTCGTCAGTCATCACAATTTTAAAGCGACACGTTTCATTGAAATATTATGTAGTCATGAAGGAAAGTGACGAAAACTTGTTTGCATGTTATCATCTTCTTTTTATTTAATAATTTAACAACACTATATTCAAATAAACCCGGACAAATTTTATAGCCGAGGTTTAGAACCATCCAAAATATGATACCGGTGTTATTAAATGCTTTTTGAAAAAAAAAAAACATTTTATAAGAACAAGAATCAACAAGGAATATCATTTCTTGAAATAGGTATATTTGTACACCATCTTTATAATTAATTCTTTTGATTGTTCTTATGGCTCCGCGGTCTGCAAAACTCTTCAACATCGTCCGTTACAAGTGATTTTTCTTTCCTCTACAGTATTACACAAAGTTCCTTAACATTCCTCTGCGCAGAGCGGCCCGAGTCGTTCGCAGAGGCAGGCATTCCGCGCACTGCCCCCGGGCGTGCGGCCGTCGCGCCGCGGGAGGTAGGCCGCGGTATCTCACAGCATCTCGTATTGTCTCCGGCTATCGCCGCCATCGTACAAGGCGGGTCGCGATCTTCGGCTGTCGTGACACGACGCCGGGCACGCGAGCGCGGGGGGCGGGGGGGAGGCGGCACGGGTGCGGGCGGGGCCGAAAGGGGCGGGAGGCGTGAGAGGGGCTGGGACACGCCCGGGGTCGCGAGTTCGTGTCCGGATGAATAAAACATAAGCGGCGCGGGGACACCGCCGCCGCCTGCGTCGCCGCGTGACGGCGGTGACAGCGGTGATTGCGCTGTCGCAAGCGCCCAGTCGGCGCCGCCTCCACCGCCGCCGCTCCAGTTCGAAAGCCTTCGAAGAGAGACGCGTTTGAAGAGATGCGTCGCCAGAAGCCGTGCGTGTGGCAGCACGCTGACAGACTTGCGCTGCATATGCATCGCGGGAAATATCCGCGCTCCCGATAGAAGGAAATGGAAGAAGGAAACATGTATTGACGTTTAAGATTGGATACACCGATTCAGATGCCGGGTCAACCTCCGAAATCAATGGATTTCGAAGAACATATTTCGAATGCTGGGGGTTCATCGCACGTTCACATAAATGTATTCCTAAATAGACATGTGGCACGATCGTTTATTAATTAAAGATAATTCATTTTCTTTCTTTAAATTTTATTCGTTCAATTAATGTGTGCCATTGTAAGAATTTAATTTTACGTTTTTTTAGAAAGTGACTTTGTGAACAATATTAGATTGCTCTTAACACGTCTGAATATCTTATATGTAAAAATAAAAAGAAAAAATCCTTATCATTCATAGAGTTTTTGAAGGAGTGAAATAAATGCCATACAATAATCAGGTTTCTCCATGCAAAGAACTCCGAGCGTCTCCTTAAAAAAGATTGTGAAAACAATTTACATTTAAATAGATTTCTGCAGACTATCTTTTCGGCGTTTCTGGAAGAAGTTCAAAAGATGTAAATCGTGTGGTTTATCTGAAATACTAATTTTCTTTTATTTGATTGAATGAAATGTATGTAAATAATTCAACCAAGTAAAAGTTAACTAGATATATTCATATACTATGTATGGTATATGAAAATATTAATTAAAAATTTAAAACATAATATATTGTATCATGAGAAAATCTAAACCAAGGAAGTGTCCGATCATGCAATGAATATAAAGAATATTAAAATGAAAAAGATCACTAATCCACCAGTACACAAACTCATTTAATGCAATGTTGCTATAATTAAAATGTCTTTTGCATAAAACGTGAACTTAAAATTAGTCTTCATTTTACTAGGAATAAGTTTGAAATTATCGCATTCAAACTCTCTGATCTTTTAATCTCAGAATTGAAGGCCTTGCAGTTAAAATGCAAATGATATTCCAACATAATACACATTCAAAAAATTGCGAAGTTTGAATAATGTCACTATTGCGTTTAGTGAACCAAATGTTCCCATCAATTAATATAAAATAAGAATGTAAGGGATATTTCAAGATATTAAACAGTTAAAAAATTTTTCAACTTCAAAAGAGTCCATTGAAAATGAGACTCACCATGAACAAGTGAAGAAGAATGGAGTATGTTTCTTCTATTCAGAGTGTCTTACCTGAAACAGAAAATAATATCATATAAGTATGCAATATATTTCAGAATATGAAGTGATCATTAAAAGAATTATATAGCAAATTAATATAAAGTTGTCAATCCTAACAACATTTAATATAAAAGTATATACAGTCATACATGCAACACATCAGCACATCTCTTAAAATACTGACAAAAAATTTAATGTTTGGACACACGAAGGTATTTCAGGAGAAAAAATGTATTCCCTTCGTTCTAAACTCTGTGAATGCTGAAGAGAGAGAATCAGAAGCCAGCGACCAATCAATAACAGCCGGCCCCTCTTCACAGTCGGACTCAACAATGGAGTCGTTTATCGCCCTCCTTCCACCAATTCCAAACCATCCGTTTGGAACTATCGCATTCAAGCGTGCTGGAAATCCTCTAGTTTTCATGCCATCCATCGATTACAACTACGCCTTATTTCCACAGACGAATATCCTCTTAGATATTCCCACTCATCTTCCATTTTAGGGGCCGTTATAGAAGTCCATTTCGTTTTATCAATAGTTGATTACACAATGTAGTTCCCCAATATGGCACTTATTACAGTTTGTAATCATCAAGACCATTATCAAAGTGGCTAGAAAGATTTTTACCAGCTCTTTTGTCGCTAAGATACCCCAAAATGTCATTATCTTATATAGAAGGACCATTTTCTAAGATAGATATATTAAAACTCATGTTATTCAGAGCATTCTACACAGATTTCTAATTATAGAATTACAATGTGTTGTTCAACATAAGTAACGCAAATAATTACATTAAGTATATTGTTTCAGAGAAGATACCCTTTTCAGCAGTATTCATCTTCTTGAAGAAATTGAAGTGATTCTGCCTGACCTGTGGCCAACATAAAGAGCATACTAACGTAAGCGTTATATCGAATCTTGAATTTATATTAAAGAAGTACCTAGAAAATTAACTACCCCATAAGTAAATAAAATTATTTACCTCGTTTGCTAATAATGTCATAGATATTTGAATTTTTTGTCTTTTGAAATTACTTTTTTTTTCGAATAATGAAACTGTTAAAGGGTACAGGTTTGCCCAAAAACACAGCACTGAATCTCATCGTCACTTGGATTTCTAGCTCCACAGTCTGCTGGAACCCACGCGAATGCGCTCTAACCATCCCCATTGTCACCTTGCGGGCCCCCTCCTTCGCGTGGTGGCTCCCCACCTTCACCCTTCCGTCGGTGGCCGCCTGGCAGACAGCTGACAGATCCCTCTTCGCTCCGGCGGGCGGCTGTCCACACAGGGGAGACGCGATTGAGGGGAAAAGCTCCCAACTGACAACCGAAGGGCGCGCACCCGCAGGCAGAAACCGCCCTTCCAAGGGCGAAGCGGTGCGCGTCTGTTTAATTTTCGAAACGTGTCTTTTTTTCCTCGGCGTGAATGATTTCCCTTTCAACTGCACGACACCTCGTTGGAAAGTCGACCGAAAAGAAAAGGAAAGAAAAAATAAACGCAAAGAATATTTGTGGGTTGTTAGTGAACTATTAAGGGAGTAGAGGAACATTTGGCATTCGGTCTCTGAACGCCAATGCCGGCCCGCAAATTGATGTCCGACGATTCGCTGGAACATTTGCAGGTGTGCAGTGCGAGGGACGGTTGCCCACGCGCTACAAGAACACGGGCGAGAGGTGAGGCGGGTTACGCGGGCGGGCGAAATACGCGCAGCGTCGAGGAGCCCGGTTTGTCGCCGCGAAATGTCCGACAACGCCTCGCGTCCCGGAGAGGTGACAGGAACTGACCGCTTTCGGTCCAGCTCCGCCCCTTCCCCACTTCCTCCGTTAGGTAAATGAATGTGAAATACGATTTACTACTCAACTCGTCGCTTTGAGTGTACTTGAATGTTGCGCGCATCCTTTCCGCAATAAATTGCGTTCACTCGGTCGCAATTTTTACGGACGTTACGACCGGGGTGTCGTACTAAACCCTCAGGGTTTCTTGTATGTTCACGGAGGTATTACGACGTTGTCGTTTTTCGAACGTAAAAGAGGCGTTTAGGGAACTTTCATGAAGACGATGGTGCAGTTTACAGGGAAATGTCGTTAGGCAGCAGCAATATATATGCTGTAAAAGTGTGGAAATTACTGGGTTTGCGCTCTGTCTTTAATATTAATGATTCAGGTAAACAACTTTTAAAACTGCAACGGGTGAACGAGTGTACTTTAGTTTTGTCAAGAGCTCTTGATTTTTACGTGTTTAAGACTGATTTAGTACAATGAGCAAATTTTTTTCCTTTCCAAATGGCGTAACTTTAATACGAAACGCTACCTCCCACGCTCTTGACTCTTTTTTATTATACCTAGCATTTAATTGTAAAAATACTATTAATACGAGTATGTACATTCTTAAAAACAACGATTTATTTGAAGAACATCAATATGACTATTGGCTCACATGATTCAATAACATATCACAAATATTTGCTATGAACGGAAAATAATATAACATTCTATCTAAATTAGGACCTTCTTAAATACGTGTCCTATTCCTGCTTATGGTGGAGGAGTGTGATAGATACATATATCATTTCTTTGTTAAGAAAAAGAACGATACTTCGTTCAATCTATCGAAACAAACAAAACTATCGATATAAAATATTCAAACGGCAAGGCCTGTTTTGAATTGAGCAAGTTTAAAATTTAAAAAAAATCACATTCAAAGAAAACCTGAGGATTTAGAAAATTGTATAAATTTTAACGTGAAAATTTGTGTTGCCGTAGACCTTAGTTGGCTCAAACCAAAAGAATAAATGAAACATTTTACAAAAATTGGGGATACCTGCAAATAAATATTACCGAATAAAGAGTTCACCAAAAAGTAGATCAAGTCTCCCAGACTCCCATGGCGCCTTCGGAGCCGGCCGGTGCCGCAACCTCCTCCTCTACCTGCGTTCCTCGCCCACGCGCCCGCCCATGCAAATGCGACCGCCAAATCTCGCGGGCGTGGGAGGGGCGGTCGCTGCGGCAGCCTCCTTTAAATTCGGCTAAGTTAAATCTTCGGTAATCCAGCGAAACCGCCGATGCAGCCGCCGCCGCCCGGCGCGGCCCGGTCCGGGCTCATTTGCAATGTAAAAATCATGGTAAACAAGCCGGCTCCGAAATTATTTCGTAAGGAACGTGAAGCGAACAGATGAGTGTCGCACAACCTCTTGCAACACGCGCGACCTTCCCCGAGGCCGTGCAGCGCTTCGGGGGGTAGGAGGAAGAGTTGAGGAAACGGGGTGACATTTTGGGGTGTTCGTTAAAACGAACTCGTTTAAAGAATGTCATTAAATTAGAAACTTATACACATAATTTGAAATCCGACAGATATTTTAAGTTCATTTACATTTTGGAAAAGTTCTAGTTAGCGTGAACTTCGTTGTGAATTAACTCTTCCAAGATATGTATCGCAAAGCTTATTATCATCAACGATCAATCATTGTTTGAAACAAAATTATTTTCATTTTCTTGGATTAGGAATACTAACAAACAAAACTTTAATAATCTAAATTATTTTCTATCCTTATTATATTGACGTCGTCTTGATTCTGAATTACACTTTGTTCCATTACTTTTCTATTGCTATTAGGTACGAAAAAAATAACAGAAGAGTAGGGTTGAAAAGTCACTAGTCATACAGAAGTCACCAGTCACACAGAAGCCACTAAACATGCTGGCTGGTTTCATTCTTTATTCTGCAGGGTAAAGGAATTTAGCCGACAAGAAGAATTAATGGATCAAGATCTAAGTTTGAATTGTTCAAAGTGCAGTAATAGTTCTAATTCAAGTTTGAACAACCTCTTAAATTTTTTGAAGATAATACAATAGCTGTGATACTTCAACCACCCTGTCTTATATCATCTGTAGCTAATACAAAAGACTCTGGGAAACATTTAACTCTCAAACTTTCCTACGAGGTGCTTATTTATAGCATTTATCTTCAGTGAAACTCTTACCTGTCTGTACAGCCACAATATCGACCCTATTCCTAAAGGACGTTCAGACACGCAATGTTGGCCTGCGTTTAAGTCTCCCCGAACTTACTAAGCACAGCGACAGCTTCTCGCTCGCTTTGCTTCTCCTAAACTTCGCGAAGGCTGGAATTGGAAGATCGTGGAGAGAGAAGTGTAGAACCTGAAGAATATGAGAATATAAATCAACAAATAATTGAAATATTGGTCTAATACCTCGATATAAGCTAATTGGGAAAAATGCAGAAGAGATTCCTGGAATGAGAGTTGCTAGTCGACTTCGGAAAATACACTCCCCTAGAGTTAAAAGTTAGTTTGGGCTATATTAGGCGCACAAGGTGAAGCTGAAAGGAATGATTTTAGATTTCTTTCAGAAACAAGTTCAACAAAGGTACAAGAAAGACAATGGGAATCAGATTAGGACACATCATAATAGAAAAAGCTTGATTTAAGATTTTGTCAAGAAATATCTAATTCGACGCCGTGAATGAAATGAGTCAGAAAAGAAGGCAGAGAGCAAAGCTGAGCAAAGTTAAGAATATCGCACGTCTGATATTCGGAGTCCTATCGGAGTTGATAATTTTGTCTTACAAGAGCGATACATACGATTACATAGAGTACATTTTGTTTAGTTCGTATTACACGTACACCATAATTCTGGAAGTAATTATATCCGTCAGGTTTACGATGTTCGAATCTGCATCTCCAACAAGTTTTATAGTAATAAATGCGTTAAACAAGGAGAATACAGCAACAAAGTGAGCGAGAAGCACGGCCAAGCGGGATGGGGCGCGGGCGCGATGGTAAGCAGCCGGCAGGGAGGGGCAGGGAGCCCCGCGCAGGGGAGCGACGCGGAAGAAGCCTGCCACGCGAGTTGGCGGCCGAGGCGCGCAAATAAGGGCGCGTCTATTTTGAAGCGCCCCATTAATTTGCACGGGAGCGCGACAGGCACGGCTGTCGCGGCCCCGCGTACACGGTGGGGGGCGAGGCGTTGGGAGGGTGGCGGGGGCGGGAACGGGGTAAGGGCGGTGACAGTAGCGGTGGCGGTAGCGGGGTCTCGGGGGCGCGGACGTGGAACGAGAGGGGTGGTGGTGGAGGCGGCTGCAGCGAGACTGATGTGTGTGGTGGCGACGCGGAAGAAGACAGCGGAGACATTGGGGATGGCTTAATTGATATTTCTGGGCACGTCAACTGCTACGGTCGTAAGTCTCGTTAGTGTAGTGAATTTTTTATTGCTGGAGGTGGCGCTGTTGGTCGCCCGCTGGATGGTGAGACCTGGTGCCGATCTACACGTCGTGTTGCGGGGAATTTCCTTCCACGTATCTCCCACAGAGGGGCACCTCCCCAGCCGGGACAAGTTTTAAGCCCCCGACTGGTTTCCCTGCATATTTGTTAGTAAAGTGCATGTAAGTGTAAGTGAGCGTGTAAGTAAGGGGAGAGGTTAGAGCGAAAAGAGAGGAAGGAAGGATCGTACGGGGCGTGGCCCGTTTGTTGGGGTTTTGCTCTATTATTCGTGTAGTATTGATGGGAGAAACCACAGAGAGTAACTGATCAAAGAAGCTGGCCGCTAAACTGATCCTCCAAACAGCGATTGAATTCACTCAAGCTCTGTAGGTCTGTGTCGATAATCCACCACCATCGGATCTCGAATCCCATGGCCTTCCAGTCAGACTCTCTCCAGAAACAACGACTGTAGTGGCTCTGAGCTAAATTCAGCCACGGCGTTGGCGGGCTGGGGCTGGCGGACGCGGCCTGCCGGAAAGGATCGGCCCGCAGGCGCCCGGGTGCTTGCGCGAGGTGCCGAGTGACGGCCGCCTAAATCCGCTCTCGTAAATGTTTCCGGAAAGTGGGGAGTGACGCGAGACACGATTGGGTTCGATCACTCCGGGAACAGGTGAAGAAACTGGGCCAGCTCTGCGTTTTTAACAAAATAATGAATCCCCTTTTTGGAACACGATTGCTGATAGGTCACATTAGACTCATAAATATGTTTCAATTCTGATAAAAACGTGTCCAGAAATAAAATTCGCACAATTCACAAAGATTAGACCGTCAAAGCTCAGGGCATCAACTAATGTCATTCAAGTGCCTCTGACTGGGAGATTTAAGGCTCGAGTCCCGACAGTGGCAGGATTTTAGACACAAGCTAGACAGCCGTTGTCTGTGGGAGAATTCTACCGGTCAGCAGCTCTGATCAGTAGTTTTCCGTAGTTCCTCCAATCAATATCATGCCGGTGCAGTACTCTAACAAACGGGCCATCAGCCGCGCGAGATGTTTCCTACCTGTTCCTTATCCTATCCCTACTTACTTACACACTCACATGTACTATACTACCTCACTTGTCGCGAGACCTATCGGGAGCTGAGAGCTTGTCATGACTAACGCGGTGCCACGCTAGTGGGAGATACCTGTTGGCAAATTCCTCGCAAGCCGACGTAGGTACCGGGAGCGGTAGCTCAGTCTGATGTCACTGCACCGCCTCTGAGGTCGGTCCCACCGGGAGGTCAGTCCTGACGACGAGTCCTGACGGCAGCAGGATTTTCGACACTAGCTTTTCAGCTATGTCGAATTCAGTCGCTGTCTGGAGGAGAGTTCTAGCGGCCGGCTGCTCTGATCGGTAGTTTTCCGTGGTTTCTCCAATCAACACCAGGCGAATGCCGGAGCAGTACCCTACCAAACGGGCCACGGACCGCGCGCGATCTGTCCTTCCTCTTCCTTGTCCTATCCTCTCCCCTTACACACACACACACACACTAACATGCATTACACTACGACATACTCCCGGAGACCGGTCGGGAGCTAAGAGCTTGTCCCGGCTGGGGCGGTGTCCCGCTGGTGGAGAGTCCTGGTTAGGGAAAACCCCACTAGCCGACGGTGGTCGGCGCCGGATCTCGCATCCAGCAGAGGAAGATCACCACCATCTCCGGAATGACCAAATCAGTTGACGTGCCCGGAAAAAAAAATCGACGTAGGTCAGATTGTCGTCCAGCGGGGGAAGATCACCGCCATCGTCCGCGACCAAAATATGCAGTACTCTTACAGAACTAACAATCCCGCAGTTGACTCGCCCGGAATCACAAATCAATCTATCAAAAAATGCACGAAGATGACTGAAAGGATTAAAAAATGATTTAAAAATTCAGATGCTGATGCAAAAAGAGAATGTTGAAACCAGGATTAATGTAATTATTTCTGTCATTGGAAATCAATCCCAAGAGCGAGTGCATATAATGCAACAGGGTAACATTATCTGAAGAATAGTTCCCTAAAAATCATTCGTAACACTTGCATTAGCATGTACAGTGTCATAGGCGTGCACAAACTACAAGAGAGGGTCAATTATATTTTCGGGCGCCCTCTTGCCCTCTTTTCCAATAAACTTTTTTATCTAGATATGAGATATTATACTAGAAAATAAATAAAAAACAATTCCCCAAATTGTACGGTTCAAAATGGAGGAATTCAAGAACTGAACACATTTACAAAAATAAAATGTTATATTACGTAGGGCATGGGACCCCTCTTTCAAAGTTATCTTACTTGACCCCCTGGCTCCTCAATGTCTACGTACTGTCTGTATTTTTTGGTTCCGTGTCTTAGTCCATGTTTTGCCCAATGAGTGTAAGTTCATACACGAAGAAATGGAAAATAAGATGTAGAATAAGTCAAAATGATGCAGTGAAAATTACATAGCAAGCCATTGTTAAGACTCTCGCCGTGTGCAGCATGGCAGTTGTTAAGCCTAAAGAAAACATTACACTATTAACACTTGGTCGTCGACACAATCAGTCAGCAATTCATACCCATATTGAAACAAGTCATACAAGCAATATTTTAAAATGAACAAATCAATGTCATAATCAAGTCAAAGTCATAATTCATCACTGAACAAATCTCTGTGCAAACCGTTTCTGACAAAGGCCACAAGACCTCTGCACCTGACAAGTAAACGTGGCTGCGTCAAGAGACGACTCCCGCGTTACCACCCACTCGAGCACGCAACGGTCCAAACACACGGCGCGTCCTTTTGTGGGCGCGCGATTCGTCACGGCGTGAACCGCCGCAGATAGCGCGCGCCGGCGCTGACGGGGCGCATTCCGGTGCCCGGCGGGCGGCGGCAGCGGAGGCGGCCATCGTCATGTGGTGGGGGCGGTGATTGCGACGATGGCGGTTGCGGTGGCCGTGGCGGCGACGCTTCGTCATGGCGCGTGGCCCGACGCACAACCGCACATTGGGAACTGTTGCACATCCAAAATCAAGAGGCCCGAAAATGCATGGCTGATCTGTTCACTTCAGGAAGCAGATGCCTGAAGTGGCAACCACTCGGCTCAAGGTTGAGGGTTGAAATCCTGCGGAAAGGTGTGGTTGTTTTGAACATACGGCGTGGGAAATAAAACAAATTACCACATTATCACCGAAATCATCTTTCTTATATTTGTGATATCCATAGGAAGGCTAGTATAATTTTCTAATACATTTTAGCCAACATCCACTACGAAAATGCGCTGTAAGATAAAGTTCTATTCGTCTTTATGATTTTGTAGGCCGTCTATAAGAATAAAGTAGCCTATACGACCTGAGGCATTCATATAATTAGTTTTAACACTGAAAATAGAGAGTTACTATTAAGAATTAACACGCACTTTCCCTATCCTCGTGAATATTTCAACAATTTACACATCAAAACTAATGAATATTTACCTTATAATTCATTTTTCTTGTTAAGGGAAGTCATTTATATAAAATGGTTTGGGTATCTGCAATACAGGCCATATTATCACTACATATCGTTCACCCTACTTCATTACATTAAGCGTTATGTACCTCATATTCAGTTACCGAAATCTGCTGTTGGACAATCAAGAAGGAAATAGGTGAAATAAAAAACTAAAACAAAACATTCGTTCTTTAGTGATAGAAAAAATCCATTGTGGAAATCGTCACCGCCCTGCAGACGCAGCACCAAGCCGCGCCGCGCCGCGCCGGAAGGGTTGCCTTTAAAAGGAGAGCACCGCGGCGCCAGGCCAAGGCGGGGGCAGAGCAAAGGGCCGGACGGACATTCCTTTCGGACGACGATGGCTTATTCCACTTGACGTCTGACGTGGCCCAAACGTTGATGTAAATAACTTGAAATTGTTCCCAGGAGATTTATAATCGATTTGACATCTACCAACATTGATAAATGTAAGGGAAATAACTTGTCAGTTAATACACTCTTGAGACCGAATTCATTGTTATAAACAGATTCGCAAAGTAATACGTTAAAATAATTACTGGTACAACACATGATTCAAACATTAATTATTTTAAAATAAATATGACTACTTGCAGAATAAATCATTAAAAAATATTGGTACTATTCCTTTAGAAAAAATGAACATCGCAATTCGGAACATGAGCTGGTTGATTTTTTAAATCCTCTGATAAGAATATCTGGTGTTTGGAACCTGTCAAAGGGAGAATATCTCAAACGAGCAATAGATATGAACCAGAGCGCATCAGAATCAATACCCCGTGTTATTTTACGTTTGGAAACTGCACAAAACCTGCGTGCATGGGCGCTCCATCCACGGCTGCAGCGAGCGCCGCAGGTGTCGGCGCCCGCGCCGCCGCCCCGAGGCGTCCATTTGGGCGGCCCGACGCGCCTCACGCAATTATGCGCGCGCCCGGGCGCGAACCCAAGCCCCTTCCGCTGCCAACGCCGCCGCCGATGTTGCTGCTGCTGGACAGCGCGGCCCTCGGGCGGGGTGCTGCTGACGCTGCTGCGCTCGCGCGGTCGCAGTGGCGCCCCTGGCGGTGGTTGGCGTAATGTAATAAGTGAGGTTATGCTCGCGTTGTGTGGGATAATGGGATCGTTTGCTGGCGCAGGCCTTGTTGGTACTGCGCATCGTATTGGAGTGTGAAAATCAAGGGCGTCGGGAGCAAGGTGAACAATGCGCATGACGTACGGTACGTGTATTACTGAGTCCAACAACAAATGCGGACCTCTTATGCACCTCTAATGGATTATATTATGGACCTCTAATGCGAGTAGAAATTTCTGACGAATTTTGTACTGGTAATTGGGCGATAATCCTTTCGGGGCTCTCGAAAATAAAATGAATTGGAATTAATTATTATTATTGTTATTGTTATTGTTGTTATATTTATTATTATAAAATAATATGAATAGAAAGTTTATTCGTTAATTTTTAGATTTGACAGCTCTTAGAATTATGTATTCACGAAGTATCAGTATATTATCTTAATATAAAACAATTAGGTAATTTAAAAATTTATCCTAACAAATTTTTACACTTATTCTAAATTCAGTCATAATTATCTAATCAGAGTACAGTGCGTGTGGGTCAAATATACTTGTCATTGCTACATGCTACATTCACGTTAACTGAATTTTCTCAGTTTTGTAAACGAATTATTCCGCCAATAAACAGTATGATGGCATATAAGCCAAAATGCGTGGATTCAATGACATTTTGCCCAATGAAGGTTCTTTCTGATTCACCGTTATGCACGAAATGCAGGTTGCGTGTAAGAGCATTATTACATTATCCATCGCGCAATAATAACATTAAACAGTAGTAACCACTAACAAAATATTATTGGATGCAGATGAGTATATTCCCATAATGGTTCTATAATCTGTTTCCGAATACGGGAGGTCGTAAACATAAACAGCTTTCTGAAAGTCATTAATATGTAAAATGAATCGTGAAAATATCATTCGCTAATTTGGGGACAAAAAATCACTTTCCAGAAAAAAAATTAATGAGCTTGTCATGACGTGCCTGCCCAACAATGGATTTCTTTAAATTAGAAAAACACTTTGATTGTAATGGAAAATGATTTTTTGTAATCGAATCTGACTATCGGAGAAAAAGGATTGAGAGAAAAACACATGCATTTACCTCAAGCATCGCTCATGTTATGGCCTCCGCAATTCTGCCGCGTCCTCATTACCTCTTCCTTTTCTCGTTGCCTACAGGAACATATTCTCTTGACAGCACAGGTTGCATTACCACCATCTTCATTACTATGATCAAGCCTGTCCCAGCGCACAAAGAAATTTTTGTTCAGACCGTCGTCGACACTAATATCAGATACGTCAAGACTTGACCATACTTAATCATTGCCAGTGCGTTATTTCGGCCCTTTCTGCTCATACCGAGGGTTATGTTTGCATTAGAAACAAAAATTATTATTTTTTGGATAGTCCCAGTCTGGAATTTTTTCTGTTTGTTGCCTACCTCACAACATATGTTAAGGATAATAGACAATAATCTAAATTGTTCTTATGCTGTATTAGTATTATTATTGTTTTCATTGTTATTATTATTATACATATTTCTTACATTAATACTTTAATAAATTATTTATTGTCATTTAATACTAAGATTAAGTTTTTATTTTACACAATATTAATGAATTTTGATTAATCTGTTATTTTTAAATTAATTAATTATTGTCTTTTGTGAAAATAGTGTTAGCCTGTTCATATCTATATGCCTTAGTGTTTTTAGTTTTTAAGGTTGCAAATGGTATGTATTTTCATATCCGGTTCCTTTTTTGGTGGTGTCAGTAATGGTATTGATAGTGATAGTAGTAAGAATGTGATAATTATCTTACAAGTAAGTAGAAATAACAATCTGTAATTTTTACATCTCTTCAATGTAGAATTTGTTTTGAAGTAAAAAATAGAACATTTTCTAAGTTGAATTAATTGTAAACTCGCACCGGAAGCTAGCATGTACCTCACTCAGGCATGATATATATTCTCGTCTCGCCACCCAACATTTTGCTAGTACCAGTCATGCTGTGTGGATGGTGCAGTGAATGGGTTGAGTTGTTTTTGATGTTGCAAGGTATGTAATTTTTTGTAATAGATAATAAGGAAATTGTAAATATTCTGCAACTTCGCTAAAAATTGTTTCTCATACGTGTGTTTTTTGGTAACATTATTCTTGAACAGTGTTGTTTTCATTTTCTTTTATATTAGCCCTGAGGATGGAAATAAAAGTTTCCGAAACGTTGGCAAACAACTAGTGAAATTTTTTTTGACCAAGCCCTGTTAACCTGCTTTCAAATTATTATTATTATTATTATTATTATTATTATTATTATTATTATTATTATTATTATCATCATCATCATCATTCCCTTCTTGATTCTTCTCTGAAGTTACAATCAGAACAATTGTTTCTTCAAAACTGCTCCATCCCAGCCAATCCTTCGACACATTATTTTCTCAACAGGGTCATCATAGTAACCAAACCAAAACCAAATATAGACATGGCATGTTGTTACTAGTATATCAACATCACCCATCCATCAAAGTCACTGTCGCTTACTCACGCTTGCATGGACCAGTCACAGCAGCACCCCTTTCCCCATTCTCACATATCTCATTCATAAGGATAGCACCGTTAACATTTATCATCAGTCGGGGCAAATCACGTGAAACTCGGAAGAATGATATTTTCCATTCTGTTTCAACGCATGAATCCCACTTTGTTCATCCAGACTGTGCAATTTGATAACAGAAAAATAACATTTTTGGAAATATGTTTTCCCAATCCCTCCATCTCATGCACACACCTCTGATACAAACATTTGGTAGAGAGTGGACTGCGTTGAGAACGACTTATGTTCGTACACTTTGGATCAAACACGTCCCTGTTATTCCAGTCACCGAATGCTCGTCTTGGCCACCCAGAATCATCAGTAGGGGCGGATTTTGATGATCTAAAACATCACCAAAAATGAGTAATAAAATGCTCTTAAAATGTTTTTAAAATGCCTTAAAAGCAAAGAAAAATTACGTAAAAAATTTGATGAAAACCATTTCACATGAGCAACTCATGCTGTTGGATAGGTCTCTAATGTAATCGAGGTTTAATTCTTTCGTTCAAGTGAACTCAGCTTGCAAACTTTTGGTTTGGACTGGATCAGGAAATCTTTGTATTTAGATATTTTGAAATCCGCCGAACCGACAATGGTGACGTCACAGGAATCTTAGGTTACATACAACTGCTGACATCACAATTTCTGAGCGAAGAAATTGAATATGCTTCAAGAATTCTATGAAGACTATTTATTGCATCTCGTAAATATTATTTGTAGAAAGTACCATTAAAATGACATTAAAATAGATGAAATCATCAAAAAAGCACTAAAAATGATGGGAAAAGATAAAAAAAATTGACAGCCGAAATAGACAAAAAATGCAAAAAAAACGTATAAAAATGGGGCTTTTCGTTTTGTCATAACATAAAATGAATTCTTATACTAAACGGCATTGTTATAAAGTGGAAAAAAAGGCATTTAATTAAAATCTAATCATCAGCCTCCTAATCATCAGAAACCAAGCTTCACTTCTGCCCTCTACTTCAACCTACGCCTCCACAGCGCAACCTAATGAACCAACATACTTTTTCTCAATTCCATTCCTGTTTTCCTAAAATCGCCCTTTCCTGCACACACCTCTGATTTACACTGTAGTAACCGCACGGAATTAAGACGTTCAATATTTTTGGGTCACACGCCTTTATCATTCTAGCTACTTCGACTTCCAGCTTAAATGAAGTTCTAACCTCGGCCGATACAAATAAAACTTATGTTAGACAAACCGAGTTCCCACCAGGCTTCCTTGAAGTTCTCCAGCAACCTCTGTCTCTCACTCAACCTTTGCTTCAACGTTATTCTAACAATTTATTATCATGAAGCAACCAAAATCATTCATTTCCAGCTATGGCTAGATGGATGAGGAACTGAACAAAGTTAACCCCAGCCACCCAATTAATTCATTTCCCTCTCAACACCAGCAAACCGTCACCTCCGAGCTATTATCAACCCACACCTCCTTCACCATGTCGTCTGACACCCCCTTTTCCTCAATCATTTCATGATTTCCTAACCTCGCCCTTCCCTGGACATATCTCCGATTGCCACACGTCTAAGACTGCACTGCACCATAGTCGTCCATTCTTTTTGGGTCAAACGGGCAACCCACGTCTTGCCCTCTCCGCACGAGCAGCAACCCATCACTTCCGCGCCCTTTTTCCGCCCACCGCCTCCTCCACCACGACGCCCTCGGAAGGCGGCTTGAGTAGGAACCCTTGTCGCGGAGCGCGGGCGCGAGCGGCGGCGCGAGCGGCGGGGCGTGGGGGGTCTTTTCGGTCCCGCGGCGATCACTTTACGAAACCGGAATTCCTCCGGCGGGGCCCCGCCTCGCATGCGAGGCACACGGCCCGCGCGCCCTCGGGCCCTGAGGGCTAGGGCGCCGCCCGCCCGCGCTGCTGTCAGCCGCCGCAAGGAGAAAATAGACGAGAAGGTTCTTTATTGGGAAAAGGGCCTTTCAAATCCTATCACGCTCCACGGGGGCGCGCTATTTCCCAGACGAGCTCCAATGACCCATTTTTTTCTTGGGCGGTCTTCATCCATCTGCGGAACTGGCTTGCGGTCGAGTTCAAGTACAAGCTCACAATGTATTCTACCTAAGTATGAGATTGAAAAGAAGAGGGGCAAGCTGAAATAATAAATTTGGACATTTTAGGACAATTTTCTGGCTGAAACTACAAAAAATCTGAAAAAAAGCCAACAGCCAGTTTTACTTAATATATTAGATCGATTTATGGAATTTCATCAATAAATGAATAAATAAATCATATGATTTATACATTCTCCACAACTTCATTCACTTCAGCTCACTGAAGAGTTTTGTGAGTTCTGCAATATGGTTGGTAAGAGATGTTTGTGGTTCTGTTTGAACAATACCTATATGTGAATTAGACATTTTTATAGTAATATTTCTTTGTAAACAGTTTACTTTTGTGTAAAATCTTCTAATACGGAAGAGCATTCTCAAACCTTTCTCATATAGCTAAAAATGCATTTGGAAACGTTCAATTAAACTCTTATCACATGGCTTCATGTAGCCTACATTAATTCAGTGTTTTTTGTTTTGTTTTTTTCACATAATGTATTCCGAGTTCTTTCGTCTACAAGACCTTCTTCGAAGTTCCACACTAACTGTAAATTTCTCCACTTTTGGTAGCAGTATATGCAGGCGACCAAACCCCATCCGAAGTGCTCGGAAAACCCCGCCGCCCCGCGCCCGGCGCTGCGTCTGCGAAGAATAACCACCGCCGCGCCGCTTCGCCCGGCTGCCCCTCGCCCACGCCTCCGGCGCTCCCGCCCCTGCCGCCGCCGCACAGTGGGACTAAAGGAAACCGCCCTCAATGCATTTTCTTATTCTTCATGCGCTGCACATTGAAACTGGGCACTAGTGACATAACATCAATTTATAAATATTCTTAAATGTAGGTTACAATACTATTTAAATATTTACTCAACAGTCCTGAACATTTCAACAATATTGTTAGCTTATTTACTTAGACATACCATACGTAAAACCGTTAGCATCATATTTACAGAGACTCAGAATAAATTTTACAACTTCTAGGGCATGTACAGTCGTCGAAAGTGATCACATTTTGCCAATGTAATGTGGGAATTTGCAGATAACGGCAGCATGATTCATACTTGTGCCGACAATTGTTAGACAACCCCGCATGCACAGATGTTTAGCAGGTACATGAAATCTTCTGAACTGCATCAGAACATGATCTGCTAAAGATCTTTGCATAAGCAGTTGCCTAAAATTATGTCAAAAGACACTTGTGAATTGCGTTACACGAAATATCCCACTATAATTTTATTTGTATAAGGTGTTCATTTTCGACACTACATTTGTAGCTCTTATTCGGAAACACCTGTATCTTAGAGACTATTGTGGGTCAGAGCAGAAGAAGATTTAGACGTGAAATAGATAAGACCAGATGTGCCCCCAGGGAAGTGCACTGGGTCCTTACCTCACCTTCCAGTACACGAGTGACATTCCACATAGTGAGAATGTAATTGTGGCTACATCACCTGATAAATGCAAAGATCTGTCTTAAAAGTAACATTTTCTGAATTATCCAGGCAATAATTTTTAAAACATTTATAATTCCTTAGGTTCCATATCTGTGATTACAATTGCAAAAGATATCGGATGGGGATTTAAATGTTATTTGACAATGGGCTGAATGGACAAGGTAAGCTTTATTATTTTTCGGAACACGACTTTTGTAGAGATTTTAATTTTAATAAAAAATGTTTTCTTCGAACGATATATTGCTTTTAAATTAATGTCTTTCAACCAAAAAGTAAAATGTGCACGTATAAAAATAACATGTATGTTTTGTTTTCATATTATTTTATGGTTTTATTTCCATTCTGATTTCAGAATACTACTTGTAAAAAAACGTCTTCACTAACATCAAAATAAAGTTCCGATTTCGTTTATACCCTACGCTCTTGTACTCAATTTCATGCAGATTAATTAGCATGTAATGTAATGTAATAAAAGCCACTTATTACAATGTAATATAATAATAGCCCCATGTAATGAAAAATTGTATCTCCCCCTATCCCATAAGGTTTATGGTGTTAAGAGTAACGTCTACAATACATGTTTTCAATACTTCACATGACAGAAGGCACATTTCGATGAAACATATCGTCAGAGAGGGTAACACATTTAAATAACACATTTAGAAAGAAAAGTGATAGTTAGGGAACTCGGTGGGAATAATAGCTTCTACTCGTTGGGAGCTCTGTTTGCTGTCTGCAATTTGCGCCAGCTGTTCTATTTGGCCCTCGAGCGCGCCACACTCCCCGCGGGAGACGCGCCCTGCTGCGCCAACCGCTGACCACCGCCGGTCACCATTGGCAACCGCGACGCTGCGACGCCGCGGGGCGTCCGGCTCCAGGAACAAAGCCATTTTTCGATTCCTGGTTCCGGCGTCAGATTCGTTTTTATATCGTAGCGAGGGTTAATAGGTTTTGTGTGAACCGTATTTCAATACGCTTTGGGAAAGCAGTTTTGTATCTGTTGCGTTCACTGGGTCATATCTGGATTTGTAATAGTAGGTTTACCACTTGTAACAAAGGGACGCGAATTGCGGCTGAGGGAAAGGTTATGGTATGGGGAATTCGGATTACTGTTTTACGTGGTGGGCTACTCGAAATATTGTGTACCGCAATCCTGTGCACCCAGAACGATTTTTTAAACCCAGCAAAAAACTGATTACGAAGCCCAGATATGAAATAATTAATCACTGCTGTAACAAACCGTTATGCTCTTTTAACCAAAAAAGAGCCAAAAAAAATCTTATCGGCGAGTTCAACCGATTAAAGTGAGTCTAAACATCGATTCAAAATGAATAATTGGATCGAAACATCTATTAAAAGAGGACAGTTGGAAAGATAATAGTATAGGGCATTTACATTGTCGGTTTTTCTCTTAGAACTTTTTCTATTCTGCAGAATCCCATTATCAGCTACGCAAGTCAAGGCGGTCTAAAGCTGAGTGACCGACCGTCCTCAAAGGGATGTAAGACCCAATCGGGAGGAAGAACTCGCAGACAGGAGTCAGTGACGAGTCCTATTGAAGTTGGAGAGGATAGTCTAACTATGGGAATCTCGAATTTGCTGACAACAAGGCGAGTCAGCAGCAGTGGTGGTACCTTCCAATGGCGAATTCAATTTTTAAAAATTATCGTAAGAAACAGTAAAAATTGTATGTGACGTGTGAGCGTATGATAAGTGGAAAGAAACCCGTTGTAAGATACACAGTTTAAGGAAGTAGTACATTGAAGACTGGTGAGATATTCGAACTTCTATTAGCGGCGGAAATGAAAACGATGGCAGAGAAAATAACAACGACCAAGATGCATGGCATCGGCGTTGGGCGCGGAGAGAGCTTGCGCGTGGAAGGCGTCGTGGCTGGCACACGAGGATACCACACGACACCGGGATGGTTACTGGAGCTGATAGGGTCAGGCGGTGTAGATCAGCATCGTGAGATTGCCACATCACTGAGTACGGACACAGCGATGAGGCTTCCGGGTGGACAAGCGAAGACACCGGTAACGGCGGCGAAGTACACAGACAGCGAGGGGACTGAAGAAACTGCAGGCAGAACAGGCAGTCAGGATTCGGGAGAATGATTGATTGTTTCCGAGTTCGTCAGCTGATATGGTAATGAGCCCCGTTAGTGTAATTGTTTTTCGCGGGAGATGGCAGAGTTCTACCCCCGCTGGATGGTGAGGACCAATACGATGAATATGAAAGAATACGAGGACCTCTAAGTATCACCTTCCATCAGGACATCGCCCCCGAAGGGACAAGCTCTTCGCTCTCGACTGATCCTCCGACATGTGTGGTAGTGAAGTGCATGTAACTGTAAGTTGGTGTAAGAGGAGAGGATAGAAGAAGAGAATATAGGGAGCGGTCCTTGACCATTTGTTAGGGTGCTGCTCCAGTATTCGCCTAGTATTGGCCGGAGAAACTACAGAAATCTACCGATCAGAGCAGCCAGCCGCTCGAAATCTCCTCCAGACATTACCCTAGGACCTCCCGGTAGAGTTGCTGCAGAGTCAGTAGCAATGCTGGTTCTGAGCTAACTCCGCCGATCCAGCGTGATGAAGGATCCAGAAGATCCCAGCAACGGCGGATCCAGGCGTCCTCGTCCCCCACATCCAGAGGGCCCTAATGGGACTGGCGCGGAGGCGGCGCGGGACGAATGTGTTCTGTCTTTAGATAATGGGTGCCGGCCAGGGGTTGAAGGGGGCGTTGCGTGGAGACGCGCGGCAGAATAGGGCAGGGAATATCACGCGTGAGCACTGCGCGCTGAGTTGGCGCTACCTCCGCTGCCGCACTCCCTCTCGCGAGGGAGAACACAGTGGTTCAAACGCACCAAAAAGCGGGCGTAAAAGAAACGCATCTAAAGAACATTACATTGGTCGATCCATATTGTAGCATTCTAGCAGTCAGCGAGCTTGCTTTCTACGTGCGAACTCTGGAGTTCACAATCAGGACACTGCATGTGAAATTTTTGAAGGGCAAAATGTGTTTACGGAAGTTTTCTGCGAATCTGTCGCCTGCCCCGCAATCTAGTACTTTCCGTTTTCCATCATTTCATGAATATTATCCTCCACTTATCCTCACACTAACTGTCGTACATATTTTAGCCTTCCTTTGGAGAGAAACATAATGAATATACAATATATTAAACTTCCAATAATACTAAACTGAAAAAGATAGTCTCCTTCCAAGAACAAGAAAATATTCGTGAAACAATAGTACAAAGAACTGATCCCACAAGAAGAGATTCACTGTTGTACAGCTAATACATTGTTCTAATCTTGGTATACATGTGAGTTTCAGCAATTGAATAAATTTCTAAATAACTTTTGACAATCTCCATCTTTAAAATTACAAAGCATTAAAAATAAACACGCATAAAATGTAAAATTGACGAATGGCACGAGTACAAAAATCGTATCGTTTCAGTTAAATGCATTATCTTCTTTTCTTTGTATCGTTTTCGCTTTCTTTTTCATGATCGTTTTGCAATTCCGAGTGCTCTGTGCAAGCGCCGGGCGGACCGGCCATTTCGCGCGCCGGGGACGGCGCGTGCGGTCACGGCCGCGCACACAAGAGCGCGGCGGGCGAGCGGGGGGGGTGAGGGTGCGTTCTCGCTCCAGGCGATTGAGGTAGTTGCTTCTGTTAGAGGGAAGGTTACGTAGAACCCTGCTTTGTGAATGCTGACAAAGTTGTTTAACGTGCAAATCATTGCTGGTCAATGATTCCGAAATTTCATTTACGAGGATTGAGGCAGAAGACATGGCAACTATTATTTTTCTAAAAGAAATGTTATCTGATCAAACAATATATTTTTCGCATGAAAGAAATGATGTATTAATGTGGGTTCACAACAACAGATGGGTATGTGCATGTCTCTATTAACTCAGAGAGCAATGTGAAATCAGTTGTCTGACTATCACTGTGGGGGATGTATATTACCTGTTTCGAGCAGCGCTCATACACCAACACAGCAGTTCTCCATGAGAGAAAAACCCGAGAATGTGACAGAGAATTGGTAGCAGGTACTGGGAATAATGCCCTACCATACCGGACAGTCGCGAGATGGGTAGCTTTCTGGGAGGAGATGTAGCAACGAGAGATCAGCAACGCATGGGACGTTCTGTACGTTTGCGGACCAACATGGCACATGCTGTAATCGAACATCTGTCTAATCGGGACTTTAAAACGGACATGTAATGCTTCTGGAATTTTGTAAACTTGTTAATGCTGTTGTTAATGCTTTGGAACATGAAATCAGTACTGTCATTTAAAATACCTTAGTAAATATGAAAAAACCTATTTCGGTGTTTCGTTAAATGCCCGTGTACTTAGTTCATACCTTCTCCTTTTGTGTGTGTATTTCATATTTTACACCCGTGCTTGTATTCTCAGAAAAATATTGTTGCCATACCTTAGGCCCCAATCCTCGTATTGTGTTAGAAGTAATTTTTAGTTCTGGTAGATGTGAATCAATAGAATTATATTGAATGTCAATTGAAAAAAGGCAAACTTAAATATTTGTGATATTCATAAGTGCTATGTAATGCCTTAAGAATGTTTTATTCCAAACTTTTTAAAATCAATTTGTTGCGGACTATTGTTTAATAATAAATTAAAATTTTAAAAAGCGCCAAAATTATTATACTATCTCAAATATCTTGTGTATTCTGAAACGTTAGACCCTATTTTGTTGGGTTATCAATGTAGCCTTCTCTCCTTGAATTCTATGTTCCGGAGTAGCTAGGTAGCTCCCCCGGAACACAAATAAAACAATCAGTTTAATGGTTACATTAATGGTAATCGTCAGATGTAAGACAACAGAAAGAATACGTTTAGTCACGAGAGACATTAAGGAACAAATAACTTTTTACTTCAATTTTCCAGAAAAAAAGCAAAGCGATGCAGCATCGAAACTATTGCATTGACTCTGCGTGTATAACCAACATAAATAATTCCTCCTACCTCAAACTCCCAAACATCTCCATATCCTATGCTAAACCCCTGAACGAACAATCGAAAAAGTACCTGCGGGCCTTTCCCACCAAAACGCCGTGACTGGCAGACTTTGCCTGTCGCTTTTGTCCCGCTCCAGGGAGATAGAGGCACGGAACCCGGAACAGGTGACAGTCATAATAAGCGCACGCGCACCCTCCCACCCCAACGATATCCGCGTACCTCTCCGGAACGAGGGCCTGGGGACGGAGGCAGGAGAGGGCAGTGGAGGGGAGGAAGGCTGGCCTATTACGTCGTATCTCGCGGAGGCGTCCCCGCCTGGCACGGCCGTCGCCCTGCGCTATTAACCGACATCCCCCTCGGGGTCTAGGGAGTATTAGGAAAAACCCATCAGCCCTGCGCGTGTATGTGTGCGCGCGCGGGGCATAGGGCGCGTCCCCTCGCGCCGCCCGCGGGCGCGCCAAGGGCGAGGGGCGCCGCGCGGCGAGCGATAGAAATCGCCGGCGGAACGGCAAACATTAGCCGAACGCTTGGGCGGCGGAGGCGCCGTTGTGGCGAGGCGTGGGGAGATGTGCGAGCGTTTAGGGGCGTGCGGCGAGAATATGTGCTCTGCGCGGGAAGACCGTGTATCCAAGTATATTGATTAATGAAATAACGTAAATATGGCTTCTATCGACCTGTTTCATGTAATCTGCTTTCTTTGATAATTGCATGTTTAAGAACAGGAAGGAAGTATAAATAGATAACAATGTAACATTAACCTGAAACGTACTCCAGGGAGGTCAATTTTATGAAGTAGATAATGCAACCACAAAATACATGTTTTGTATTATTTTCTTTGTGAAAATCAAAATTCGTCATTGGTGAAATAAATGGGTAGCGAAAGAGATAAATATCAAATGCAAAATTTTTTTTAATAAATATGGTGCCGATAGAAACATCACATAATTTAAAAACAGAAGATGATGACCCAATTAATGTTTTTATTTTTAATTTACTTCGCTTTAATTTTAAAAAATGTTTATATTTTGTCGCATTTATTTCATTGTAGACATTACAAGCATATTTCACAAAATAGTATCCCGAAATCATCATTTTTGCAGAATTTCATTCTAATTCTAGGAGAGTACAAGACTTCATTTATTAAACGAATTTCGCCAGATAACTGTCTCCAAGGGACAATCACACACGTGAACATAGCAAGTAAATATTTTAGATATATTTGTACACTTGGTGAAATTCATGTAATTCTGATTAATTGGATAAATTCATTTTCATACTCAATATTTGGTTATTTTATACGTATGTTTTCGTAAAAACAAAGAGAATAAAGGAGGACGAGTAAAGCCACCGCCTCACAGAAAATGCAGATGTCTCCGCATCGGGCAGAGTCGCCGGTCCCAAGAGGCCTCGCGCTCCCCATAGCCACATCGCTCCGCGCCCCCAGCACGCGTGTGGCCGCGTGCACCGGGCTCACGCAATTTGTATAGGGGGCGCTGGAGGCGATAGCACGCCGGCGTCCCAGGCCCCGCGGTCGCGACCGGCCTATCGCGCGTCGGAGACGAATCGCTATGCAAATGCTAGCAGATTACAGGATTTAGCTTGGGGTGGATGCGCTTCCGCTTGCTGCGCCGGCGACCGCAACAATGACGTCTCGCCTCGGATACTTTGCGTTCCCCCCGCGGCCGCCGGATCCGAGCGCAGCCTGGGAGCCTGAAGCTGCAGCCTTGGGGGACGCCCGGAACCGCTACGCTTGGCTTCACCTAACAGGATTTCGCTTAAAATCCGTTGAATTCGCTTCTATGCAAATCAATGTTGCCCACATCGGCATTCAAGCCAGTTTTATTAATCTCTCGAGCCTCTGAACAAATAATTAGCCTCATTAGTGCAAAGAACCAATTAACGTATTCCATATGTTGTGTGCTGGTGAATTTAATGGATCACAACAAAGATGAAACTTACATGCAAAGAATTCCTGATGCATTTGATATGTTTTAAACCGCATATCCAATTTGCTATGTTTTAAGCTACTATTGATTACTAGCCGCACAAACAGATTTGATGAGAAGGTTTAAGATACTGAAGATTTTACAAGTGTTTGTTTTGTGCGGGAGATGTGCGACTAAACATTTTGTTCAGACATCACTTATTCAACATGAATGTTTATAATAAATAATTTAATGAATGTTCAATGTCTGATGTGAAGTAGTGAAAAGTCTGAAAACTGTTACTCTTTAGCACGCGTGCGCGTGCGTGTGTGTGTGTGCGCGCGCTTGAGAGGGGAGAGGTAGTTGGATGCGCAGGCACACCGCGTCGCCATCAACGTTATCCACGTTCCTTGGAGGATTGCATCGCTCCCCGCTGACGCAGCGCCGCCTATCTCCCCGCTTCCCCGGAAACCAGCGTTCCCGCCGCGTGCCGCTCCTGGTACTGCGTCGCTTCCCCTCATACCACCTGGCCTCCGCATCACCGCGTCCGATCTAGGGAGCTCCTTCCTGCCTTACCTCGGGAGACCGTCCTCCCCTAGCCCTCACTCTTATCTAACAGCCACTCCGCTTTCATTCATCCCTCCGCTTTCGCGTTTTATTCCTTGTGACAACGCAAGCAATGCTCCCTTCTTTTTCGCAGGAAAACTTTCGAATGCTTCCATAGCATGGGTTTTCGAAACCTAAAATAACAATTGGCACCTATGAAGCAACATTAAATTTTGCCTAAAAATTGGCAACATTATTGTCTTCTTAAATATTTTTCACTTTACTTCTTACTTTTTTACTTTCTCTCCGCTTCCGAATTTTGTCATTACGTGTTCCTTTCCACTTCTACGCGTGACTGCTTTTGAAATCGTTTTGCAACTTGTTCATGTTTCGCTTCTCCTTCACATTCTATCGGGATCATCAGATCTCGGCGGGTACCCACAACCGCAGTCGAAACTTTCACTTCAATGGTACCTTCGGCGGAAACGCAGTTTTCGATAAATTAGTCGGGTTTGTTCGCCTCCAAAAAAGATTCTCCGTACCGCTGGGTTGGGTCTTATAGACAGTTCCGTCCCCACAAACTCGTCACGTCTTCGGATATATCCGCGCGGCTGCAACCCACTGCGGAGGCTCAGACGTCGATGCTGGAGATGGCGATGGATGGGCCGCAGCGGGTGCACGGAATGGGGACGTGATGCGGGCGGCGACGTGTGAACAGAGGCGGAGAACTAGAACGTGGGCGTGTGGGTTTGGGACGGCGAACGCGAGAAGACAGCTTATGGCTGAGTCGAATGCCTATCTCTGCTGCGAACGTCTCGTGGTGTGAAGAATGCTCAAAGGAATGAGCCGATTTCTCTTGTAAGCTTCTTAACTGACACGTATTTGCTGAGGGGGTTTCATGATGAGACAACAAGACTACCAGTGAGAACATATAATTCAATCTAATATGTTTTAGATGATTTTTCCGAGGTTAAAACTTTTTTTAAACCTTTTATTTACGATCACGATGTGCAGAGAGGAGAAAATAAATAAGAAAAGAAAAGAAAATATGTTGAATATCAGGAAAAATATGAGAATAGCTGTAATTATCCCTGTGAATTATTCGAATTATATTCCATTAAAAAACGGTTGCAAAGAGAATATCTCTTTGACAAGCAGAATAGCGACCGAGAGCATTAGTACTTTTTCGGTTTGCTATTTTGCTCTCTAAATTATTTTAATTCCTTCCTCAAAGAACTTACTTTCAGAGGAGATCTGTATTCCAATACTGGAAATAAACGATTCTCTGGAATTTCATGTGGGCAAAACTTTGAAAGAGGATTTCCAACGGTCTCGATATTTTACCCTCATTCTTACTGCCATTTTCATTGTACGAAACTTTTCACGGACCCATCATCATTGATCCTATCCATCACACATATATTCACAATGAAGGCCACACCGACTTACATACGGAGAGAGAAAAGCAAAATGATCATTCCAAGCATTTTGTATTTTGGCAGTATGAGGTATAGGGTTCTCGTCTCGAGAACAACTGCACCTCACACTCTCCTCGCCGCAAACGTTCCGTTTCCAAGCTCGATGCCTCTTCCTTCCAAGCTGCCTGTTCCGCCTTCGCAGCCCGTGAACCAATACTCCTGCCGGCGCGGCGTTCTCTGCTCTCGAGGCAAGCGCGCCGAACAATACAATTCGTCACAACGCCCTGAGATGTGGCTTAAGCGGGCCTTAAACAAACCTCCTTAGAGCCGCAGTTATGCGCGCCGCCGCAAGGCGTGGCAGTGTCGCGTCGAGCGCGGTGACGAGTTACTGGCACGACGGAAAATAAAAGGGAACGCGCCCGCGCGCTGGGTCGTTTGGTGCTTGTAAGAACGCCCCCGGAAGGAAAAATAAAAACAATAAAAACGTGAAAAAATAAAAAAGGACTGCCTCTTATACCCCGTTACACTGAACGCTGCACTTGTCAGGTCGCAAAACAAGCAAAGGCGTTGGGGCGCACGGCACGGCCGCCGGCCGTCGCGAATTTTTAAATACGTCTCCGCAGCACACTCGCGCTGTGTCTCACCACATAAGCAAAGAGCTCGTTATGACGCGAAGATTTTTTGAATGTATTCTGGAATTTGATGTAGGAGGTAGAAGTCGGACAACAGCAAAACTGTCGCTTTCAAAACAGGCTAGTAAGAAGAAAAATGCTGTAAATTAGTGCCTGGCAAACACAATAATTCAATTAAGATGACGTTAAGTAATGGAGGTGTAGTAGCTGCGAATGTGGAAAGAACATTATTTGACTTCGTGTCACCCGTTAACTAGCCTTAGCCGACGAAAAGTTTTTTTTTCCCTTCATAGCCTCAAATCTTGACAACACTAAAAACAAATGGAACTAAAGAAAGATCTTCGAATTATCAGTTAATAAAGCCTAACTTATTTTCAAATGCTGACAGATCCATTTGCATCAGAGGTGTCACGCGACCAAGAGAGTTATCACGACGTCATTACAGCGAGACCTGCAATTTAAATCAAGGCAAATTCTTTCATTATAGTGTAGCAAAGCCTCGCCCAGAGGCCCAGATCAGGTTTGGAGCAATCATCACACCTTATGCCTCGCCTACTCGTACCATTACTCTGAGAGTAATGTCACACCAAAAGAGTGACACAAGTGCAGTAATTTTGAAGGGCGAGGTTGGTATTTGAAACTGAAACAATAGTTACATGAATGTTCTTCTTAACATAAATCATTCCCTCGGCAATGCAATCAATATTTTATTCAGTTTGCACTACGCATTCATATTTTAGGATACATCGTATTTCACGACAACGAGCGATAATACATATAAGGTTTACTACCCAAATGATGGAAGAATGTATTTTCTAAACATTGCAGGTATATTTAACATTTTCAACAACGTACTAAAACACGAAAGTGCACTTCATGTTATTATTTATTTTTCAAACGTCGAAAAATGCCAGGAGAATTATAACCATCGTAGTTTAATTTCCAGAATATCAATGCTCCCATCCTCTTGTCTCTTCAAACAGCCTTGCCGTTGAGATATGATTATAATTAGGTAGGAAGATACAGTGAGAATTGAGAATAATGATGGAGCAGGATATATAATAAGAGATAAGGGGAACGGGAGAACGTTAAGGAAACTGCCAAAAACAATTTATTTTCCTGCATAAATTGCACAGGGATCAACGGGGATTCGAACCCCCGGAACACAGAAAGGTAGCAATCTAAGATAGGGAGGCAGTGTCGGATCCAGGGGAGATTTGGAACCATACTCCCCCAAAAAACCTAGAGTTTTCGTTTGTTCGTTTTTCCTCCCTTTACTTGGCAAAATTGATTTATTTATGTAACAATTAGGTAATTATTTAAAAATAATATTGTGTAGTATCATACATGCACTTCAATAGTAATATATAATATAACAAATACGACCGGGAGCGGTAGCTCAGTGCATCAACTGATGTCACTGCAGCGCCACTGACCGGAAGGTCCTAGGTTCGAGTCCTGACGGCGGCAGGATTTTCGACCCTAGCTTTCCAGCTAGGTCGAATTCAGTCGCTGCCTGGAGGAGAATTCTAGAGGCCGGCTGCTCTGATCGGTAGTTTTCCGTGGTTTCTACGATCAACACCAGGCAAATGCCGGAGCAGTACCTTAACAAACGGACCGCGAGCGATCATTCCTTCCTCTTCCTTGGTCTATCCTCTCTCATTACACACACACACACACACACACACACACTCTCTAATCAGCACTACACTATCACACTTGCCCGGGAGCTTAGAGCTTGTCTCGACTGGGGCGGTTCCCCGCTGGTGGGAGTGGTCAGTCCTGGTTAGGAGGAAATCGCTAGCCGACGGTAGGCTGGCGCTGGATCTAGCCATCCAGCGGGGGAAGACACTACACTTATGGGACCAATGACCTAAGTTGATCGCGCGCGGTCCGTGGCCCTTTTGCTAGGGTTGTTGGAGAAACCTTTTCGAGCAGCTGGCCGCTCGAATTCTCCTCTCCCCTTACACACACACACACACACACACACACACACGCGCACGCACGCACACGCACACACACACACACACACACACACACACTTAACATGCACTACACTACCTCATATTCCGGGAAACCGATCGAGAGCTTAAGAGCTTCTCCAGACTGGGGAGGTGCCCCGCTGGTGGGAGAGTCCTGGTTAGGGGGAAAAACCCCACTAGCCGACGATAGGTCGGCGCCGGATATCGTCATCCAGCGGGGACAGATCACCGCCACCTTGTGTGCTTGTGCACTACACTTACGGAACTAATGGTCTCTCTCTCTCTCTCTCTCTCTCTCTCTCTCTATATATATATATATATATATATATATATATATATAATGTTGTACAAATATGTTTACTATTTAACAAAAATCTATGATGCCCGCTCCCATCGGGTGGATCCGCCCTTGGCGGGGAGGGGGGGCACCCACGCTCAACGTCCTGCCTAAGAAGCACAATTCTTCTCGAGATCTCCCGCGCCTTCCTTCCAGTGCGACACCCAAGTGGGCGAGGCGGAGTCTTGGGGAACGCCCTCTCGGGACAGGCGCTGGAGCGCGCCCCGCAGCTGCGCGCCGCCCACGTGCCCTAAGCGGAGCGCGCCGCCGTCGCCGCAGCCAGAGCCTGTCGCGCGCACGGAGCGACAGGCAACGGAACGGTCCACAGTGGGTGCTGTGGGGGTGGGAGAGCGGGGCAGCGGAGAGTGGAGAGGGGAAAACTCGGGAGATATATACCGGATGGGTTTAGCTCAGAACCAGCATTGACTACAGCGGATCTGCCCGGGAGGTCTTAGGGTTTGAGTCTCGAGTAGGGTGGCTTTTCGATAGAGCTGTATAGTTAGGTCGAGTTCTGTCGCTGTTTGGAGAGAATTCTAGCAGCCGGCTGCTCTGATCGGTAGTTTTCCGTGGTTTCTCCTATCAATACTAGGCGTGTGCCGGAGCAGTATTCTATCAAAAGGGCTACGGTCTGCGCGCGATCTTCCTTTCCCATTCCTTGTCCGATCCCATTACACACATACTCACATGCATTATACTTCCACACATGTCGAGAGATTTGTTTAGAATTTGTCCCGCCTGGAGCGATGTCGGCTTGTAGGAGAAACCAGGTTGGGGAAAATCCACTAGCCTACGGTAGATCGGTGCTGGACTTTGCCACCCATCAGGACAAGATCGCCGCTACCTTCCGAGCAAAAACCTGCACTACACGTACGGGACCCATGACTTAAGCAGTTGCCGAGCCTTGATTTATCAATCAAGTCACTAGTAAACAACCAATCAATAATCGTTGGAGAAATGAGTGAGAGCGGAAAATGTAAAGAGCAGAATATTATTTGTGATGAGGGGTTGAGGAAAAGAAGATTGGGTGAAATGGATTAAAAATGAAGAGATGGGAAGCAGGTTTGCGAGAATTTAGAAATTTCAGGGAGGAAAGGCAGAATGGATAAATAGAAAAGTGATGGAAATGGCTTAGAAAATTCGTTGAGTGTACAATGTGCTGAGGAATAATGAAATACGGATGGAGGAAATGGTGAAGCAGCAAATGTTGCACAGTGCGGCGGGGCGTGCGGTGGATGAGTGAAATGACATGAATTGGTTATAACTAGGAAACGGATTTCCATGTAATTACATGTTTTTACACAAACTAGCAACCAGCATTCAATTATATTTTTTAGAGTTTACAAGACATTCTGAATGAATTAGAACTACTTTTATTTTACATATTTTTTACATATTTTGGTATAATTACATATTTTTACATATTTTACCAATTAATACATATTTCGCTACATTTTAATATATTTATACGTCGTAACGGAACGTTTCAGACGCGCGTTTGCAATATATGTTGCAGAATCATCTTTCTTATAAACCAAATGTAATGCTACTTCGCTTCTATGACCACCATATCTTCGCCATGAATTGTCAAACTTATCTCCCCAAACCCTTACTGCTTACTCGGGATAAAGGATTGTGGATTTTTGTGAATAGAAGTATTTGCAACTACGTTCTTCCTTATGTTTCAAACAACACGTTAGTTACTCGATCAAAAACTAACAAATATTTTTTACAGTAAATTTTCTTACCGCGTTGTTCGATTTGCAGGGATAGGTGTATACCCTTGAACCCCTTCCCTTGGGATCCATCACTCGCTACACGGTTGTACTATTCACTTGTACACCGGCTTCTCGTAAATATTGGAATATATACTAAAAACGTATTTTATATTTCGAATAAAATTCTTATATATGAAGTTTATAGTACAATTACTTCGTAGAGATAGAACCTACTTTCAGCAACTCCGAATCCTTGTTAAGGACTGATCGGATTTTATGGTCAGGAAATGCTTGTAGAGAACAATTTTAAACACAATAATGTATTTTTATTTTACATATTTTCTATATTTTCTTACATGTTTTGGAAAAAATAAGCACATATATATGTACATATTTTGCATTTCTTTATTACAATAAAATCCGTTCCCTAATTATAACACAGAGTGCGACATGAAGGCATTCGCCCGTATAATACAAGACTGAATGAATGACAAAATGCAAGACAAGCTTGGCTTAGTCTACCAAGCGGAACGCCAGCGGAGTGACTGTCACGAATAAACGACTACGTCGCAAGAGCTATGAGAGGAATCATGATTCCCAAGAGGGAGAGGAAGAGCACTTGTTGTCACAGATCTGCAATAAACCATATGTAGATTTTCCGACACGAACCATTGAAGAGGAAGTGAGTAAGACAACAGGATATCGCGGAATAACAAGACAACGATCCGAAGGTGTGTGTGTGTGTGTGTGTGTGTGTGGAGGGGGTAGAATAAGTCTGTGGGAACGCTACACTTGGATACGCTGCAGTGTCAGCAACATGAACAAGTTACAAAAACAACATGCAGCACATCGGCGGCATTTAGAGATATTGAAAGAGGCTGGCGGGACAGAAACAAGAGATAGGTGAGAGGAGAGAGGGAAAAAGCAATGTCCATAATTTGCTTTGGCTGAACTTAGCCGTACTGCCAAACACATAGCTCCAAAATAGATTTCAGCCGTTTGATTGTCGGCGTTTACTCACAATGGTTCAAAATGCTTTGAAAGTCATGCCATAGTTAAGAAAAGAAAAAAAGGAAAGAAATTACCAATGAATAAAATCTGTAATCTCAAAATGCAAAACTTTTAAATATTATATGAAATAATAAATTCACTAATACATAGAGACTAATTTATACCTGATCAAAGTGTTTATTAGTAGTAAAAATCGTACGAAATTGTGGATCGAAGGTTTCTAAATAAAGTTCGAGATAATTCTGGGAACAGGAAATATGGCCGAATAATCATTCATTATTTTGTACGTAAAGAAGAAAATTTTCATCAAGTACTTTTGGACATATCTTTTCTGCATTTTCTAACTATTTTCGTCCCTCGAAATGCTGGGGAAGAAAATCACAGAAACAATTTCACGCGGAGGTGTGTGCGGTGTCAGGTCGCTGCTCGGCGGACGCGTGTCATTGCAGCTTGGCGACGCGACGTTTACGGGCATCGCCGGCAGGGCGCGACGGGTGAGGGGGGACGAAGGGCAGCGGGTACTGGACGTGCGTTGGCGTGGTGCGCGGAACGCGTGTTCGACGGCCGCCGCGTGTCGCGAAGGGGCCTTGGACGCACTTCACGTCACCTTGATTTACGAGTGCCGGCCTCCAACAAACGCGCCGGATGAGGCCCACTTGTAAAGGAAGTCCTCGCGGATGTTCTTATGCAGATCGCGTCCCTGTGGACCGATGGGCACTGCAGGGCACTGGCACGAGACTGGAGTAAGCTACTCCGGAATTGAGTCCTTCACGACTAATGATTCGTTGCATTTTGTCAAAGTCTTTTTGAATGTATTTGTTTGTTTGTTTTTTCTGAAATATGTGCAAATACTTGATGCCGACGTTGATTTATTATAGATTTTTAAAGTGCACCTGGTCTCTCTTTCCACATTCACTCGAAATTATTACTACTGACTACGACCATCCACTACACTGCTGTACTAATTCGATCACAGCGTCACAACTAAATATATTTCGAGAACATTGTTATAATAAATTCAGGGACTAGTCTCTAACTACATACAAAATCCGTCATTCAAGAAAGAAACTGACAAATCACCTCGGTCACATTTCACATTTGTGATGTGTTTCACCAGATTGCAAACGTATGAGATATTGAGTTCTACTGCGAAATGTACAGCACTTCGTTGTCTCACGGCTTTTCGATTTCCTTCCACATAGAAATGTTCAAAAAACAAATGTAAGGAAGCTGGTTTCTCATGAAGTGAACTTGATCTATTAAAACCGTTACGATTTGAAACGAGAAAAAAGAATAGTCTTGCTTTGTGCTCTTCGCGCAATAAAGGCAATGCCAGTCCATCAAGATACCTTGTATGTCAGTTTTTAGTAATGCAACCTGGTGCTTAAGGCCTAAAGCAACGCGAAGACGTTGTATTTCAGATTATAAAAGTCACTGTTTATGAGAGTTCTACAGAGGACAAAGTAGTAATGGAATGACAAAAGAAGACAGAAGAGACAACAAATGGGAAAGCTTAAGTGGAGTCCTGATGTAACAAGACCCACACGGCTGGATAATTCGAAAGAAGGTGAAGAATAAGAAGTGATGACTTAGAATGAAAAAAGGAAAACGAATTTCATGTAAGAAATTTATTAAGAAAAAAAAAGAACAGTAGAGGAGGAGGAGGAGAATGCAGTTGAGAATGCAAGTTGAAACTAATGTAAAGCAAGGGTACCGAATGTTTGTTATGGCTAGAATATTTCAATTGAATTTTGTGAATTATTTCTATAATTCTGATGGATAGCGACATAAGGGCGGAATAAATGAAGTACAGATATCATCATGGGGAATTGGATGTAGCAATTAAACGATCACAAAAGAAAATAATGAACATCTTTAATCATCAGATGCGCTAATCAAACGCATGTGAACGTAACTTCACAGTAAGAAGCGAATACATCAAATAACATAATTTTTTGCTTAACTTTTTGACTATTGTAACTAAAAATTTCCGGATACAGAAAGGCAAATAATACAGTATAAACACAAGTTTGAGAGGTACCAAAAAATATCCTTGATTTCATTACTTCATTTGTCAAAAAAGTTTTCATCTAATATTCGTCGATCCTCACGACGCAGATGTCGGCTAGCATGGAATAAAAAATTGTTATATTTCCACATAGGGCAAGGGCATTTTCACAATGTAAACAAACGACGTAAACAAGTTTGTTCGACAATAAGTTCGATACCCTTTTTATAATAAGAACAGTCTTGCTCCTCAAAATAGCCGTTAACGACCGACATCACTTCTTCATTGTTGGAAAATCTTTGACCACTGAGCCATTTTTTCAAGTTTGGGAACAGAAAATAATCAGAGGGGGCTAAATCTGCCGAATAGGGTGCATGAGGTAGCAATTCAAATTTTCATTAATTAATTTTGGCCATTGCAATAACGGATTTGTGAGCTGGTGCATTGTCCTGATGAAACAACACTTTCTTCTTAGCTAAGTGTGGCCGTTTTTTCTTGATTTCTTCGCTCAAACGTTACAATAAGTTCGTATAATACTCGCCGTTGATATTTTTTCCTTTTTCAAGATAGTCAATGAAAATTATTCCACGCGCATCCCAAAAAACCGACGCCATGATCTTGCCTGCAGATGGAACGGTCTTCGCCTTCTTTGGTGCGCGATCTCCCTTTTCAGTCCATTGTTTTGATTGTTGTTTTCTCTCTGGGGTGAAGTGGTGGACCCATGTTTCATCCATGGTTATGAAACGGCGCAAAAATTCTGCTTTGTTGCGGTGAAACGTCGCTAAAGACTCAATTGAAACATCTTCACGACACTGTTTTTGCTCGAGTGTGAGCAAACGCGGCACCCATCTTGCACACAGCTTTCTTATGTCTAAATTTTCAGATAATATACGATGTACCACACTTTTCGAAATGCCTACTATGTCTGCTAGCTCGCGCACTTTCATTCGACGATCACCCAGTACCGCTTTGTGGATTTTCTTTACCATTTCTGGAGTAGTCACCTCATTTGGTCGACCACTGCGATGCTCGTCTTGGCAGCTCGTATGGCCTCGTTTAAACTCTGCTACCCAATATTTTACTATAGTAAACGAAGGCGCAGACTCACCCAGAGTAGAATCTAGTTCAGTTTTTATACTGGTTGGGCCGAGGCCTTTCAAATTAAAGTATTGGATTACATAACATGACCAATTTTCTCCATTTTTACAAATTCACTCACAACGTTCACTATTGATTGTTGCCAAACAAATACTAAACAATGTAGCGTCTTCAAACTTGAAACATATGCTTCATAGAGTGTCTACTTTGTAATACAGTGATATTTTTCGAAAAACTACCGCGATCTCTAGGTCAGGCAGGGTACTTCTGGGACCACCCTCGTATTATGTTGCCAAGAAAGCTAGAAACCACATGGCGGGGACATAGTGTAGCTTGGTTAATAATTGCTGTCCCGTTCAGTATTTGAACCCCACCGTCATGACCTCCTGAGCAGCGGCGCCACAAAAAACAACAACAACAACAAAACAAACAAAAAAACTTCCTGACCCTCGTCCTATCTTGCGTAGGAGACAGGATCCCAATAGCAGTCTTTTCACCAAAGCAGGAGCTCGATAGGGTTAACTAGCCCACTCGACCATCGTACTAATTAATCTCAAACTCTTACAGCAGCTGTAAAGCCACAAGGCTGACCAGTGTCAAATGAAACAAAGCCCTTTTGGGACGGCGCGGCGCCCAAACGCAGCGTCAGCGAGCGGGGCAACGTCCGCGGCGCACCAAGGGGAACCCGCGGGCGCTCGGTGCCGCACCATTTGGTAACGACGCAGCCCCAGCGCCACCGCAGTGCGATTGCCTGTATCGGGGACGGCGATCGCCCCCGGGCAGCCCGGGCCTTGGCGCAGCGCCCGCGCCACTCCCGCTCCTTACGAGATGGTCCGCCGCGCCAAGGGACCACGTTGGGTGCATTAAAATACTGAATTCGGAGTGTTGATGTCGTTTCTAATCGCTAAAAATGATAGATACGCTATCTTCTTCGCTGTCCGCGTGACGCCGCGTCGCAGACTATGAAGCCGACGTTTCTCCTGTCATGTTGCAGAGCAAGGACACCGTAGGCAGGTGCGCTGTGATTGGCGGAAGGGTCCCTGTGATATGCTGATTGTCTCAGCCTATCTGGCTGATTCGGCTTAATAATGATTCTCCTTAAAATGAAGGGCCGGTCCGCCATGGGACGACATCACGAGTTGGATGTGAATGCTCGCCTTGGGATAAAATGCGATGAAGCCTACTAAACGGCTACCTCGATAAAGAGATCATCTTAATTAACGGCCATTTTTTGGGGGGATGCGATTTACATTTTGTAAGAAACGTAAATATTCCTTATTCTCAGCATTATCTGAAGAAACGGCCAGTGGACGGGCACATTTTATAAACCTTTATTAAGCGGTCACCTCAGTCTAGTTTGAAATGTATCATAACAAGAAGCCGAAAAGTGGTGATATTGAGAACGTTATTTACTGTTAATGTTACTGTTAATTTAATATCTACCTATTTCGAGGTGCATTGTCAGATTACTTCGAAGAAGACATCATATCTAATTGCTAAAAATGATGGTACTTAAATTTCGCCCGCCAAGAGATAACGTCATAAGTTGGGTGCTTTGTGTTCAAATACTAATTCGGAGAATAATAGACACATTTACATTTCTAAAAATGGTATTTCTAATATCAAAGTCAGCTTGCTTAGGAAAGACATCGCGAGTCGGATCGATATACGCATTTACCGTATGTTGAAATACTAATTTAGACGTTGTAACAATTGTTATTCCGAAGTGAAATGATGCGAATGTGTTTTGAAGAAAGAATGCATCTGTCTGATATTTAAAATGACTGGGGGTGTCTCGAGGTATATTTGAAATTACATACAAAAATAAATATTATTGAAAATGTTACCTTTCGTCGAGACGTTTGAATTGTATATTTATAAAAATATTGGAATACAACTTAATGTGATATCGAACTTAATGTGATATCGGATTATTCGTGATATCGAACTATTACCGAAGAAACAGAAAACTCGAGTCAAACAAATACCAGTTGTAGAAAATTGTATTTTTGAAAGCAAAATAATAAATATTATTTTTAAAAGAACTGACATCATTAAAAAGCATATTTTATAAACAGAGAATATATGTAATGTACCAAGAATACAAATAAGAAATCTACTAAGGGTAGAGATTTCTAGAAACGTTTGCAAAGTTAGGCAGGTAAGTAGAAAGAGAAATTTGTCCCCTTCATTAATGCACTTGCTCTGTATATTACTGGAAATATAAGCAAAAAATAGAAAAACTCCGAGTCAATTGAAGCAGCTCTAGAAGAAAGTAAAGAAAACCATTCATTCACCCCTAAAACATCTTACACTCTTTGCAGTAAAAGTCCACTTTCATGACGTCACTGGAAGTTGGAGACAGTCCTTATTATGACGGAGGTCCAAGTTCTATTGAGCAAACGCAGCTGCCGTTGGAATGGGGGCGTGGCTATCAGAGACATTGGCTAAGTTGTGTGTCCTCAAAGTTAGCAGCCAAAAATATTGGATTGGATCACAGGTCGTTATACTTTGATCAATGGGTTGCTGTAAGTTTTGATGGCGCCATGTGATACGAAGAGAGCAAATTAATGTGCATAACATTGAGCCGTATTTTAAATCGCAGTCGCTCGTTATTCACAAAGGTTGTTTCAAGTTCTGGCAGAACACAAAAGCGCAAAGGAGCACCAAGTGCGAGATAACAATTGATGCATGTTATCTTTCCCTTGTTGGTAATAAAGGAAGATAGCAACTCTGCTTGGCTGCTGCGCTCACGTAACGATTGATATTTTATTCCAAAACCAATACTTTCTTAATAAAAAAAACTTCTACTTTTAATGGCACGGCTTGCTCTTGTTATAATGATTAGGAACATTTCGTTATTCTGATAAACTTTCATAATCCAATTTAATTGCTCAATGCAATTTTAATGAATTTAGAGAAGAAATTTGTGATTCTTAGTAAAAAATAATTTTATTACAATAATTATTAAAAACATATAATATCAAATCAATTGCTTATTAATAATGTCACAAATTCATATAAAAATTAGTGATAATTGTAAGCAGCACAATAAAAATGTTAAATTTTTCACATTATTTCAGAGTTGAAAAACAGTTCTTAAGAAATAAATTTTTCATCCGGACGTTCCGAACACACATGAAACAAGCTTTCATATTGTAATATTTAGTAATATAACTTCCTTGTAAATTGTAATTAGTTCTACAGTTTAAGTATACAGTATTTGTTCTACCATATATACACATTACATATTTCCATCAGCAGACCAATATCACTCCAGGTAATATTCTCGACCTTGAAAAATTACTCTGCAATCTCACTGTCATTAATATAACTGTGCTCTCTGACACGCACTTTTTAAGTAACAGTATCCTATTCACTGCCACCCACGATGGAGGTCGGGCCACCCACTAGCAGTCGGCGGCTTGCCTAAGGGGCCTTCCAGCGATGCTTTCGGAGCAGTTAATGTATTGCGAAGGTATTGCTTAAAATGAGAAGCGTCTTTTCGCGCAGTTTTTGGACTATTTCATTGATTAATGTTTCCGGGCACATCAACCGCTAAGGGCTGGTTTCACCAAACTCGTTCAACTATCTCGCTAATCGTGTTTAAAGTAAACGCGATTAAAATTAAACTCGCAATATAATCGCGTTTATATCTGCATCTGTTTCATCGCTGAATATATAAACTCGATTAAGTTAAACGAGTTTTCATGCTAAAACCCTGAGGTTGGTACTGGCCGCGGAGCATTGTGGGCCTAAAATTTTCTGTCGTATACTCTTTGCAAGCGCGAAATTGAAATAATATTCTGAGCAAAGAGGTTAGAAACCATGAAGTTCATATAGACTTCGTGCAAGGATGAATATAGGTGTTAATGAACATGGGTGATAATCTGTTTCGTGTTAGTAACGATATATTTTAACCTCCATGGTCCTCTCAGCTGCTAAGTTGCAGAAATAAAATATTGTAATGTAATAACAAATGAATTACTTTTTGTTAAGTTATATTTGTAATGTATAAAAGAAAAAATACAGCATTTGCTAATATAAACATTAATATTAACATAATAATATAAACATAAATTAATTCATCAAAATGACCACGACTATCGATCAAATCTAGGCCCTGAATGTTCCAAATATCAGGTTTTGCTCAAGATCATTGTCATTCAGCATTCTGCATTTGATAGTCTTTAAACATTTTATTAGACTACAACGAGACCATAATTTGTCGAAACGAGGATGGATAGCTGATAATCGCGATTATCTGCGCTTAAACGGCCGATCTCGGGCGTTTAACTCCACGTGAGTTTAACTTCCAGTAATCGCGTTTAAATCACGTGGTGAAACTTGCGAGAACTTACGCGATTATACTCAAAGATAAACGAAGTTAAACACATAATCGAAGGTGGTGAACCCGGCCCTAAGTCCTGTAAGTGTAGAGCATGTTTATCGCTGGACACTACACTGACATCATTTGATACCCTGAGTCATTTAAGCCAGTCAATTTCTGGACAATATAAATATATAGAATATATATTTATAGAAGGACAATATAAAGAATATACACATTCTTTGAGATGAATCTGCCTATAATATGTTTGAAATTCCTATTATTGTATTACAAGTTCTATTTATTTTATTACATTTGCATTACAAGATAAATTAAATTTTTCAAAAATCTTGTCATAAAGTTTTAATCAATTTTATTAGCAATTAACTACTAATTTCTCTTTGAGCATGAATTATTTTATAATAGTTTAATTGTTTTCTGAAAATATCGATGATGCTTATTAATATTTGAGTAAGGCAACTTCTACTGCGCCAGTAAAATTCTTACATTTAAAAAACATGAATCCTGACTATTTCGGGGGTCTCAACAGAATACTGGTATTTTAAAAATTATCGGTCGTAAGAATAAACTGTTTCGTCAACTAGACTTCCCAGAGATTGTGAACTTTTTATTTTTTACAAGACTAACTTGTCCAATTGCAGCATTATATCCCGTTCCCATTTGGTAAATTTCGTGTGAAGCATCATGAAATGCATATTGCAAGGTTGAATCATTGACATTGATTGAACCATTGACAGATACACGCCAAGAGTTAAAAAAACTGAAACGGATTTGCGACTTCTGCTAATTTTCAACATTTCTCCTCCTCAGCGCGTGTGGCGAACAGTGTCTGCGGTTGCAGGCAGGCCAGCCACAGCAGCGGGGACAGGCGGTCACTCGGAAGTTGTCCCGGGGCCGCTCGCTCCCCCCGCCCCGCCCCGCCCCGCCCGCCCGCCCCACCGCGCTGCGCCGCGCCGTCTGCCACGCGCCGAGGACGGGCGTCCCGGAGGACCTTCGCCCACCCACCGGCCCGAGTTGGCCCTTCTGGCCGCGTCCTCCGCCCTGGCCGGGAAGTTGCGGTGGAGCGGCGCCGGGGGAAAGCAGCGCGACTGCATGGCATGTCGACACGTCGCGGGGCGGGGGCGGGATAGGGAGCAGCGCTACGGGACGTGACGTGCGTGGGGGGCGGAGTGGGACAGGGAAGGCAGGAGTGAGGGCGGCAGCAGAGGCGGGGAGCGGCCAGCGGAGCGAAGCAACACGACTTTAGGTACGAGCGTCCTGCGGACTCGCTCCCGTCCCTCAATGGCGCGTCCGTGTGACTGCGTCGTTCGAGGGAGCAACGGGCTAACTAGGCAAATAGATTTTCGACGCACGTGAATGGAGAAAGTAAATTATGCGATGAAAGGCGGAGGTGCGAAGACACAAAATTGAAAGTAAAAATTATTCGGAAATGTCTACGATGGATTTGAATGAAGTATTATCTCTGGTAATACATAATTGGTTTGGTAGAAAAAAATCTAATTGATGTCACAATGTTTTTACTTCATCCATGACCAGTTTCTCATACCTTACACATCATCATCAGATCTGCTGCACAGACGTTGTGAATTACACTACGTGGGGAGAAGTTATGTGGTTTTTTATATTTTTGAAAAATATTGTTTTGCAAATTTCCATACAATATTACTAAACCTCGGAATTTTTAGGCACAAAAAAGCGATGATTTAGGCACCTAAAATAGGTAACAAAAGTATGCAATTAGGCACTGTTAAGGATGAAATGTGACGTTTTAGGCATTAAATAGGTTACAAAATGCTTAAACCATGCATTTAAAAGCATTAGAAATGAAAAGTTATGTTTCTGGCATCAAAAATGATCGCAAAAGAATTAAATTAGGCAATTTTTATTTTTCATGAAAGTCGTGAAGAACGTTTCACAGGCATATGAAATCAATCAATAGTCCATTCGAAGGAAATTGCTTTTTATTCCCAGAGATCATTCATGTTATTTAAAAGTATTTCATATTCGATGGATTTTGTCTGGCGCCAAAATCTGTACCCCTTCATATTCATACGTTCAAATTCATACGTTTTTAAAAAGTTCCAGGCATTTTATAACAACATTATGCTTACTTACAGAATACTAATCTTATAAAATTTCATCATATAGAAAAATATTTTTTATGACATGTGCAATGTAATTTTAAATGTGTGGACATTTAAAGAGCTGAGAGCCACTCACTCAATATAACTTACTGCGGTTTATGAGTTTGTGAACTGTCTACAATTGGAGCTTTTTTCAATAAGCTGGACTAATGTTTACATTCCTGTGGTGCTCTTTTGCAAATGCAATGGTACATAATTAACCAGTCCAATCAAATATAATTGCATCTGATTTGGCAACGTATAAATGATATTTGAAATTACGCTTGTTGTGTGATGTTGGTCAGTACATTTAATATCGGTTCGGTCCAATTGGGTAATGCCATTCCCGGAATATAATTAGAATTGGATCTTAAAAGTAATTATAAATAAACAAAGAATGCATTCATATTTTGAAAATGTACTTCATCTGCATAAGTCATACGTTGAACATTCAAGTAATTAACACATTACTTAACTTTTAAGTTAAAAAACAATGTAATACTGGAAAGTTCTAATCCAACAAACAAAATTATACAAAATCAAGAGTTCATCTTGGAAAAGGCATCCCCAATCAAGTTCGTTATTCTCTTTGACCTGTTGTGCCGAATGCCATTCTATAGAGAAACAAGCGTTGGAAGAAGCTACTCAGAACACATAAAAAGAGAATTTGAAAAGAGCACGACTCACTGAATGGTTCAAATGAGAATGATGATAAATGAATGAATGATTAGAAATACATATGATACATTACGAATATAATTACCCTGTGTTTTCAGAGTTGATGACCCGAATGCGACGATGGAGATGCCATAGAATGTGCATCGTCATGTGCATGGCAGGCAGAGGCCGGAGTTTTTCCAGTTAGTATTGCCTCGTGGTCTAGTAATTTAGTTCCAAGGTTTCTGAGAAATCGTCTCACCTTCTTAACTACTGCTTGCTTTCGGTTCTAATTATTTAAAGACAAGAATTATTTATTTTTAATCAAGAGTATGCTCAAATTTTAAACATTCTATTTATTTTTAAAATTATCCTATTGTGAAAACAACTTTCCGTCATCACGTTTCCTCACATCTAACCAGTAGTTCGCTAACGATCTAAGGACAATAAACTCACCTTTCTTCATACTTTTCTCAAACAGCTCTTTTATTACGAAATCTTCTTTTTTTTACAAAACACGATCAAGAAAAAACAATGGGTTCAAATGTTTTACTACAAAAGTAATATTTTCAATGTTCTGGGATATTTCAATTTTAATAACCATTTACGGGCGATATTAAATATACTATGAAAAAATCATTGCCATGAAAAACAATATTAGTGTTCTAACAATGTTTTATCATGTTTCATAGATTTGTTTGTTACAATAATGGAGTAAAGATAACAATGAGTTTTCATGAATACAAAGAATATTGATGAATGTGTCCATCCGATTGTTATTTCTTAATAAAAATATTGAAAGTTTAAACTCACAGGAAACAACAAAAAAGAAAATTTAAAAAGTGCCAAAGGTTTATAGGACAATGAAAAGTTCCTTTATTTTGTATGATTGTATATAGTTTCTTTGTCTTGGATGTGATTATATCATCATCTTTTGAAATTATTCTGTAGATCATTTCTTTTTTGCACTTTCAGGTAATTTTGAACAGCTCTTTAGATCCTTTTTACCCACATACACTTAATTATAAGCAAAATGGAGCACAAAGAAAATTATTAATCAGTTTACCAACCTATAAATACTAAATTCTTAGAAAAGAATGCATGGATACTCATCCGTTTTTCATAAAATACTGGGACTCATATCGGTCTTCCTTCTCCCCATATATTTACAATTGTGAATATCTCTGGACTTTCCACTGTTAATGTGATTCTGACTATACCAAAATAAACATCATAACTTAACAGATAGCGTTATAATCTAGAATTCATAAAAAATGGGCTTTCATCGTTATTCCCTCACGTTTTATATGGAACAATTAATCTCCACGAACTTGGCAAGAAGCAGTTGTACGTTAAAATTACTTTCACTTCCTTTAAAAGTCTCTATCTCATAAAGCTTTACAACTAAAATTTTTAACTAACCCAAAACTTCCATTCCTTGCCAATCCAAAGAGCACTTTCCCCAAAAAAGACCACCCCAGGTACTCTAACCGAGCCACAGAGGCACATGTCACCGCAAATAATACACACAACAATACCACTCAGCGGCGGCAGTTGGGATTTCTGTCACGATCTCCAAATGCAAGGCGCGAGTCACCGCCGCGGCCCAGTCGTAACTCCGGACCTCGCCGGCGGCCGCACACCTGAAAGTTTAACAACCCGCGAACATTTTACGACAAAGGCCAGCAACTGTAGGCGGATTCAGAGGTAACGGCCAACGCGTAATTACGGATCCAGCGCAACGTCGAGGTTTAACGACGGCGGAAAAGCCGGAAAAGCTTTAGGAGACGACCCGCGTCCCGAATTCAAATCAAGGCCATTCTCTGCATGCGGCGGTCTCCCACGCGGGTCCAGGGGCCACGTTCGGTCATATAGACCTCTCTCGTGTTAGCTAGGGGAGACTGGGGTCATATTGTGCGACTATAAACTCGGCCTGCACATGAAACACATACATTATCGCACCATGAAGGTGAAGATCGCCTTTGTTCGGGTGGCGCGGGCGGGCGCGCGCAACCGGCTCTGGAAGCGTGCGGGAGGGCCGGCTGTGCAGAGGTGGAGGGGTGGAGGAGGAGGGAGAGGACGCGGCGGGAGCGATTTTGGGGTCGGGTGGGTGGGGTAGATGGCGCGGGTGCGGTCAGTCGCCGGCCAGTCCGCGTGCGCAGCGCCTATCGCGCGCCGCCATCTCGTTACAGTAGAGATGACGCATCTCATCTCTCGTTTGTTTTGCCAGCGATGGGCTCGCGCGCGCGCGCTATCTTGTGCTCGCTCCCCGCAATACACACTTCTCGTTGGACGGGCGGAAGAAATCTTACTGGTGAAGCGGAGCGTGGATGGCGGGACGCGGGGTGGTGGTCGAGGGTGGGGAGGGTTGCAGCGGCGAGCATGAAGGGCGCGAAGTATGAGAAGAAAGAAATATACAGGCGCGATCCATAAATATTTATGGATTTTATATGATAGTTCAATTTCAAATATTTCGCCTCGGGGAGAGATACCGGTCGCTACCAAATAAAGTTTCCACGAAGCGGGCCGTGCGCTGGTGCCGATTCCACTTAACGCGCCGGTGCAAGAAGGTCCGTGAGGGGTGGGGAGGTGGGGGGTGAGAATAAGCCCCGGATGAGAGATAGGGAAAACGACACACCTTGGGGCCTCAGGTGTTCGCCCGCGCCGCCCCGTGTGGAAGTTATAGAACAATTTATGAACACGATGTTACGGATTAGAGTCTGACCTCCGCTGTGGATGTACGAGTTTATTTCTGATATATTTTATTATATTTTTTAGAGGTTTTATTGTTGGAGATAAGTCCTTCAGATATTCCGTATAAGAAATTAATCATTCCAATTCTTCACTTTTACAATAGAATTTCAAATGAGATATTTTAAAAAAGGAAAGAAAATATACAATGATATTAATAAAGATACAAATGATAAATTGTTTGTGTACTTCATCAAAAGTGCATTGCCCCTTCATTTCTTGGCATGTAAATGTACACTTTTTGTACCAACTTACGCCAAGTAAGTCAATGAGTAACGTCTCCTGGAAGAGAGCCCCATAGAAAATCTTTGGAACTTGCTAAAGAAGACATCTTATTTATGTCTGTAATGTCTTTAATACGCTTTAAAGTGTTTGTCACTAAGCTGAAACATAATTTGTCTTCATAACGTGAACACTAACAGCTCTCCATCAACTAACTTAGCCTGCCACGCAGAAAATGATGTCAAATTCTGCCACGTCTATAGAGAGCACGCTACCACCACGAACTTAATTTTCGCACGCTTCAGCCACTGCCTGGCGTCCCTCGCCGCCGCCGCGAACGAAAACAACGCGCATGGCAAGTGTTGCGGAAGAACAACAGGCGCGGGCGGCTGAAGGGCGCAGGTCTGAGGGCGGCCTGGGAGCCACGGGCCTCGGCGCTCGCCCCAAACGCAGCCGGCGGGATTATGAAGGCGCAGGAATAACACCCAGTTAAAATGCAAATGAGCGGAGAGAGCTAATAGGTTTTTCAGAGCCGCGTGGCCACTATCTGCCTGTGCGGAGCCGCCGACTAAGCTGTCTTCCCGGGGCGACGCGGCGGAGGCTCGCGCTGCACAAGAGGAGGCGGCAGCGGCGTTGGCAATGAAGGCAACGACGCTGATAGGATGTGAGGGGATGGAGTGGGGGGTGGTGGGGGGGGATGTGGGGGGGGGAAGGACATTCGCTGACGGCGATCGGGGGGTGGCGTGGGAAGGGGTATCTCGGGGGCGGTGAAGTGTCTGTCACAGTGGTGGGATGGCGTCAACAATGGTTCTTGCAGCAATTTGAGAGGTGGGGAATGTGGCGGCGGCGACAGTGTGTGGTATCTGTGGAAGTGGATGTAACTATGGTAGCGTTCGCCACACCGAGTTCTTCAGGCAGCGTCGCCTGATGCGACTTCGGCATTGGTGGTAGAGTAGGGTGAGGACAGGATTAAAGTGGATGGTACCAGGGAGAGAGGCTAATGTTTGGGGGCCGCTAGCGCTGTTGTTCTTACAGCTCAGTGGATGCAACTGTGGGTGCGTGCGGGAGTGGGAAGCGAGGGTTGATCGTGATGCGAAAGGATTGAACGCGAGCATAGGAGAACGCTGCGGATGACAACTTACGCTGAGATTGAAAAAGTTGTAGCATTAGTGATTCTACTAAAATCAAAATGCTGCTGTAGCTGAATCTAAACCAGAGATATAAAATTAAAACACGTACGCATGAAGTTATAAGAGGAGCGTTACAACTTCATGTATCAGCCAAAAGATAATTTGGGAGGTCTCAGTTCCAGGTCATAACACGCTAATAAACACCAATTATAAGAAATGGAAATCTATTTACTCCCGCGTCTAACACAAAATACGAGACGTTCCTTTTCGAAATCTCTAAACTCTACCTACACTTTATTAGTGTTTCATTTGCAATTAAAAATAAACTGAACAATGAAAATGAGTTACTTTACAAAATTAGCATATCAAACAAAGAGGATGTGTATGCAATGTCTTGTTCAGAATTAATATTTATATATTAAGGATAAAAACGAATTGATATACTTTTTCCGTCAACTAAGGAAAACGTCCAATGGCGTCATCCTTACTTTCTCTCAACACGAGATCTCCTCCAAAGCAGATTTCCTCGTTCCGCCTCCAAATTGGAGCCCTGCTTTCCGCCCTGCGCCGTGCGGTCTTGAGGGCCTAAAAGATCGCAGCCCCACGGGACGCGCTCTGAGAACAGAGGCTGAGGGCAGCATCTGCACGCGCCCAACCGCGACCTCGTCAGTCAGGGCGACCAGGCCACGAGAATGGCGAGCGGTGGACCGTGTGTGGCAGGTGGTAGGGAGAGGAGCGGGGAGCGGACAGTGGTTAGTCTGCAGTGGCGATAAGTAACGAATCGGAGAGTGAGCGGGGGGGGGGCGGAAGGAGGGGGGGGGTGGGGGCGGGTGGGCGGGTGGACATGTGGATTCGGCAACGGCGACCGCCTGGAGGCTGGATAAATGGGTGCGATTTGGCGGTCGCGCCTGGGCTTCGTCCCTCCATCGCCTCCACTGTCGCAGGTCTGTTTGTCCGCTGCCGCCATTGCCTCCGCTGCTGCCGAGCTACCTACACCGGTGTCACGACGCACACACGTTTCTGCCCCGGGCGCTATAAGCCTACCGCACAAGCAACCACAAACACTGTCGTAGGTTATCTCAGGTTGACTTCACTAACTGCGCTCTTCTGTATGTTCCTTGTTACTTTTAGAGATCATCTGCGTTGCATCCATTGCACTACATGTTTCATTTCCTCACTTTGTATTGACAAAACCTGTTGATGTCCAATGTGAAAAACATACTATTTCGTGACAAAGTATTATTGAATATATATTTAAATATATATTCAATAACAAAATATATTTGTCTTCTTTCCTGTTCCCGCCTTTTTCACATCATCTACAGTTTTATCCTACATCTCCCAGAAGCACGACTCTTTTCTCATGGTATTCCCTAGTTCTATATTCTAACACTCTTGCAACACTCTTTCAATAACCTCCATATCGCCATTCCTTCACAATACGTTGATTTCTGTCACTTCACTCACCTATTACTCCAGCATAATTTGCTCCGTATATTTTTCCTCAGACAATATTTCTGCTCCTGAAGTTTTTTCCGTCATCACTATCGCCACCAGCACTTGCACCCACTGCTTCGCCAGCACCTCCGCGACTGCCTGTCTCCTTCACCAGCCGTTGCAGCCATCCTAGTCGTAACCTCTTCCGCTGCCTCTATCGCTGCCACTACGCCCCCTCTGCCAGAGGCGCAAATGTTACAAATCGCTGCTCGTTTAGATGGCGAAGTATGAGCCGGGCGGCGGCGGCGGGGTGCCACCTGCTACCCGCCAGCGGTGCCACCCACGCCTCCCCCCCCGCCCTCTTCGCCGCTTCCCAGCACCGCGCAGAGAATGTGAGAAATACGCTAGGCGGGGCGGCGAGTAGACGAGGACGCGAGAGGGTGGAGAGAGGACGGAAGGGTATCGTGGAAGGGTTGTCGCTTCGCCGTTCCCATCGACGCCGAGCGGCGCCCCAAGGAAGGCAGGGGGGATACGGGTCGCGCGTGTCCCAACGGTGAATTATCCGCGCCCGTCGGCCCGCCCTCGTTTTCGACGTGCTCAGATAGAGAAAGAGCGGGAAACACGGGGAACGCATCGAGACGGGCGAGGACGGGGAGGAGGCAAAGGACAACGCGGACTGACGGGGCGGGGCGGACAGATCGGCGATGCCACCGAAAAAGAACCGAAGGTGCGAAGAAAGCGAACGTGGTATAATCCATCTTTCCCGGAATATCAAGCACCTGAAGAACGACTGCCACTCGAGTTCACGCGATGTTCCTTGAGGATCATAAAGGAAGTAGTGGCGGACGGGTAACGTCTGTAGAGAAAAGAAGAAACGTCGCCCTCCCCCTAAATTTTGTGTGTAGCTAAACAGCGGAGGCCGGAGGAGCGGGGCGAGGGACACGGAGCGGTGACGCCTCACGAACGCCTCGCGGCCGGCGAAAGGAGGCGACGTCCCGGCGACGCACAGGCGCCTGGCGATGCAGGTCTGCACATGTGGAAGGGCTGCTTTACATGCGGACGATTTTTCTTCGAAACGCACTGCGGTAATACAGTGCGAGACAGCGAGACATATGCGAAGAGAAATCGTTGTTAGAAGAGATTCTCGTTTACAAGTTTCAGAAACAGCTATTTTATTTGTTTTGCAGAATGCATCTCTGGAAATATAGTAAAAATGCTATGATTTTAGAAATGGAACTGTAAGCGTGAAGCAAATTTATTAGTAATAAAGAATAACATGAAAAATGATGGCAGAGATAAAATGCATGAAGACAAATTACAAATTTATGGTTATACAATGAGTTTGCAGAAATATAAAGTTATGTAAATTATTTTTTGCTGTTCAGTAAAATTGGAGGGCTTGTGGAATGACAAATCTGTGAATCATGTTTATTAGCGCTTGAGGAATTTACATACTCCAGAAAAATAATACGAAATATCTTAAAGATCTACCAACAATTTTAACAATTAAGGTTAAAAATCATAAAACACATAGTTGATCAAAATTTTCCATATTGTCAATTAATTTTAGACTTTATTTTGATATATGTAAAATTATACTTCACAGATGTTTACATTGTTATTCAGTGAATGAAAGAGAATAAAAACATCCAGGGAACTGTGTAAGTATAAAAACAAATATTTATTTGTATTTGCTCTTGTTGTGAAAATAAGTGTAATGTCTTTTATTATTTCAGTGAATGTGTAAACAGTTTTGTTGATCACGTCGATGACAAGGTTTCTATTCTACAGCGTAAAAAACTAACATGAATACAAAAGCTGAGACTTATACATCCAAAGGGAAGTAATATTCTCGAGAAACACACCAATTGTAGCCGCAGTCTTTCAAAATTCGTAGTTCAAACGTGTCTAGAATATTTCCCACGTTTCTTTCTAACAAAGCGACGGCTATTGTGCCACAGTAGTCTGTCGATTTCTTCGTCCCGAAAGGTGTTCGAAGCATCCCACTTGTAACGCTACCGCAACTTCCTTCGCGTACAAGCTCTCACCTGTTTCTTCGTTTTATCATCTCCGTTTTCCTACATTCACTCCGTCCGATCTTCTGGCCCGACAACACCACACGCGCCCGTTCGCCCCACAGTCAGTTCGGTTGCCTGCTCGCTCTCTCACCGGGCCTTCCGAATATTTCCAGTCAGTCCGCCCGCGCAAAGCATTGCTGCCCACAAGCTATTGGCAATTCTTCATCCCCGCCATTCACTAAATCCGCATCACTCTACGATAATTCATTTAACCACCCGTCTGACGGTGGTCGTGGAATTGGCTGAACCGCGAGAAAGCCTGTCACAACCCAGCTTTGCGCACCACAAATTCCCATGGGGATTGAATGTGGAATTAAACCCTGGTCCCTGCAGTGGAAGGGAAGCGCTTCTCCATGGTCGCCACGTTCCTCTTATGACAATCGCTCCTGAATCAACATCTTTCCAACGGTAACCCTTCACAGCCATTGTTCTTAATGTGGGACCCACGCTGCTCATCGAATCAACCACGCTGTTAGATCTCGTGAGTCGATTTGCCTTCTTGTCCTGGCCTTCGCTTTTCATTTTCCCTCCTCCGCCTCAGAATACATTGTCGACTTTGGCGACTCCTCCTCCGCTTTGGGAAGAGATATCCTTATAAAACCCACTTGGCGAATCTGAGTGTCGGGGATTTCGGATGTAAAATGATATTTCAACTCCGAAACTCTGAGATTAATGCGCTCTTAGAAGAGAAGGTTCGTACCCTCGGTTAAATAGGAATTGGGGAGTTTATCTTTGAAGACTAAACCATTATATTATCTTTAACAAAGTTTCAGGAAATGAAGTGCAAAAATCATTTAAAGAAACTGATTGACATTATGTTAGTTTGAAATTAAATAGTTCTCAGATTGCAGGACTTTCTAGTCCATCATGGAGAGTGGGAAAAAGATAATTAAGTACCAATGATAAATAAAAAGATTTGTAGCTATCGTCGTCCATCTAAAAACATCTTTCTCTGACAATTACATTATTTTTTCTGCTTTCTAAAATGTTTTAAAAACCAGAATATTCATGCAGAATGTAACTCCATTTTCCCTCGTTGGCGAAGATAACATAATACCCCGACGACACGGAAACAAAGGGTCGCGAAAAGAAAAACAGGAATAATAACAAAAAAAGGAAACAAGAAACACATGTTGCCGAATGGAGCGCCTGGGGATACAATCGCTCGCTGTAAGAGATGCAATGTGAAACCGACGAATTTACCGCACCGCCTTCAGACTCTGGCCCCCTCGCGGGAGGTAATGGGCGCCGTATAAAAATAAAATTACCTCCGAGAGACACGAAAGAAAGAACGCTGTTCGGTGGTTCCTTTCTCTTCGCAGTGGCTGTGCTCAGGCTACTGCGTTCGTTACTGAACTGCAACAGCACCGCCCTTCCTAAGCGCCATTACGGCCAATTCTTGTATTTTTTAAAATTTTAGTTTATTACTGGACGACTCAGAGCTCATGTGTAAATATGGAGATTTTTAACAAAATTACATACAGCAAATACATTTATTTTCCAAGTGTAGTTCTCGCCAAGAACAATGAATAAATTCTTGAATTTGAAGACTATCTCTGCAAAGGAAGATATAGATTCAAGTCGTAGATTTACTTAGACAAAAGAATTTTACTGTTGTCTAAGCTACGTATAAGCTATCTCCATCATATACAAATTTTAAAATTCGGTGTAACTGGTTGTCAGGAGCTTACCAACTATGAAAATGACAATATTATTTTCATTTAATACTGTAATTCACATTCTCTTCGAATTAGAGAAATTTAAAAACTCACCAATGGGAGAACATTAGGATATTATATTTTCCGCTCACATTACGGACCTTGCAAAATACATTTACCGGACGTTTGAACAAATTTGTGCTTGGTACACGAAACAAACAACAGCACCGCCAGAGAGCAGACAGTGGAAGGAGACGCCACGTGCGCGACACTTCCATCCCGCCCGGCGGCACCACTCCCTGCGCCGGCGGCTGCGCACATTAAACATAAAGGAATAAACATTTGGGCCGCCGGTTTTCACGCACCGCTATAAATTTCCCACGCGCCCCCAGTTTTATGCCTGACGCCCTCGAACGAATGCGCCGGGTTTCGTGGACCGGGGGTGAGGAGGGGTGCGACGGCAGGCGATGGAACTTCTTGGGAACACCCCATCCGCCTTCGCCTCCGCGACAATCTGTCCCTGGGACGAAGCCGGCGGGAGAATTCATCGCGGCACGTGAACCTCCAAGAAATTCAGTATTTCTCGAACGTGGTCAAATGTAACCTCATATTGACTATGTTACACTTTATGAAAGTATTATAGATGGTTCTGAAGAAAAGCATTAGTAACATTAGGATGAATGGTTAATTTATAGATTTAAATTTTGTAAAGAGAATTGGATGATAAAAGTAACAATTTATCACAATCTTTCTTGGCTCTCAAAGAAGGAAAGTAGTGGCTTTTGCCATTGATAATACGGAATATTAACGTGTATTTTTCGTAGTAAATTACGATTAAAATGCGATTCTTCAGTTTTCTATAGAAATTGGTAAAAATGGTTTTGTAATCAAGTATAGAACTTAACTCAAGTATAGAACTTAAAATTCAAACTCTTTTGCTTTACAAAATAAATATAACTACTTTTTGATAGCATTACTGTTTTCAAAAATCTCAAATACCATTATTTCAATGCTATTTCTCATCTTCAAATTTGCTGAGCAGTCGTAACTCCAAACAATTTACATCCTTATTGAATTATTTAATCCAAGTTACAGCCTCCAGTACGCAACGCCATCAATGGAGGGGCGCATTTCCCAAACGAGATGCCTATGGAGGTCCCCTGCCCACCGCCGGCAGACTTTCGTGGTGGAAGTTGCGCCCCGAAGTAGTATAGGAACAAGACAGCGGAGGGGCTCGTCTCCGCCCGCGCAGCGTTAAATGACGACGGTGCAATGTCCCGGCGCAGTCTGCGAAAACAAAGGCACTTCCACCAGGGGGGGCAGGCCGTGAAGGGCCTCATCTTTGCACGTGGCACCCACGAACAAGCAAAGCAAGCCGCGGCATGGCCCCCTGCTCGTCTGGTATCAGGCTGCTTCGTTCACGCGACTCCGCGTTCCTTCACACCCTTCTACCCCGTTCTTTTGCGTCTTTAGACGCACAGTGCTAGAATTATTATCCATTTGAAGCTTTTCCTTTAATCAGACACTATCTTAATTTCTGTAATAAGCATCGCATTACTTCTACCACTTTTTATTTTTCTGATTGATAGCTAGGTTTCTAATTGATAGATACTTTCGATAGGTGATTGATAGTTTTCTTTCTTTGGCTCTGGAATTTATTCTTATGTCACAGTTTCTATTTGACGTTCTTTAGTTTTTTTCTGAACAATTAATTTTTTTTCATCCTACTTACCTGATCAGTGTACACGTTTCGTTACGACTTCCCGATTGGACGAACCTCCCGATTAAACGACAGTGACCCCCTCGCCCCCCTTTCCTGACCTTGAAGGGACTCTACATTTACATATGATTATATTTTATGTAAGATGTTAAACGTGCATATATTTCAATTTAGACGTATTTTATATGATGCAAGGTACCAAGAAACAAAACAGCAAGGTACAGAGAGTTCTCTTCGTTGAGGACAATGTAGCTGCAATTCCTGAGCAACCACTTTCCACTTCCACAGCAACAACGCAACCACTCACCCGCCATCCTTCTCCATCCTCTCATCACCCACATTCTTGGGAGCGCCACGTCGCCCGTCCTGTCGCCTTCCCTCCCACTAGAAGACTCTTCCATTCGCCTCCCCGCCGCCTCCAGCCCACGCGTTAGCCTGACGACGCCCGTAACTCGCCCTGCGCCGCTCGGCGCCAAGCCGTCACGCGGCCCGCGCAATTAACGCGCCCCTCGCTATTTATTTAGGCGGATAAATTTGGCGAAACGCGCACGCGGCACGGGGGTGTGCGAGCACACCAGCCTGTCCCCCTCCCCTCCCCTCCCCCAGCCTCGACTGGTCCCGTCCCGCTCCGCCCCGCCCTTGCCGGCGAGCGCGTCGCCCGCCGACGAGGCAATTTCGGCGAAAGATACAGTTCAATTTGAAGTCGGCAGGCGCGCGTTGCGTCGTAATTACGACCAATGGACGCGCGCACGCGCGCTCTGCAGGATTTACGTCATGATGCCGCCGCACGGCGGAAGACCAGGCGGCGGCGGCGATGGGGGCGGCGGCGCGCTGGATGATGGCAAGGAGGTAATGAAGGTTGGCGATGAATAGTGGCGATGGGATAGCGCTGGCAGAGTTTGGCTTTAATGGAAATGACGGCTGTAGTGGAAGTGGTAGGGTAGTGGCGAAGATGATGAGATTGCAAGGTGTGAGATGTGATTGTGAGCCTTACAATGGTTTATATTAATTACTGAGTCAAATGATCACGATTCCAAGTATAAGGTCAAAAATAAAAATGCTCGCGCGCAATTTTCACTGCTTTTGATATACATTTTCGATAAATACAATTTCTACTCGTTAATGTGTTACATCCCATGGTGATTCAAACAACAATGTAGCGAATAACAGAAATATTTTTTAACATTTTCTACTGCATTCTGATTGAAATAAACTTCAATTGTTGCAGTGACAAAACTTGATAAGAAAATTTTAATAAAGTTGTGTTTAAGTATGACAGCGATCAACAGTCGGGAGGAAAGACTACAGACTTTTCCTTTATTTTAGATTGGTCTATGAAAAGAGAACTATGAGTAGCATTACATTGTAAATATTTATGTATTTTTAACAACTTGAACAATGGTTAATTGAGAATGTTCAAATATATGATTATTTTCTATTGTATAAATATATTTAATTATGAGACATACTGAGAACGTGAAGAAATACCGAAAGAGAATTTGATTTCTTGTCATTTCATAAAATCCAAAATTTTCAAAATATATAGCAATTATTTCCGTAACCACAGGTATCCCGTATAATTTCCAGGATGTCAGTCACCCTGTTTGCCTCTGCATACATTAGGCTCAGGTACACAGCGAGGGCGGCGGCCGAATCCATAGCGGAGAGGACACCCGGAGCGTTAGCGACGCGTCGTGGTCGCGCGTGTTTGTTTAGTGGTCCGCGGGCCTCAGGCAAGCAGACCTTACGAGCCGGCCTCTCCCCCTCTCCCGGGCTCCCTGCCCGCCGAGGCGCCCGGAGGAACATCGATCTCATTACCGATAGGGAGTGCTGGACCGCGCGGATAATGACGGACGCCGGCGCCCCGATGGAGTGACTAACGACGCGCCCGCCCGTGTATCTCCATTAAAGGTGCTAACTTTTCCGTCCTTGCCGCCAAGCATTAGGGCAGCGGCGAGTCACGTGCTTGTCGGGTGCCTGCTTCGCCGGCACTCCAGCGCGAGGGCGACGACCCACGGGCTGCGCACATGTGGGAGTTGTGTTTTTCGTAAGTTGGCAACCCGATGGTTTATTATCTTCATCTTTCCAGATCCGCTAGTATCTACCGAGTCTCCCTGTACTTTCATTAAGACCTACAGTTTAGGATCTTTACTATCTGATTGGAATGTCGACCTTGACGTGAGGAGATGGTGCACAAAAGGGCTTTTTCTACAGTTGATAAACCAGTGGTTGGTGTGCACCATCTTCCTATTCCGGCGGCTTTTACCATTTTCTCAACAGTTTTAAGAAGGACCTGCAACTTAGGTTCTCTACGATCTAGTCGATGGAACAAGGATGTCGACCTAATGGCTAGAAACACGTGTGAGTAGGGCTTTAATTATGTTATATATGTTATAATCATCGAGATTGATGCACAACAACTTCCCAGAAAAAAACTGTTTCTATCAGTGCCTCTCCCATTTCACGAAGACTTGGCAGATAGTGTCTATGATCTGGTCCACACAACGTTCATGCACACCATTTCCTCGCCCATAACTTCGAACTCTTTCTTCAACACTATAAAATATTTTCCTATTCGTTTTTGGGGAAAGATAAACAAAATATAATTTATATTATTCAGTCATCTTTGTACTTTGAGAGGTCTTTACGTCAGTAACGACCACAGCATGTCAATGCTGTGGAAGAATAATCTCACTACAATTATTATAAACAAACACAATTACCATAAGAAGATGATTACTGTGAGTTGATAGCAATATGAATTCATAAGAATAATACTTCAGCATTAAAATGGATATAGTTTTGCATAAAAGGAACATGTGTGAGAGGCCGCTGAATCTCATTTTTAATAAGTTTATCCGCTGACATTGGCACAAACTAATCTGCCTGTCTGCTAATTTACAATATAGCGACAGAAAAACGTTGACATTACTAAAAGGATGAACTCGAGGCAAAAAGCCTGAAATGATCACACAGCAGTATTAATTTAAGCAAATCAAAAGAGCTCTCGTTGAAACTCCAATTAATGCGGCGAAACTCCAATTATTAACAACCAAGAAAAATATATTCTGAAAAAATGTTGCTCCAAAAAATAATGATATAAGGTAAACTTTCCACAAAGATCTGAGAAAACAACGATAAAACAAATAACAAAGAAGATGAAAGAACGGCACTTCAAAATCTTGAAATACTTAATGAAGTACATTAAGATAGACGAAGGGGGAGCTTGATTACTCTCAGAATTATGAAACTGCACAGATGCACCTCTAGTCCTTCTATTAGAACAGTCCTCGTTTCTTTGAATCTCTGAGTACGCTGCTCCTTACACGAGCGCCGAAATTAACCCATTTGTATATCTGGCGAGAAAAAATGTAGACTGAAATGAAGAACACCACAAACAGGATGTTTGACAGTCTCCTCCAGCTGCGAGTGTTTAATCACAAACTTAAAGAAAGCATCGTTTCGACAAATTATCTAAATTAACTAAATGCTGTTTCCGCGCTTTTTTGTCTAAAAAAAAGCAAAAAGGAATTAGTCTGGCGGATGTTGAGGTTACGGCGGTGGATAACAGGGGAAACAAATGACTCATTAAAAATACAAAATTGAATTAAGGGTGAAATATGAAAATCAAAGAGAGCGGCAGGCGGCCCGTGGGGGCGGACGAGTTTTATGAGCGCAATCAGGAAGACGGATGACGGGGGACGGTGAGGGGACAGCGCGACAGACGGACGGACGGGGGTAATTAAGGAGCAAAGGTAATTAAGGGGTCGAGCGGGGGCGACAGCCTCCGCCTCTGGCGTCGCCGCTCACACCGCCTCCACCACCATCGGCACCACCACGCTCGCATCGCCACCGCCTCCGCTCACAGCGCCAGCGCCACCGCCTTTGCCGCCACTCACATCCCCACGGCCACCGCCGGAAGCAGGGTGGGCGAGAACTCGGCGCAAGGAGGGGAGGTCGAGGACGCGGGCCGCGGAGGACGGACGGCGCAGGATTTTTAACGTCTGCCCGGAAGCGAAGGGTTCTCTCCTGCGAGTGACTGCGACCCATTAGAGGATTAATGCGCTGAGGAAAAACGGCCCCTCGCAGACGCCGCCCCGCGCTTCAGTTGTCCCGGTGATGAACCTTGTGGCACGTCAAGAGGTTGCCGACGACGCGAGGGATCGCGATGGCTAGAAGTGCTTTATGGAGGTTCTTGTGAAATCACGGCACTTTAGCGCAGGATGCCTCCGAGGGTTCCGTTGAAGTTCTTAACTCGCAGTACTTATACCGTAATCCCATGCGCAAACTTACTCGAAGGCACTACACACTTACCACAATTACTTTGCATATTACAAAGATAATTCAGGGATATGTCACAGTTGAGCCTTATTGTACTAATTGTCTTGAAAGCACTGCATAAAACTTGGAACAATCTAATGGTAAAATGGCCGACACACATGGTCACTAAGAAATAATTGACGTTATGAAAAAAAAGCGTATTATTTTTTATTAATTATTGAAAGTATTGTTGAGAATCGATAAATATCGTTTCAAAATGATAAAACGTGTGAGCCTCCATGCAGATTCTTGTTCTTTTCTATTACATTTACAGACGAAAGTGTATTTTTCGTCTGAAGTAACTCGAAAGAAAAGACGGAAATGGACATTAATCCTCTCAGAGCTAAACGCGGCGAAACAGTCCAGGGAACACTTAACGCCAGAGGCTAACCCGCACCAAGGGACCGGCCTGTCCACGCGTCGTCCCCGGGCGGTCTGCACGTGGCCGGCGGACGCAGAACAGAGCATCTGCGCCGGCGGGGGTTCCCGCCCCTCACCCCGCCCGCTCGCGCCGCCCCCGCCCACTCGCTCCCCGCTCGCCCGCTCGCCCGCCCGCCCACCCACTAGCTCGCCTGCCCGCCCGCCCGCCCGCCCGCCCGCCCGCCCGCCCCCCCGCCTGCCGCCCGCCGCGCCGTGCTGCTTAGCGGGTTGCAGTGTACCCCTGCCACCCCGCTGTCGCTTGCCTGTCTCCGTTAGCTATGGCGGTGGCGGCGGCGGTGGCTCTTTCGCTTGACTCCACGTGGCTCTCGAAAGGGCTGCTTGCGGTACTCGGGTACTCATAATACTTTTAGGCTTCAAACATGCTTAGTTTCATGTACCTCGAATATATTTGGGCAGTGTCAATATTTGTTTTTGTAACAAAGGCAACCTAAAGAAATTAAAGAATACACTTCAAAGAAAAAAAATAATACGATATCAAAAGACCATTTAGAATAGGTTCAGTAGAGTCACTGCGCACATTATTCAATGTGTGTGTGTGTGTGTGTGTGTGTGTGTTCAGTGTAAATTTAGTAACGTGGATTACGGTTAGAGAATCTACATTGAATAAAAGAGCAACTGTTCTCAACACATAACCAAAAATGATATTGTCTAAATTTTCGATTTAAATTTGTTAAAAATTCAGAACGGTTTGATGAAATTATATCGTTTAAATAAAAATACTGTTCTTCTATTTCAAATAAAGTAGATATTGAAGCAATAAGAATTACAGAAAAGAGCGAACATTACACCAATGCGCATACGAGCACCAATTTAATTAACCAAATCAACCATATACCCATGCAACTTCAAGGAAAAAAGGAATATCAAAGGCATAGCGAAAGACACAAATTCCCCTCTCATAGACGCAACATCCAGCACAACTAAATCCTCTGCCACATTGTTCGACTGATTGTTCCGATAGAACTTTGTGCTCGGGAGCACCACCAGCACGATCCGGAAGCCGAAACAGAGTGCCCCTCCACTCCTTCCTCTCCCACCCACCCCCCCACCCGTCCACAGAGCCAGCCGCGCCGGTCCACGCCCGCCCACTGCCCGGCCCCGCCCGGCCGCTCGCCCGTCCACCCGTCCGGTGCAATTTTAATGCCGGTTAATTGAATAGGCGGCGTCACGAGCGCTGTAGCCATTTATTTGGTTAATCCGCAGCTCTGATTGGCCGGCAACCACCCCTCGTTAACAATACATACATCAAACGCCCGTCCACGCTCACTCGCCGCCACCCCGCCCCCACTCATCCCACACTCGTCGACACCTCCCCCCACCGCCCATTTCTCTGGCACTACCATGGCGACGGCGCCTCTGTGTCGCTTGAAAAATTTACGGCGGCCGCCCCCGTGCAAAATGTGAAATACCGAGTGCGCGAACGGCGAGACGACAGATAAAAAACACATACCGCCGAAAAATTTCGTTCCATCCGGCCATAATCCTAATTACCCGGGACAAAGGAACGTATTAGTCGTCCTATTTGCGGGCGCGGCTTCGGAATCGCGCGTAATGGACTGGCGGGCGCGTGTGGCTTTGTGCGTGCGTTGGGGATCGGCGATGGCGGCCGGAGTGGGTGCGCGCTCCCGCCCGCAGCGGTGCGTGAGGGCTTGGGCAGCGGCCGCCGCGAAGCGCTGCGTGCGCACTCGGCGGCCGGAGGGCGGGTCCAAACGTCTTTCCACCAGTCGCGCAGTTGCAGAACGGATGTACACTTCCGCTGGACGTTGGGTCATTGATGTGCACGTAACTTAATCGCTTCAGAGCTATTACGTTTACGTTGTAGGCTTTACCACACAAACAACAATAATGTTAACTTTCACGACATGAACACTTTGATTTATTTTCGTCAAAGAACAGTAAAAACGTTCGAGACTTTGAAGGAGAAGTATAATTTGCGCCTGTTTTCTTGATTACTTACTGTCAGGGTTAAAAAGTGGTTTTCCAATTTCATGTTCTATGTGTTTAGCAATCACAATTCAAGTTCCCTTCATTTCTGAAACATTTAGAAAACTCCTAAATTCTTGAATAAATTATAACTCTTATTTTTAATTCTGCATTTTCATTTCCACGGGACTATTGGGATACTTGGTATCAGACATATCTGTGGCATTATTTTTCAGATCAATTGTCAAATTTATTGAACCGGGTCAAAAACGTTATTAGCATGAAGAATTTAAGAAAGATATTGTACACATTTAAGAAATATATTGCTAGTTTTGCAGTAAATGCTTCAGAAAATATCAAATTGGAAAGTAACTATTTTTGTTGCAGTTGGTAGATTACTCACGGTACTTTCTCTAAAAAATAAAGCATATTTTGATTTTATAAAAACTTTATATACCACGAGTTCAAGCAATTTACTACTACTACTAATAATAATGAATGAAATATATTATTGACTAAAAAGAAAAGGAAAAGTTATTTGCATTAAAATGAAAAGAATATCAGCTAACTCGCCTTTAAAAAATTATTTGCAGTTCAAATAGAATTAATTATGTTTTCCTAATGCCTTTCAACCGTGAAAAATTGTCCAAATCCAGATTAACTACGAGGGCAATCAAGTATATGTATCCAAGACAAACTCCCCTCGTCAATGACCTATCTTCCTTATCTCAACAGCTGACCCAAAAGCGCGCCAGAACGCTCGGAACAAACGAAAGCTGTCTTTGTTCCTATAGCCTGAGCCGCAATCGTCATCCCTCGACAGCTCGCACTGTTCCTGCGAACGGCGCTGCGCGGAGACAACAGCGCCAGAGCAAATGGGACCAGGCGGGCTTCAGCAGTGCGGAGCTGCGCGGAGCAGCCGCCAATCGACACTGCCCGCGGCGGCGCGGCGGCCGCACAGTGTGGGGTGAGCGACGGGGGGATCGTGTGGTGTCGATGGTGGTGCTGGTGGTGATGGTGGTGGTGGAGGAGGAGGATGGAGGAGGGAGAGGAGAAAAGAAGAGGACGAGGAGGAAGAGGAGGAAGAAGCGCTGGGAGAAGCCTAGGTTGGGGGTAAGTTGTGACATTCTGAAAGGCAGGTGACTACACGTAGGTAATGGGGATATCAATGCCTGCAGCGAGATTGGGAAAGAGTGCAAACAGAGAATAATGGAGATACAAGACGGAGAATGGCTGAACATAACACAGTCGACAGTGCAAGAGAAGGATAGAAAGAAAGTCATCAAAAGTGTATTCAGCAGGAAGAGAAAGACTAATTACGAGTGTGAGTAAGCAAAACGAAACTTCACAGTGAAGATACGATGAGGTGGTGGAGGAGAAAAAATGAGGAGAAAAAAACAGGAATGCCGCTTCAGGGAGAATTATCCAAAAATAATACAAGTAAAATGTACAAAATTCCTTAGAAGGGCGGCGGCAAAAAATTGTGTAGTGAAGACGTATGAATGTAAAAGAGTAAGTGGGAGAGATAGATGAAGTATCAGAAAAGGGAAGTAGGGAGAGGGATAGTGACGGAGGCGAGGAGAAAGTGACACAAAGAGAACGGCGAAGGAAGCACACGGAGAGAGAGAGAGAGAGAGAGAGGGGGAGAAAGGAAAGGGGAGAGAAGAGAAAGAAGTAAAATAAGAATATACTTCGATAAGCGAGCATGGGTTGGGAACGAACGATACGCTGACATGACGCGCAGCGACGCGGAGCGGCAGAGGACAGCTGCCTGCGCGGGGGAGACGGCAGCGACGTCGACGGCCGCCCACCAGCTCAACAGAGCCCCCCGCCCCCCCGCAACACGTGTTCGGCGCGCGACTGCGGCGGGCGCTCGCGGCGCGCGGGGCCGCCGCCGCCGCGTCGCCCGCGCTCTCCACTGTGCAAACATGTGCGCCTCCGCCGCGAGGGGAGCTTCAGGTGCGCTGGGGAAAGTGAGTTGCGACGAGCGCAGTACCGAATTGACGGAGTTCATGTTGATCTCGGGAGAGTCGCCCGGAGAACGCACAGAAGTTCGAGTTGAAGCGGTCTCTTGGAAGCTCTTGGAGAGATGACATTGGTGAATACATAGATCTAGGATGCATTTTTCATTCCAAAAATGCGTCGCAATAGAAAATATAAGTGGATATTATTTGTTTGTCACCAGCATTATATAAAAAATAAATAAATATAATTTTAATAAATATGTACATAAAATATTAATTAAAAAATTTTTGAAAAACTAAACGAATTCATGATTCAATAACCCTTTTATTTCCTCTGAAAAAAATGACACAAAATGCAATATGGTTTAAATATTCAGATTTAAAATATGTATTTAATACCTTACAAAATGGTAAAATTTCAGGGAAAATCTGCAGAATATTTCTGCAGTAAATATTACGATTAAAACACTATTTTAAAACTAATATAAACTGGATCGTTCCTGTCACAGTAAGACTTTTTTTCGCATGCAATTCCTCTCTTGCTTGGAGGCTTGGATAGAAACCACATTCGACATGGCGTTTCAATAGCACGGTCATCAATATTCCACGAGCACCACTCGTTCATCTTTCCTCTCGGGTGGCGGGCAAATGGCGAGTTACGTCTTCCGCGGACGCCGCTGCATCAAGAGGACGTCGCTCGTACATCCTCATCATATCGCGGAGAACACGCGCATCCGCGACGCGAGTACGAGCTGATTTACAAGCTCCGGTGTGGAGCCGGTGAGACGAGTGGTGCGGGTTGTGGCGGGGGCGGGGGGGCGGCCGGCGCGGCGCGGTGGTTTCCCAGGCGCCAGCGGTCGTTTCATGAAAGTCAACGGGCTCGTTGAGAGCAGGTTGGCGAAGAGCGAGTGAGCGGCGGCGCGGAGCACAATGGCCCGCAAAGAGCGCACAAATGACCGGAAATACGAATGGACAATAAAATTGGAACAGAAAATTTAGAATAATCTTTGACACTGTCAAAGGAAAATTATGAAGGAGAACATGTTACTTAAGGTGCAGATTTGGAACGTTTGAAAATTACTACTGAAATAGTCAATACGTAGCAACAGGAGTCAAATATTATAAGTAGGGAATTTTCGTCAACAGTAATTAGCAGCCCACAAAAAGTTGATAAAAAACAGCCATGCATTGATTAAAATAAAATTGCAATTATTCATTTAATCACTTGCAAAGTGGTGATAAACAGTTAAGTGATATAGGTGATATATATAAAGTGCACATAAGTAGTTAGAAATTCATATCTTTCGTGTTTACAGACTCTGTTCGACATTCTGATACATTTCGACAAGAAAATAAGTGTGGAATATAAAGAAAAATCTAAACAATGTAATTTTATGTCCTTTAATTTTTAATTTTTTGATTTTCGGCGACCTGCATGTGTTGAGACCTACATCCATGGTTTCCTTCAGTTTTGGAAGATCGTTTCCTTCAATTTCGTCAAAGAACACTCACCTTTCCTACAAATTAATATATAAAGTTTTTAATCTCTCGCATTTAGCTCTCCAAATCTTAAGGAATAGTTTGCGCGCACTTGTGGCGTCATTTGGTCCACTGTGCAGAATCAAGTGGAGAGGGAGAAGTACGCTGCCGACGGAGAGCGGGAAGGTAGTGCAAGTGTACGCTCCCTGCATGGCAATTGCTCGCGGTTGGAAGCATGTCGTTTTAACTGTACTGAGAAAAAGGAACCACGCGAATTCCAAGCTTGTTGTCCGGAGCGATAAATATCTCTTAATTACATTGCTTAATTGGGGGTGAAGGTCGTAGGGGAAAGCACCTGCTTGCAAACTGTTGACTGTAAATGCGACATTAAATGCATGAGATGTGTGTAAAACACTAGTGTGTTTGCGTTTCTGAATGATTTAGCTCTGTATGTTGCTTTTTTTAAGTATATTTTTGCGGTTGAACACGAAATATATCTTAACGTAAGATAAGCATTAACTTGAAATATTCCGTTTTGATGGTACCATTCAATTGTTATTTTCTCCTCGTAAATTCTAATAAGCCATTCCACAAAGTTTTGTAGATTTTTTAAGACGATTTCAAATATAAGAGCGATGTTCCAGAACAGTTTTGTGTCTTTCTTCCCCAACTTCCCTGTGGGCAAGAAAACGAGAAAATACGAACCCTCCTGCCCCCTCCTCATCTTACGCCCACTTCACATGATTTCCCGTGACACCACAGCTTCCCTCGCCGAACGCGTTTAGGGCCATCTCCTCCGTTTTTGCCACATCAGAGGAAAGAAGTTTTTCTAATCCACTGTCATGGCACGTGATGTACGAGTCACCGTTCCGTCATTACATTTATAAAAATATTAGATTGTCAATTACAAAAGAAGTAATTGACTTTTAACTCTGAAAGAATAATTTGCTTTGTAGTCAGTAATCAATAATGTGATACGAAGGGATAATACAGCAAGTGAAACAATGTATAAACCTGTATAAAGAAGAAACAACACATTCGTCGGACGGTTCAGGGATAGCGGTTTTGCTATTCTTAATAAATCCTTCGTAACTATTTCTCTTTATTTGAATATGGAAGAATTTATATTGTAACCACTTGTGAGGCACCCGTAATTCTGTAACCCAATTGAGCTTGTTCTGGATCTGCTTCGCTTCTTAATTGATTCTTCTTTCTTGAGTAGAAGAAATAAATACACGAGGAATAATAATAATAATAATAATAATAATAATAATAATAATAATAATAATAATCGACTATATTGTACCACTTGATCTAATACAAAAGATTAACTTGAAATTATCAGGTGAAGTTTGCGCTGTCTCTAACCCCCTCTCTAACGCCCAGATTATTATTCCATTTCTTATTTTCTATTTATTTCCGGTGCAACACGTCCTTACATGTGGGTCTCCACGACACCCCGTCGATGTTATGGATAGACGGATCGCCACAGCAATAAAAAAGCAAAATATTCAACATACACTTCATAGAACAACCCTCATTAGAGTTCATGGCTGACATGCACCGTCAGCAGTGTTGGTAACGAGCTATGAACCACCTTCTTTGTGATTGTTACTTTCAATTTTTCTGTTCACTCATTTTTAAGCTATTATATGCTCTTATTTTCTACTTGCTTTCTGTTTTTAACAATTACAGTTCCTTCATTTATTAATAAAGTTAATTAGTCTTACATTTCAAAATATTCACTATAAAACCTACTCATTTCTTGTCAAGGGCTCAAGAGATGTTTTCCCAAAAGATTCAGTGTAATTATCTCATTGTGGTGAATGTTCAGATTTTATACGTTTGTTTCTTGTCGACATTCATGCATTTTTTCTTGCGCAAAATATCATGTTAGGGTAACCTGTTATTACACTCTACCTGTTAATCTTTCCTCCTCAACCGTATTTCATGTTTGTCTACCTCTATCTCTAACCGCGTTCATTCCTCGCCTCATTTCTCGCTTTCACGATTCCACCACTCTGACTCCTTCAGTAGCAGCTACTTTACGTTCGTCGCTGCTCGTGCCACATCTCACACGCATCCCCTCCGTCACCTACATCTCCGTCCCCGCCGCCCTCTCCCACGTGTCTCCTCCGCCCGCGCCTCTTCCTGCTCCGCCCTTCACCGCTATCCTCGCGTCCGACGGGGCCCGTAATTGAGAGTTAGGGCGCGGCGCTGATTAACATAGACGCGGCGCGGCGCGCCTCATTAGACGCAGCGTGGGCGGGGGAGGGGACGGGAGGGAGGGGGTTGGGGAAGCGCCGGCGACGCGCACGTGAAATACGGCGCAACGCGGCGCGTAAATTATTTTTATGGGCGCACGCTGCTTGCACGTCGGCGAGGACGCAAGCGCGCGACTCCGGTGACGATTCCATTAATGTGGCCGCGGGCGCCCTGTAGACGCAGTGCGCCGGGCGGGGCGAACACGTATCGTCCCACGTATGCCAAAGCCACGCATTTCGCAAATATTTTTGAAAAAATAGGCCATTGAAACTTTGAAGTCCAAGTACAATTACCAAAGTGTGTGAATTTTTATATTTCAATGTTATATAACCAACTTCTAATAGGACAATCAAACCCAAATATTCAATATGTTTTAAATTTATAATTTTACACAGACATCAAAAATCTCATTGCCTTTTTTTCAAAAATGCACATATGCCGTTGTTTTGACAAATGTTGACGATGAAAACTGTTGTGATACAGATATTGAAAAACAAAATCCGGCAATATTATGAAAATGATTATATTATGGCATTATATTTTACGCATTTTATTATTTACAATTGCAAAACAGTAAAGGATTGAAGGTATGGGTCATAATTGGGATTTTAACACTTTGTTTCACTGAGAAAAAATCTGCAACTCACAGCAACGTTAGAATAGTTGGAGTGAACCTGTTTGTGTGAAGAAAGAGAAATATTAGATTGATTACTTATTAACTGAATTGTTTGTGCAGTTATGTAATAAATATCCACGTTGCTCCAGCAACGTAAACAACTGTTTGGGCCATTTCTCACTTGCTGTCACTTGCTGTATTTAGCAGTCAAGAATCTGCGGGTTGCAAACAGATTTTTCTCAGTGAAACCATCATTTAATCATTCTGTACCCCAGAAGCAGAAGAGACAACGTTCATCTTTTGTCGAGTTTGGATATTTTAACACAGTTTTTCCAATTCCATAGATCGTCTTAGAAGTATTGACAAATATGCCTAAAATACATTAATAACAAACAAGCATTCAAAACCATTTTATGTCAATTTTTATATACAATCTCTTTAAATTGCCTCCTGTAAAATTAGATAAAGTGGCATGGTATCCTTTATCACTAAAGCACAGCATTATTGAATACACTGTCTGAATTGTAATGTTTCAGAAAGTTGTTAATTAGCGCAATAAGGGCTTCCAAAATTTAATTCAATGACTGCCATTGGTACTTAATTGCTTCCGATTCAATATTTTTGTTTTCTTTGGATATATGTAATCGGATTCGAGAAATGTAACAGAAATACTTCAGTACCATTGCACGATTTATTCAATGCATTCTTTTTTTAAAAAAATTAAGCTGGAAAAAAATATGATTATTTTTTTTTTTAAATACACATTAGGCCCATGAAGATTCATCTTCGACTATTGCGAGCCACTGCTTCAGCTGTTCCAGCACCAACAGCAGCACCGTCGCAGCTGCCTGCGCCACGACGCATATTTATAATATTTATAGGCGGCCGCTGATTACGACGCTGACAGGCCGTGGATTTGTGGAAATGTTCTCCGGAATTTTAATGTTTGCCGTATTTTTCATATTCGTATTACTAATAAATGCCGCGCCAATCCGTCTTCATACGTGCATTCTTGGTGGATGTTGACACGGTTCAAATTATATTCCTGTGGGCTCTTAGTGGTATTCACGCTCGTATATATTTTGGTTTACCGTGTTAAGGTAGATTTATAGCTCTGAAAATTACGAAATTGCGTTTTAAATTAAGGAAGGTTTTCCCGGAAAGGGTAATGGGGCACTACTAGCATTGTCTTAAAACAAAACAGACTGTTCGCGAGGGGTAGTGATGAAATTTATAAAGGTATATCTTAAAAATTGTGATGAAATACATGTTTCTGCAACATTTCACTTGGAATCTAATATTATGATCCGAATGACGAAAATATTAATACTTTTGCTGTTTTGTTGACTGTTGAAATGCAATCTGTGAGTGGTGTTTCAAATTTTTTTTTTAAAAAAAAGAGAAAGTAGATTTTTTTCATACGTCGTCTGAAATTGTATAATATTTCACTCGGGTGACATATTTCAATTTTAGCATATTAATTATATCTCCAGAGAAATATATATGAAGGAGATTAAAAAAATGAGATACCAATTATGGCAATTTCCCTCCATAAACGAAATCAACATGACCATATATTTCATGGCAGTTAATTAAATATGAAGTGTTCTGGCAGTCAGTTCCGGCAACATGCCTGGAGTTTAGACGAAAATTACTTTCATTGTGTTGTTATTTTATGAGAAAATTATCATTGCCGAAGATTCCATAAAATTTCTTTTGAAATTTGGCTAACATTAGTTACATTAAAGTGCTAGACGTAAAGAACCTAGAAAAAAAATACAAAAAAACAAAACAACTTTCTTTCTTCGAGGAGCATTCCTACCGCACCGTTTGTTTTTCGCTGGAGATGATTTCTTCTGATAATTATGAAATCTTTCTAAGCATACCGTGTAACCTATAGCATTAAAAAAATAAAACGCTAAAAATGTGAATTGACGGTGTATATAGTATAAGTTATATCAATTTGCTGCATTTGTTAAATGATTCAATTATTAAGAGAATTAACCTAAACGAAAGTGAAATATAGAGTAAAAGTAAATATCATGCACGAGATGACACGTTTAATACAGCCAAAATTGGAAAGTTAAATTGATACATGTCATTGACGATTTCAAATCTGAGTAGAGAATAGGGTGGTGGCCAAATCAAAATTAAGCAAATTCGTCCAAGGCGATCTGCAATGGAATATTTCTAATATCACCTGATCCTCTCAAGTACCTGGAAATATCGTCGGAATATGGAAAACTATATCCATTGATGAAGTGTTCTATCAAAGATGTGTGCAAGGGTACCCGACCACAGTCCATTTCCTTTGGAAAACGGTCTCACTACGGCCCGCCTGCGCCTCCCGCCCACTTTGCCCGCCCTCCGCCTGTGACGGATGCCGTCCGCCTTCGACTCCTCTCGGCGCGTATTTCATATTCATTAGGCTCGCGATTAACTCCGGGCCCGACACGTGTAAACGAGTGGCGGCGCTCTATCGCGCGCCCATATCTAAGCGCGCGCGCGCGCGTCCTGCAGCCGCCCGCCCCCTGGCGGCGGACACAGCGGGCAGCGCGGCGGCGCAGGCGGAGGGAGGCCACAGGAAAAGATTAATTTCGAAACGTTGGTGAGAGAAAGAGAGAGCGGAAGAGATAAAGTGGTAGAAGGAAAGAGAAAGGGAGGAGAGAGAGAGAGAGAGAGAGAGAGAAAAGAGAAGAAGAGAAAAGAAAGATAATTATCCTAAAAATGGGGATGGATAGAGTGGAGAAAAATGCCATAAACACAAAATTGAATGAGCCGCCAATAAAATAGACTTATGACTGTCGTGGAAGAAGACCGAATACATGATTGAGAAAAATAGCAATGAAGGTGAATAAAGAGAGATTGGTAAAAACATAAAAACAAGAGAAGATTGAGAATGAAATGCAAAAAGAATACTATACGTAAAGTGAAACTAAATTGGGGGACTTGTGTCTATAAGATATCAGATTAAAGGGGATACATAGAAACAGTTACAGAAATTTGTAATGAAATGCTGTACGAGAAAAGATGAAATATATAATAATTTGAGAACCTACTTACTTTTAAAATTTATTACAAATTTCATTAAATTACTAAGCGAGGTTAATATGGAAATCATAGATAACTGATTCGAAATCAACTGTAAAACCACTCGAACGCAAGACTTGAGACTGAAAAATAAAGCAACCGGAAATAAAACCATTCGGAGCAAACAGAAGTGCTCTGGCAGCGGAAGGAAATGCGCAATTCTCGTGGCCGTGGGCCGGGATAGAACAGCGCTTGGAAGCGACGAGCGGGCACCGAGGGCGCTGCGAGCGGAGGCTTACAAGGCCCCACCCCCACCCCCCACACCAGCTGCTAACGAAGACGCAGCGCGCGCCCAGAGGAGCGAATCCATATTTTCAAAGTACGTAATAAAGGAACAAATTTATTTACTCTGTGCACTTTTCGATTCATATTCATTCATCTAAAACAAAATAAAAATTTAACAAACGTTCATTTTAAACGTTGGATATATGGATAAAATAAAAAAAATCAAACAGTTCATGCCATTTTATGATTTCAATTTCGTTTTAGCACAGCACTGCGAAATAACGGTATAGAACCTGATTCAATAAGCATCGTTTCTAAAATTCTACAAGGGTATGTTGAGGGAAATTGGTTTCTAACTTAATCGATGCTATATGTATAAATATACATTCATATTTATATTTTTATTGGTCATGTTTTGGGGAATAGATCGGAGAGGACGCTACTCTGAACCAGATTACATGAAAAGAGATAATAAAATATTATTAATTACTGTGAATATTTTATTTACGTTCCCGCATTAGCTTACAACTTACGCATTAACGAATTTGTGCATTTTCAATTTAAATTGAGCTCATTGATATAAATTAATAATTTTGATTTTTCAATATCATATAATTATTTGCGAAATACAATTTCATAACTCCGATTAAGTGCAACGAATCTATCCATGCATATGCGCATGATAATCCCAAAATTTATGGTATTGCTTCACTTATAAGGCAACGAGTAATATGACGCTCCAGAAGCGAAACAAAATATAATTGGGGCGGTTCGCTTACTCACAGTAGTTAAGAAGTAAGTCACATACCACGCAGTTTTCACAAGCAGAGCGGAATACAAGCAGAGCTCCATCTGATAAATACGAAGTTAAGGTCTGCAATGCTCCACTTCATTCTTTCGAAAACAGCGGGCGCACCCGACATCGCCCACACGCGCGGTGCCAGAGGAAACGAAAATTCATCGCGACGTAAGAGCAACAACGAGCTGTAAGGACAGATACACGGAACGGGCGGATGGGGTTTAAATTGGCCCAAGACGCTGCCTCTGCCACCGCAGCCGCTACTGCAAGCGGCGCTATCTGTACTCCCTTTCACTGTCCCCGCCATTCTCCGCCCGCTGCGGCAAGTCCCCACGCCCGCTTCGGCCACGCGACTGCCATTGCCATCCTTTCGTTTTGATTCCCTCCCCACCACCAACTATCTGCGACACGTCACGTCAGGGGCATCGCAGCTACAACTGTCACCACAACCACTATAACTACTGAGTAGTTAGAGCTACCACCTTCAACAACGCCACACCATCGCCTGGTCTTCCTCCGACACCTCCACCCCAGCCAATGGAGTTTTGGAAGCTGCGAAGCGCTCGGCGGCGGACTGCGTGTTGCGGAATGAATACGCAAAGCGGTAGCTCGTAAATCCAACCAACTTCCGGCTGGGCGGCGCGGGCGGCTTTTGCGTAGGCGTAGGCGGCGGCGCAGGCGGCGGCGTAGGCGGCGGCGAGGCGTCGCCTGCAGCGCCGCCGGACGGGAGGCGGCCCATAACTCTCGGCCGGAAAACACCGACCGTATGACGATAGGACTAACGCAATTTAGCTCGAAAGGGCCGGCGACGGCCGAGAGGAGGGGAACGGGGGTGAGACGCAAGGACGCTAGAAGCAAGGACGAGCGTCGGAGGGCGGCGTCGGCGTAGAGCTCGTAGCGGGCAACTGCCGGGCGACAAATGAACGCGCGAATTGAGTGCGTTCATAAATCCGCCCCAGAGTTCGCGGCAGCAGCTTAGTGCTAAACGTCTCGCGCAGCGCGGGTGCTGGAGCTTCCTTGGTCTGCGTTGCTCCCTCTGCCGGAGCCCCGGAGTCGCTCTGAGATATTCACTGCGGTGCGTTCCCGCCACCCTGTGCTATTCGATCTTGGTGCTCACGTCTCTTCTCGAGGAGGGAGTAGTAATGAACGCAGCAAATCTACGACACTCATTTACTCGTGGTGTGTTCTCCACTTTAGGTTTTTCCTGTAGAAGCTGAGCCGACTTCTAAAAATACTTAATTTATTGAATTATCAACGCTTGGACTAGCTGTGTACAGTGTCTATAAAAAACGTAACGTTCAAATGGAAGCAAACGCTTCCATGTCCGGAGTCGATTCGCCACTGTATTAGAGACGCCGCATCCCAGACACAGTAACTAACGTTGCAGCCGTTATAATGGGACCTTCCTCGTGTTTCGGCCGTCATATTGTGACCTTCCTGCGCGTTTCGCCCTGAAGATGGTCACAGGGCCGAAACGTTGGGAAATTCCCTAGGATGCGGAGAGTCTCGGATCGCCAAGTATCTAATTTTTAAGCTCTCTCTCTAGCTTCATTATTTCTCGGTATCTTGGCCCTTATCCCCAACCTAATTTAGTATTTACCCACCTTTTAAATCTATATTACGCATATTTCACATTTATGTTCGCATTTTAACATTGTAGTTCGTTAGTAACGAACGTTGTAGTAACGTTCTTGAGTTTCGTCTCCTTTAAGTACCAAAATCTAAAGTGCCCTTTCCACTGCGACGTGCGGCATCATATATCGCGTACATTCGTCTGCTTTCTTTACTAGATTAAGACTCACTTTCCTTCACAATTTGCCTCTCTCGAAGCAAGGTTGGTACCTGCTTCTTTCGCTTGCACAATTCCGTTCTATCCCCCAACACAGTACGCGTACTTTTTCCGTAGTGTCCATTTCCCGTTGGCCGCTGCCCTCACTACGCCCTCCAAACAGCTCTGCCCTATCTCCCCATCGCCATCATCCTCGCCGTCGTCACTCTGACCGTCATCAATCCCGCCGACATCACCTCCGCCTTCCCTATCATCGCTCCGTGCCTTCTTCGCCTCCATCGCCGTCCCCACCAACACCGTGCCCGCCCGTCCTGCTCGCGCGTGTGGGCGGGGCGCGACCATCGGGTCCGTCGCGCGATTTCCCAGCGGCCCACTGGGCGCGGAGCGGAGCGGGGAGGGGCGGGGCGGAGTTGGCCTCCGCCCTTGTGGAGGGCCGAGAGATGCAGCCCACGTTGTCACTCGCTGCGTGCTCCTTCATTCGCCCGCCGCGCCGCCGCCGTCGCTGCCATCTGGTTAGGCCAGGGGCAACCCAGGACGAAAGGGTTCGATTGGGTGTAGCAAGTCGCCAACTCACTCCAGGCAATTTATTCTACAGAACGTGCGATCGGTTTGGGTCCGGTTGGTAGAGAGGACGTTTTAATGTAGGTGGCGGCATGCTTCAAGTATGGTTTTCAAGTCAAGTTTGTAGTAAAGAAATTAATTATAAAAATTAAATAAATACAATCATTCAGTTCATCAAGAAATAGATTCTAAGTATACTTCTTGAAAAATGAAATATACAATGAATTTCATTTCACTGACTTATCTACCACTTTATGATCTCTAAGTTGATCACTGAATAATCCTCTGGATTGGTGTTGTGCATTTATTATTATTATGATTATTATTATGATTATTATTATTATTATTATTATTATTATTATTATTATTTCTGAAAGTGTATTCTGGTAGCTGTTTCTCGCAATTAGGTATATCCATGGCCTCACGCTCATCTTTGGGTAGTAATTTTTTCCTAGGAGGCGACGCAACAACCAACAGTGACTATTCCCTTGAGAAAGCTTCTCTTTGCATGAAATATAACCTTACGGAGGATAGCACAAGCATCACCTTGCATTATTTACGCTTTAAAAATATATTAAAAGGGACCCGAGAAACCAGGGCAAGAAAACGGCTTCTTGCATGAACATCATCTGTACATTGCCGCTTCATTAAATTTTAATGTTATCCTATTTATAACTGACTTTTGAGTGAATATATGCTAGCTTTTATCGTGATTTAGTGACTTGAGCACACTAGAAAGAGTGACACGTGTTGACACCATGATAACCATGAACCAGGCACTTGTAGAACAAATCTAAGAAAGAAACGAGGAGAGGATTCAAAGGAAAACTAGATTGAGACATGGAATTTCTTTTACCGACTACATGTGAAAAAAAATAGTGTTGGAAATTACATTAAGCATAGCAAACAATACGAATTAAATCATATTTTATCAAATATGTGTTTTGAGTACTCACCATATCCGGAAGCACCGATTCTTTAAATGTAACGGTTATAATGAAACCTTACCTGAAACAATAAAATAACAGCAATCAATGAATGAAAGATTTTCAATATTGCTACACATGCGATCAAATACTCCAATATATGTTTGTATGTATGTATAATATTTGTTTCTTCTCACGATCCCGTTCCACGTGCTTCAAATTGGCGCTCGGAGCTTTCATTAATGCATTTCATTTTCGTACCCCCAATAAAGGCAAGTGAGGTATGAAGCCATTGCTTCAGACAGACAAATGAACTGTATTACTCGCAGTGGTGTAAATGGACAGGGACTCGCCGATACAATAGGGGGAACGAGCAGGCAGCCGAGCTATCCCGCTAATTAACTCTCTTGTGCGTGGGCAGCGAAGACGGCAATTCCAGCCTCCGGCCGGCGGGGCGGGCCCACGCCAGGGACGGCGCCAGTGGCGGTGGCGGGGGGGGGGGGGGGGGGGCTTGAAAGGAGGAGTGCAGCTAATTAAGGCGTTGGCAGTGGCACATCTGTGAGACCGGGACAGGTGGCTGAAGGGTAGCAGGCGACCAAAGGAAGTGGACATGGAAGAATGAGGACAGCAGCACGGTAGTGGATGGTGGAACGGGATTAACGGACGGCAAGAACGGGGTAATGCGGAGATTAGGTGGAAAACATCAGTGCAAGTGTGAGTGGAGGGCAATGAGGCGATGGAGACAAAAGGAGGGTGGTTGGGCAAAGGGGGGCGGCGGGAGAGCGGAATGGAGACAGCAAGGCAGTGAGTGAAGGTTGGATGGCATGCGGCCATCGGGAAAAAGTGAGCGGTGGGTGGCGGTAGCGGGTGGTTGATGGTGACTGTGGGAGGCGGCGTGGCGGCGGGGTGGCAAGGGCCGCCGGCCGGAGCGAAGACCATGTAACGGCGCGCCGTCCCATAGGCGGCCGGCGGAGCGCGTAACGCGTTAACTAAAGACGGCCAACCCGGCGGGGGGCGGACCTCAAATTCCGAGCGGCTCCGCCGGCCGCTGCCATTGTGCGCCGACTCCTCCGCCAAATCGGCGGACGGGGCCGTGGGCTGGCGGCGCCCAACGATCGCTGGACGGAGGCGGCCCGGCCGCCGTGCGCGCCACGCCACTCGGCTAAAGGGACGCGCGTAAGATACGCGACGACAGGAACAAAGGAGATAGCCTCATTCACTGTGCAATGTGAATGACCTCTATTTCTTGGGCAAGAGCTTGAAACACCGAATTGTGGGTTTTAATTCTCTACTGATGTCCATATTTATTCGTAGCATAATATTGATTAAAATGAAAAGAATGTTCCAAAACAATCTTCGACTATGATGACTATTTAGAAAATTACCTGTACTGTATTACATATATTGCAAAATAGGATTCAAATAATCAGACACAAAAACAAACTCATTGTGACCTAGTACCTACTGAATCAAATGAAACTATCTGCGACTGATGAATTAATAGTATCTACTAGTCCCAGTGTGTATCGTTCTGTTTGAGCCGTGTTGGCCCGCATCATTACGTATGAGCCGTCGAGCATGGTGAGATATGCAGCAATTCGCTTGTCGAGCTTCATGCGATAGACAACAATAACAATGGTACCATATTGCTATCTTCTCAGTCTCTCGTTCGAGTCATTGATTTATTTGCATCTAATTGAATAGTGCCAGGAACTAATCATATGCCAGCCTCATATACTGTATAACAATGATGGTGGTATCTCCATTACGTTTTCTTCTGCCTTTGAACAAAAGCCATTAGTAAAAGAAACCATAAACTCAAATAATTACCAAACTACAAGCTGCAAGAATTGTTTGAGGCGCTGATGGATAAAACCTTAGCTACTGTTCACTTTCATCTCTTGATTTACAGAGAACAAAAGGAGTTAAAAGGAGTTTCGTATAAACTTGTTATTTATTTTCATGATTGAACGAATATTCTTGTCGCCACGATTCACGCTTCTACTTTATTCCACAGTTTATATATTCTGATAGTATATGTGAAATATTGACTTTTTTCCTTCTCTTTAAAATGTATAATGATTTATTAAATTTCCACTGCATTCATAGCTTTCAAGCAATGGTGCAAAAAAATGTTCTTATTTTGGAACTCGGATTTCACCGAGACTTGAATTAAGCTGCATTCATTTCCTCACATGACAATAGCCATGCATTATTCTCACATCCACAACCCCTCCTCACGTGACTGTATATTAATTTTTGCATCCCAGTCCCGCACTAAATTTATCGGACGGCCCCTCATGCCCAGCGCCAGACACGGCCCGTCGACACCACCATGTTCATTTCTTCTGACTTTCATTGGCGCGTGCGCATGTCACCCGCAGCGCATCCTCAACAATTGCGCAGAGATGCAGCGGTGCGCGACGCGACGAGCCCGGGGCCCGCGTGCCCTTCCCCGCCGCCCTGCCCCTCCCACCCCCTCCCCCGGTCGCGCCCCTCGCGCAGCCGCCCATTGTTCGGTGGATAATCCCATACAAGCGAGCGCTCCCATTGTCCAATGCGCGAGGCGGCGCGGATCCCTGCGCTTTCCCACGTCCATCGATATAAATATATATACATCGTCGATCGAGAGACAACGCCAAACGCGAGTTTTATGGGCCGCCCTGTCAGCAGTGGAGCCCTCCGCACGTGCGGCGCGCGGTGGAAGTGACGGCTGGGAGGAGATGCAGCCGGTGGCAAGAGCGTGAGGCACAGCGATACGATGGTTCTAAGGCGATGCATCGATCGCGATCGTTCGGAAGTGTTATAAGAGTCAGGTTGAGATGTGGCCAGAAAGAACGCTGGTACCAAAAGTCAAGTGGGTAAGCTTTGGTTGTAACATATAAGAACTGGGAATGCAGTGTTCGAAAGACGAAAGGAAGGAAGATGGTGTTTGCAAGGAGTATGTTAAAAAAAAAAGTGAAGGCTCGGACTGTCGAAGGGATGACACACTAAAAAGCTCAGGTTACATGAAGAGCAGGTATGTAGCGGTAAGAGAAGAGGAATGGTAAGGTATGTAGCGGTAAGAGAAGGGGAACAAATAAGTCATCGCGAGGGGCGATGACGGATTTCATCTCCTACATTCAGAATGCAATAGAAAAGTAAAGCTTCAAATTTGTCCATATGATTATATGCAAGTTTTGAAATATTTTTAATTTAAACAATACTGAAAAAATCTTGGCCGATAGATTGATTATTTCATGTTTCCTGTCGTGTCTACTGCGATCATTAGTGAAGTGCAAGTTTTTTATAAAGGGAAGTGGCGATGCTATTTTCCTGCTGGATGGCGAGATCCGGCCCGATCTACACATCGATTCGCAGAACCGCCCTCGCCGGAGCAAGCTCTAAGATCCCGACCGGCTCCCGACATGTGTGATAGTACAGTGCTTGTAAGTATAAGGGTGTGTAGTAAGAATGAAACAAGGAAGAGGAAGCAAAAATAGCGCGAGGTCCGCAGCCCGTTTGTTAGGTGTTGCTCCAGCATTCGCCTGATATTAATCGGAGAAACCATGAATAACTATCAAACAGAACCACCGGCTACTAGCGTTCTCTCCCAGGCAGCGGGTGAACTCGACCTAGCTATTTAGTTAGTGTCCAAATCCTGCCACCGTCAGAACTCGAACCTTCAGGACCTTCCAGTCTAGAAATTGATTGATAAGAAGCTCTATTACATACGAATGTTGGCCTTCTCCAATCCTGAGTGGAAATGAGCCGATGAGCTCGAGGGCGGAATGATGAACGCCTGAGGCCGTTGCGACAGCGTGCGGGGAGGCCGGGGGTTTGGCAGTGCATGGCGCGCGGTGAGGAGCGCGCCGGATATTCCCACGCGCTGGGCACAATGCAAGGGCGCGGGGCGCTGGCATGGGCCACGAGCGCTGGGGCGCCGCATAATGCGGCTGATGATACGTTAAATCCTGCCATACGCTCCTCCAACGACGCGTGCTAAGGCCTCCAGAGGTGTTATGGATCTCGCATGCGACGGTGAACACAAAAGGAACACGAAGTGAACCAGTAAGTGTAACAGTTTGTTTATTGCTGTATTAGATGACGAATCCGTATTTAGCCATCTCGTCGAATATGATTGAATTTTTTTCTTCATAATTACCCAGTATATTCATAATATCTATAATTCAAATATATCCATACCCATACCCAAAGTGATTTACATACATGGCAGTCTCTTTTATTATTTCAGCTTTTTCTTTGTGAAAGTTTTATTATAATTGAATAGCTTACTTTTCCCATAGGTTTAATTAGTGTAACATAACTAACAAGAACTCCGAAATACCATTATTTTTCGAACTCAATAGTGACTTGACAATAAATTGAATATTCGGTTCTGGTGTATATGAAAAGTCACACAACTTGTTGGACTTCGTTGAATATCATATTGGTGAATCATTGACATGAATATCAATTTGAATGAAATTAAAATTACCCTCTTACGCCAGCTGATTACGTGGATTTTATTTCATTATTTTTGTTATTTATTTAAATACAGTATATTTTTTGTTTCTTTCTGATTTTCACAGGTTGTCTCTTATAGCTCAAATGTCGAATTGCTTCAAATATAAATGTAGAGTAACTTTGTCATAATTCTGGTTAAAACAGTTTCAAGCATTCTTTTCAAAATAACGCCGTGATTTTTAACGAACTAAAAATCGATTCATTTAAACTGTCAGATGTTACATATAGAGATGGCTTGAAGCTAAAACCCAGAAAAGTGTATCGGGATTGCAACGACACTATTCGTTCACGGTCCTCCAATATAAGCGTAATAACCGTCCGTCGGCGTGGTAGCACCGCAAGTCCGAGGTCGAAGGCAGGAGCAAGCAGAGGCCAGCGCGCCACCGTCCATCGAGGAGAGGGCTTCGCGGATGTGAACGTTGCAGCGACGATCGTGCCCGCCTCGGAGCAGCACGCGCGTTGCGTAAACGTTTAATCGGATCTCTGTCGATCGCATTGGAACGGGATGCAGCAAATCAAGATCAAATTGGTTCTCGTCTGACGAGTTGGACAATTTCAGGGAATACTTTTGCAGAAGTTCGAGTGAGGACAAGGGATGATGGATGGAAATGGGAGGGTGGGAGCTGACAGTGCGAGTTACAAGACATGCTGTCAGGCTGTAATCGATGACAATGAAAGTTCATCAGAAATGCGTTGAAATGGGAAGAGGCAATGGAATATACAAGAGGCATAAGGCGGGATAGTGTTATTCTACAAGACAGAAATACGTTGAGAGCCATATGAGTAAGCGACACAAAATGGCCATTGTTTCCTGGAAAAGTTATTCCATTGCGAGTTGTTCTGAGAGCAATGTCCAGAACTTATTACAGCAAGAATATATCTACAAAATATATTGCAGAAATTTTCAGAATGTAACACATGATCTCCCGGAATATTATCTACAGGAGTCACTAAAAAAAAGCAACTCAACGGCAATTAACAGCTTCGTAATAATAAGCGAAGAGCTGCAATTATATGGAATTCAATCCTGGTGAATTTACAAGTCCGTCTTTTCAATACATATTCTAATCGAATAGAGCTATATTTGAAAAATATTAGGATAGTAAACTATTTCATATAACTATATGTTAAGTATTCAGAATAGTGTTTTGATTTGAAAATTAAATTAATTGTGATTTGGATATAATTCCTCCAGATAGTAATTTAAGAATTTAATTTTATATTTTATCACTACTACCGGTTTTATTTTGGCAAACAAAACGAATAAAATTTGTATTTTAGCTGACACGCTATTCACATGTAATGTGTCTTCGTATAACCGCAGGAACATAGTGACTTCGACTTCACAAAAGCAAACGAGAAACGTGGGAACGGTACAATACCTTAGGTCCCCACCAACTCCCCAAGCCAATGCCCGCGGCGCACAATACCAAACATAAATACAGCCACGACACATCCAAATAGACATGTCTCGAGGTCTATCCAACGGGCATGCGGGTGGGCGTCAGTGCGCAGGGAGACGACAAGTAGGGGGCGCTATTCTGAAGCCAGCGCACCCCCCGCGTAAGGCAGCACATAAACCCATTAAGATAATACCGTAAGGAAAAATCGCATCCCTCGGCTTTGTCGTCGCCACCCGCTAATGGGCGGCGGGGTGCCCGTCGGCGGGGGAGGACCTCGCACATTACCGAGCCCTGTCTGCCCTGTCTGCCAGCGAGCCCCCATGGCCGGGACCACCAGTATTCATATCAATCCAGCGCACGCGTGTGTCACGCTTCGAACTCGATTAGGCCGCGCTAAGAGGGTGGCGGGGCGCCGCGGAGAGGGCCCCGTGGGGGCAGAATTAATAGCGCCCCGTGATGGGTTACTCCGCAGCCGCCGCGGCCGCCCGCGTTAAAAGCGATCCCCCGCCTTCGAGAGGAGCCAGGGAGGGGAGGAGCGGGGCCGTGACCCGTGCGGCGAGGGGAGCTGAAGGAGACTGCGACTTTTAAAAGCGAATACCAAACTCGTGCTGGTGCAGCGCTCCGTAAATCGTGGGGAGACGGCGCGCGTCGCTTCGAGAGGCGCGTCGCTCCCGGAGGTCGGCGGCTGCTCGTCATGCGCTGCCGGAAGGGGGGGGGGAGTGGTGATAGAATTGGTAGGGGTGATAATGCTGGTGGTGGGGGGGGGGTAATTGGTGGTGGATTTTAGGGGGGGTGGGTGTGTGGCGGTGTGGGTGCAGATGAGGGGCGACAGCGGGGGAAAAAGTAGTGACGGTGAAAGCGGTGGTAACCGAAATCGTAGATAGCAGTGGTGAAGGGGAAGCAGTGGCAGAACTGATGGATGTGGAGGTGGGAGGCGCCGAAGACGGCGGTAGGGGTGGCAACGATAACGGCGCGGGACATTGCGGATTTAAAAACAAATGTTATGACGTATGGACATAATTTAATTTTCTGAACAACTTTCCATGATATATTATTTGTAAAGGAATAATTACGAAGATATTCAACCAGGAAGTTCCCAGGAGACGCTTGTATTTGGTTTTGTTCACATTTTCAAGACCATTTACTGAGATGTATGAAGGCTTCAATCTTTCAATGCAGTTCATCTCCGCTGATTAGAACGATCGGTTAAAAATAAATTATTTTGGATTCACCAATAATGTGTACAAACATTTAGAAGTTCATTTAGAACAACATGAAAATACAAAAAAATATACTTCATTTTCAATCAGACTTGTCAAGTTACAAAGGGAGCATGGCTTTCCTGTTTGAAGTGCAAGAATCAATCATTACTACTAGTTCGATTCATGCTACGGAGTTCCAGAATTCACAAATATCTTATTCATCGTTTTTGCCACGAGCTAAGTTAACCCTAGAAGCTGGTGTAAAGAGTGAAATCGTTATGTCGTGTATTTTGAGAAAAGCAACATTTTTCTAATATATTTTAGTAAAATTGAAATGTACTTTTGAGAATAATCTGTATCTTCCTGCAAGTTATTCATGCCATCGGATGATATTTCGTAGCTTCCTAATTTTGAGTGGCCAGTCACTAGTGTTCTTTATTTACGAATGTCTCAAAATACTCTTCTACACAATATATTTCAACATTAAGAGTTAAAAATAACGTTATAACATAATCATTGTATATGAACTAATGAATATACATTGTCTCTGTTTAAGGGACTCGGAGAAAATGTTATTAATGCACGTTTTCTTCCCTACTACCCATTCAGTTACACTTGATAACTTGGTAACTTACTTTGTTTTCTAGCCCATATGTTCCTACAAATTATTTTAAATGCTTGAGTGGTGATGATTGTATACGTAGTACGTGAATAAAACTGGAAAAGATTGATAGTGCCTCAATTACAATTGGCAACGACGCAAAACATAACTGAGCACGCGCAGCGTTTCCATCTCATTAAAAACGGTATTCGCATTTAATTTTCACATGATATAATCGAGAAATGAAGTTGTGCATCGGAAACGCTGTAATTAATTGTTTGATCACATTGAGTACAATTACGCGAATACGTAAAGTAAAACATACATCATACGAGTCTTTGAACCAGAATGCTTTGTTTGCAGCGGACACATGCAACTACATTTCGGGAAACACAGGTCAAGTCCTGATGTTTATTTTCACACATGCAAAATGTATCTGTTTAATGAGTTATTTAATGTAAAAATGTTATTCTTTAGAACATTCCTTCTAAAGCACAATAGGGAGCAAGGCCTCCATTTTCTTGCTTTGAATGCTTAATCTCATGAAAGAAAGTAGTCACCTTCCATTATATATGAACCACACGCCAAGCTAACCTCAGTCCATAAACATACGTACTACTTCAAAACATTCCCCAGAAACAGACTCCCCATATCATTTACCATTGGGCTACAAACAGCACTAGCGTGACACAACAGTCTTGCGCCCCACGCCTCACACCACACAATCGACCACAAATCCTCCATTTGTTTTTCAAGAGGCGAGGGGGGAGGCAAGCATCCTCTATGCTTGTAAGGAGCTGGGCGTCACGCAAGGAACGTTGGAGGAGGAGGAAGACGGCCGATTGGCCCTGCCAATCGATGGGAGGGGCGGCTGCCCGCAATGCGCTCGACGGTGGGAAGGCGTCAACTCCCCACGCGGCCAGGCCCCACGGCTCGGCTCCCCAGGACACTGGGGCCTGGATGCAAAGGGACGACTGTTCAAACATCTGGGAGTAAAAAACCAAAGAAATATTTCTCTTTCCATCGAAAGCTTCATTGGATCTGATTTAGTGCACACATTTCAGTAGATACGAGAGATTTTTTCTATTAGGCAGCTAATCTCAAGATTACTAAAAATATGTTCAGTAATCAAAGACCAAAAATAAGTTTATAATATATTGACAAACAGTAATATAATGTAATTAACACTTCTTTCGTCTCATTTAGTTTTTCCAAAACTATTATTTATCTTTTCATGATTCGATTTTCTATACACAGTACGCGATCGATACTGAACTTGTCATGGTACATAAATGCAGCATGTTGTGAACAAACATTTCAAAAGGATTTACTTAAGTATTTCGCTGCGCAAAATGTAGTTTTGCGCCAGAGAACTAATTACTACTACCACTATAATTAAATTCCTCGTAAGAAAGCTATAAACTTGTCATTGATTGCAGGCGAGATATTCTTATTTCTTTCCAAAGCAATTTCTTTTAGTATCTATTACACGTTGTTAAAAACCATTTTTACTTTCTTTCATCGTAGAATCGGCTCTTGTATCCAAAGTGTAGTGTGACGAAGCGGCGACTGGTTGGAAGTTGATGAAGGTTCATTAAAAATCCAATGCATGGACGAGCCCTCATGCATTACACAGGATAATAAAAATAAATGTGCGTATGCGATCGCATAGTACAGAACTGCTACTCACAAATGCACTGTACCATTAATAATTGTCATTAGACCTGGAGAACTTGAGCAAGTTTCCATAACAGGCAGAGTGACGATCCATGCGTATTTTACTGCAAGCTAAGACTGTAGATAATGGCGGCGAACAACACAGACCCACACACTCATACTCAGTGCCGCACACACATATTTCATTTCTTGTTATGGTCAAGAGTAAGTCCACCATTCCCACTTTCGTAAAGATAAACAATACTAGAAAAGTTCATAGGTCACATTGAAGAAAATAATTATATTTCCTCACTGTGTTTCTATTGTACACCGAGATTCCTAGCGTAGGTACAAACAACAGTCTCAGGATTTCATTGTAAAAATACATTTTATTGAGAGGAGAAAATATGCTCTCGAACTTAAATCCAATCTTGTTCTTTATTACATCTCCCTCTTCACTTCTCAACTCGTTCTTACTTCTTTTGAACCGTTCGACCTGAGTACACCTTTCATCACCGTGGTCCCGGATATCGTTACTCGTTGGGCTATCCGCGAATCTTATCGCGCATCCTAGTGCAACGAATTCTCTTGCACGTTCTGATGAAGGAGACGGATGGGTCAGCAGCCGCCACGGGAGACAGAAGACTCACGAGCGGCGCCCGCGTGACTCAGGTCACGGACACTCCCCTACGCTCCGGAGGCATCCCTCCACTTCTGCACGCTATAGCTGTTGCACTTGCAAAACCAGCAATGGTACAATAGCACATACCTTCTCCGTAATTTCTAGCTTTTGCAATTTTCAAAAGTTCAAGGAGTTTAACGAAAATGTGACCCACGTCATTTTTTTTATATAATCCGAGGAGTAAATTTAATCAAAGTATTTGAAGTCAGTTTTGAGAAAATTTTGAAAATGATGAGGCTTCTTGTAGAATAGCTCAAAAAATCCAAATTTCCTTTTGAAACTCCCAAAGCCTTGAGTTCGTTCCGATAGATTGGGAAATATCAATTTTGGAGAAATTCGCCTGAACGGTTTACGCGCTAGCGTTGATTAGCCAGTCAGACGTTTTGTCATCAATCGAAAAACAAAGATTCCGACTATACAGCGGGTTAGAGGAAGGAGTTTCCTACATTTAGGAAAAATATTCGAATAACGAAAAGTAATTGTTTCGTTACCAGGGTCTGGCAATAACAGTTTTTTTTTTATCGAAAAATCATCGATATTGGCGCATGTTTACAATTATTTTTCTTACGAAGAACGACGAGAAAGTAAAAAACCTACTTCACATATGGTACATTTTTTATTGACAGCTGTGCCCCCTTCACGACCATCGCCTGTCGTCGTGCATTTGGAACTGGGTGACAGGTGGGTCTCTTCGAACACAATTGCGCCCTAAGCATTGAGAACATTTCAGGAAGCGAGTTGATAGGTTGATGTGCGGCACTCCTCCACAGAAATTTTATATGATATTCTTAGCTAAATAATTTGGGATTATAGTAACTGCGAGACTCACGAGCTCAGCGTCACTATATACTGGATAGTGCTGTGAAAATGTGATCTACTTAAATAGTGTTTTAGAAAAAATGATTTGAAACATCAAGATACTTTCAACTGATATTTGAAAAATTTGACTACGTTTATCGAATAATTACGCATCATTTAAAGTAATTTCACACTACATAAAATGGAGATTTATGTATGTATATGATAATAGTAGTAGCATAAGAACGCAACGAACATATTAAAAATATTAATATTTATCGATGTCGATGTCAAGTCTACATGATATACAGTCTAAAAAGCAATGATTTAAAATACAAAAGATTAATGTGTACATTGAATCGACAAATGTCTACAGCGACTCGTGTTCCAATAATCCTATCACTTCTTCTAAGCCTTCAATTTACCACATGAAGTATTACACTCGCATCATCCACATCAGATTCGGATCTTCACTTCGCTTTGTCAGGTAACAGTTAATACGTTCCAGCGCTCAAATGACTTTGTCAAGCAATACGCAATTCGCTCCGCTCTTCCAATGACTCTGTCAAGTAATCCGATCTCCGAATTAAAACAAGAACAGCCCACTTGGCAGCGGACAGCGAGCCAATTGCGGGGGGGCGAGGGGGGCGGGGGGCGGCAGCGAGCGGACGGGCTGGCGCAAGGCGGTCAGGGCGGACCGGCCAGCCGGCATCTGTCACGGCGATCGCCTGCGATCCGCCGCGCGCCGCGACCGCTGATCGATGAATCGATCCATCCGGCTCCGGCGCCCATCGTGGCGGCGGCGACGCACAGCGCCGCGCGGCGGAGGAGGGTCGGCAGCATCGCCATGGACAGCGCGGCGTCTGGCGTCGCTTGAGCGCAGAACGCGACTTCCTCCCCTTAGTTTTCGTCTACTTATTATAGTTGTAGTTTCTGGGGATACCGCGCTCTGTCGCTTCTTTTGTTGTACTTTTTTTCGATGACCCGTAATTGTGCACGCCTACAACAATTCGAAATATCTCGTAAGAAGATGGTGGATACTTGTTATCACACGCTCAACAATTAGTCTAAATTTGATTTTCGTGTATGTACCTTTTACGAGTCAATGACAAAAAGTAATTTTTGGAACTCGTTTTCGAGTTTTTCATATCATTGATATGACATTTTTTCATCGATTACGAGATTACGATTGTTTCTGAAAAATTGTGGATGTTTTTAAAAATAGATATTTTGATAAAAACAAAATCTGATGGTTTCTTAGTAACATTGCATCTCATTAAATAAATTATAGTGCAAGATAAAATTACATTTTATATTTTAAAACTGGATTTTCGAGAAGTTGTCCAACGTAATGTAGAGGGGAAAATCATTTTAGAACATATATTATTGAATGTTACATGGATGTTCCATTCGAATTCACATTTTTACAATTGACAGTATTTACATAAAAATGGAGAAATGACAAGATTGGCTCTGCTTGCATCTGAATTTCCATTTACCAATGATCCTCAAGTTTTGTTATTGGCACCAATTTGTATTTCCCTCTGACCAGCACATATTCTTCCACAAATGTATGGTCATCATTAGGAAAGGTTATCACCAAAGTACAGTAGGAGGCACATGTTCTTCCTTTATCTCCATCACCTCAACAGACTAGCGCCTCGATCGATAATCCGCCCAACATTCTGTTCATGTCGTTTTTCAAGATCTAAGAATTTGTAATGTTAACGATCGACATTAATGTAACTCGACGAGAAACGTATCTTTCCGCAGTGCTCAGAGTTGACGAGATTCCAACGGCAGATTAGTGAACTTTTAATTAACAGGTTTCCTAGCGTCGTGTTGAGCGATATTTTACCAAAGACGTTGGCTACGCCTACCGATTTTTTAAGCATTCAGCAACATAAATTTAACACAGGAAAGATGCCGATAAATGCATGAAGACGTAACATTTGTCTTTGAATTACAACCCTCGAAAAAAGTTAGAACGTGAAACGAAAATATGAAACAAGTCCTATTATGTTTCACAAAATATTTCGTTATTAAAAGAAATATAATTAAATGTCTTAGTCTATGCAAACGTAAAGGTAGATATGACAAGAAATATACACGATATATTCGGCAAGAGTGTCTGAAAAGAAATTATTCTCTACAATATCCTTACCGCTTTCATTTTTAACATCCAAGAAAAGTCGTCCTTTATGTTCTGCAGTTGCTCAAATAGTGTTCGCTGTTTTAGTTACAGATTTGGAACATACCAACGTGAGACCGTTTTGCAACCAATTGCTCTTTTTTTCTTGTAAATAACTTATTTTTTATTACAACTTATTCACAGCCTGTGTTATCTTCATGCCTGTTAGAAATGTTGAGTTTGCGTCGTGATGAGGAGGGAAAGAAACATTTAAAAAGTTAATGGAAGTGCATCTAAAGAAATGAAGTCCTGCGTAGTGTAATATGCAATGACACACACACACACACACACACACACACACACACAAGAGAGAGAGTTTTGTGTTATGGTTTGGTAGTATAGGATCAGTCAGGTATAATTTTTGTTCATTTATTGGTGATTCGACAGTCTTTAATACCCTGTCATCGGCTTATAAAAATATCTGGCAGTAAGTGTCAGTCCCGGTTGTTGGGGAGTTTTGGCCGCCGGCAGCGCCAGCGCGGGCCCCGCCGCCTTCGGCCCGGGCGACGTTTCGCCCTAAGTGCCGTTCCAAGTCGCGCCTTTTGCGGCGGCGCCTCTGACGTGTCGCCCGCGCCGAATGAAGCAACGCGGCGCGCGTTTCAGGCCCCGCCCCTGCCCACCAGACGCCCGGCACCCCGGAGGTGCATCCACGTACACTGTGGGACTCGGCAAGCACTGGATTTGCATCTCTATTCGGATACATTAGATTATTGTTTTAAACGGCACATACATGCTACCTTTATGCTTGTTTTATAACTGAAGTATTAAACAAAAGGCTTAAGAAAAATATTGGATAGCTAGGAAACTCATTTCATTGTTTTCTATCTTTACAAATTCTTGTAATAACAGAAAAAATGCCTGTTTTATAGTACATCTAGAGGTGCTACAAAATGGCACAGATTTTCTCGTACCAAATTTTTGTAATTTCCTTCATGTGGTTTGGTTTTAAGGTGGTGCACCAATATCTGGCTAGCTGCAACCTATCGTCGTCCAAAGTACAGTTTTTAACAATTTCACAACTTTTTGCTTTCCTAGTAGTACAACTGAATCATTACTTCAAGAATATTAAAGAAGAATAATAAAGAATAAAGTTCGTCCTAAATAGAAGTTTTCATTGAAAAATTCGTAATCGTTTTTAAGAAAATGGCGATTAACCATTACTGTGAATGAGAAATTTAAGTTCTTTTTCATAGAAATCTATTAAGATTTTGAAAAATTATTCAAAGTCATTTGAAGAGCTTTTACTCACAAAGGAAATATTGCAAAAAATTAGAGGTATTTCAAGAAAATTACATTTCCGTAAAAACAAAATAATCACCAAAATGAACTTTACGTCGTAATAAACAGTGCAATTAGCACTATCTATTGAAAAAATAGAAGACAAAATTTGGAGCCATTTTTGAGAAAACGGCGTTTGAACCTTTTTGAAAATGAATTTTGTGTTAATTTTTACAGAAAACTGTTAACTTTTCGAGAACCTTTATTTGACATTCTTTAAAGCACATGTGCTCATAAATATAATAATGTAAGGAAATAGCCTTTAATGTAAATTTTACAGACGTGAGAGACAAGTCAAACACTTTTCATTTTCGAAAAAACAACAACAAAGGAAATGGCGTGTCTGTCACGGCATAGGGTTTGTTGGGCACTAACCTTATCAAAAATTTAAAGAAAAAATTTGGAGCCGTTTTTGAAAAAATCTTGTTTTTGTTACATTTTAAAATTGCAAATATTGCACGCACTATTGCACGAAAACTACTAAAATTTCCAAACAAATCTACATGACCTAATAGAACTATTTATGCACAACAAATTTCATTTGAGGGAAAAATCCATTTCTTCAATTTTGCAGATCTAGGAAGACGCCGGAAAAAATTCAAACTTTTGCAATTTTCGAAAATTCAGAGTTAACCGTGAAATTCTGACCTATGTCACCTTTATAAGTGTATTTTGTTCTTATCTTACAAGAAATTTAAAGAAAAAAGTTGCAGACACCAAGGAAACATCTGGATAATTATATTAAAATATTAAATAATTTTTAATTGATCGACTAATTAGTGATTTCGGGCGAGTTAACTAAGGGCTTTAACCCCAACAGTGTAGAGCATGCTATTCTGTGGTCTCGGGATAAAAGTTCATATGTCAATTTTTGGCGAAAGTGGATTAAGTACTGAAACTACAAGTTGAGTATCTATAGTTAATTTGAGTAAAACCACCGAATTCATGTAGCCAAATTCTTGTTTTCTCCTAACTAAGATTTTTGACTTAAGTACTTTTACCTTGTGACCACAGTATTATCGTTGGCTAGCGGGGTTTTCCTCAACCAGGTGTCTCCCACCAACGGGGCATCGGCGCAGCAGGGACAAGCTCTAAGCTCCCGACTGGACTCCTGGGCATGTGTGGTAATGTACTGCCTGAAAGTGTGTGTAAGTAAGAGGTAAGTAAGAATAACAGAAGCAAAAAAGAGGATAAGACAAGAAAAGGGTGTAAAGATCGCCCGTAGTCTGTGGCCCGTTTGCTAAGCTACTGCTCCAGCATTCTCGTGGGGTTGATCGGTGAAACCACGGAAAACTAATGATAAGTTGAACTATCCTCTAGATAGTGGCTGAAATCGACATAGTTATGTACCTAGTGCCATGATTGATTAATTGTTATTGTGGGCGCATCAACTAGTGAGGACATTCCTGTAAGTGTAGTGCTTGTAACTCTAACCCTAGGTCCTCCCGGTCAGAGGCACTGCAATGACATTAGTTGATGCGCTGAGCCACCTAAACCGGTAAATAACTGCAAAACGTTTGTGGTTCTTCTGATTCTTAATTCTAATCATTTATTTATTAAGAATATAATTTATGTCATCACTAGAGGCTGGATTTTTATGGAATTACTCATTAATTAATTTGTCTTTCTACTTACCGTTCTCAAAGTTATAATCTTGGCGAATCGACGCCGTCGTAATACAATATACAATTCTTTCGGTACATATTTTTACATATTTAGCACTATTTTACATATTTTGCTGTTTTCACAAAAAATATTATATTCTTTCGATTTTATTACATTTTCTTAATGAAAAGCAACAAACTAAATCAGCATTTTCCTAACTAATTTCTGCGTACTGTCCACTCGAAGCACGGTACATGAAGACAGTCGGATTCTCAGCCCGGCGCTCCTGCTTCAGTTATTGGTGAAGTGCGGAACAGTGACTGTGATCATTTTCACCTTTAGGCGTGAAAATAATATCACCACGATTTGTGAACTTTTCCTTAATTTTCAAGACTTTTAGCGATGTGTAACACTTTGATGACAGTGCCGTATGCTGCAGTGCTTGTTGATCGTAGATACTGCCTGTTTGTATAATGGCTTCTATTGCGTCTAGTCTGGCTGCTAAACTACGGTCCTCGATTGCAATAGATGAAGCTTTACTAATGACGGGAAAATTGTGTGGTGGAAAGTGTGCATAAACTTATGCTCTTAAAATTTGTTTAGGAAATATTAAAAAAAAATTAATTTTGTATTATATGAATGTGTTTTATAATCAGTGTATTTTTATATTACATATTATATCCGGTCTCAAGTCATCACACTTGGCGCAAATAGGTTAGTTCCGCACTTGAAAATACTTGTCTTTCAACATGCGTTCGCAAGTGTAAACTGCTCAAAGGCTCCTTGACTCGAGCGCCGATGGCACCTGCACCACACACGCCTCGGCAGCACCCACCGTTAGTGAGCAGACGCCTGCCCGTCTGCCCGCTGGAGGTCCTCGAGATGAAATTCGCAGCACGCGCGAAACGTACGACCAACTTTTCATACCCGTCCGGCGATACGCCGTCTCGTCGCAATGGAAAAAATTCAAACTTCTATAACAATATTCGAGAAAGTTTCCTCTCTCGGGGACGGCAGTTCAGAAGGCACGAGAGACGGAGAACTCATCGGTTTGGACGTAAAAAGCTGATTTTTATCGTGAATAGGGAACGGCAGTCAGTGGCGTGTAGTTTAGCTCTAGAAACTTTTTTTTCTCTTCTGGTGGCAACAAGCGTAACGTTTTAGATGCTATCTGAAATTTCTAGAAATACGACGCGCTGTTCCGGAAAGAAGTATGCGGCGTAAACGAAGCGTAACAGAGTGATCTACACGTCCTACCTGTCAGGGCGACGACTATATAAACGTAACGTGATTCTTGAAATTATTTGTTGACGTTACAGTCCACTTATTCACTAAAAATAATACATTTAAAAATTTTTTTTTTTTTAAAATTTAAAATAATTATTAGAAACAAATCTTCACTTTTGAACATTAAGTGCAGTGCACCATTTAAAGTGAGATGAAAATGTATACAACTCTAATATTAATCCACTCAAACAACGCCAAAACAAACTTAAGCAGTACTTGTTTGGTAAACTACTTCCATAATCGGCTATATAGAACATATGATAGGTTGCAAAGTTTGCCATTACATGATCGTTACTGCATTCACATTGGTCTCCACAGGATGAGTATAATCCGAGCACAAAACATCATCTATTGTGAACAAGCCGGCCATCGAACTGCCGTTCTGCCTCTGTGGGTCACGCCCATCGACAAAACAGCAATGGGTCATGCTACCGCAGTCGGTTACAATACGCTTACCGCGAATTAATTATTTGCAGCCTCGCGACCGCATGAATCGACGCAATATATGGATCGACACATGCATTCAGCGAGTCCCTATCTCATGCCTGCCAGTCTGCCTCAACCAATGCACGTAAATGCGAACATCCACGCCCTTCGCCGCCTCTCAGCGGCGAACGTGTCAGCCACTCGGATTTGGTATACGCGCCAGGAAACTAGTGGACCTGATGAGTACGAAGAGAAAGAGAACACAGTTCGCGTGTGACATCACTTGAGATACACCCAAAACGCAAAATAAAAAAAATCGTATTCTGTGTACTGTCAGGAGAAACTTTATCCTGTTAAAAAAATCCGTAATGCTTTTGTTTCATTGTATTGTAGAACGTAAGTTTCGAAAGAGAATGATTTCGTCAAACCAGCGGGCGATAGAATAAAACATGGGATCATAATACCTTCAGATAAAACTGAGGGACATTAAAGGAAATTAATGTTGCAAGCATAAATAATAGACAATAAACATTAAAAAATGTTTCGTACATATTTCATAGCATTTAAATACAAAATCAATCTCTATTTTATTTTCCGAAAAACAAACGTTGCATTGAACTACGAAGTAGACATTTTTTGTTGTTGTACATTCTAATTAATAATTAATATTATATTTAATTATTTTATAAATTATAATTAATTCGTGATAATTATTCCGGGTTGAAAACTGAAATACTGGCAAAGAAGATACAGTCAGAATTCACATGACGTTTTTTTATTTGCAGTCTTTAAGAGATTTATCCCAAATATCACATTTCTAGTAAGGTGAACGACAAAAAAGGCGACATTATAGGGTTTACACAACTGCTCTGGGCGATCAAAACAATTCAAAGGGAATGGAGTGACAGTGACGTCGGGAACGAATCCGATATGGGTAAGGAGACGGTACTACGAAGAAATGTGGTTGAATGGGGATCATAATGTATGTCGAGGTGCTCACGAGTTGTACCCTGGAGTAGACGATGGTGTAGAACGAAACTTGAAAATATATTTTGGAACAAATGAACTTCAACATTTGATTTAATAAAAACCTCTATGACCAACGCAATAACAAAATCAATCGATGAAAAATGAAAGTAACAATCGAGACTGATGCTGTTTCAAAATCTTCGCCATAATTTCTACAAGAGAGCCGATTTCAAACAACCACATGTAAACTTTTCATGGCGGAATCCTGCATGGCGGTATTAGGGAGAGAAGAGAAATCGGTGAACCCGGGGGCAGCGCGCGATGCCCCAAAAGCAGAGCCTCCGCGTGGCGCCGTTGGCAGCGCGGGCGAGCCGTGCTTGAGAGCCAGCGCCACAGAAGCGGCGGCGCGGCCGGCGTGCGGCTGACGCGCAGGCGACGCAAACACGCCGCGCCCTCCCCCTCGCGCCCACAAAGCGCCTGCCGACAGGCCCGGGGAAGGCGGCCCAAGAGGTGCAGGGGCCAAACAGGACAGCAAGGGGAGGCGAGGGAGGCGAGAGGTGAAGGAAGCGAGAGCAGCGGGACGGGGACACCAGGGAGCATTGGAAGCACCGAGGACGGTAAGAACGGAGAGGGCAGTGGGACCGACGGTGGCGAGGGGGGTGGTAGGGACGATGGGGACAATGGGGGCGGGGGGTAATGAAGGAGTCGGCTGAGGGGAAAGGCGGCGGAGAGTGGTGAAGACGGAGAGCGCGATGGAGGCAATGTAAGCAGATGGAACGACAAGGGTGGTTGGGGTGGGGAGTGGAAGCTGCGAGAACAGAGGGGCTGCGGGCAACGGGCAGTGGGGGCGGGGAGGGGGAAGCGTTGCATTGCCGCCTCTCGAGAACTGCGGGCGCCAGCTCCGCCGCCGCCTCTGTCGGCAGATGCGCTGCCACCTCCGCCGCCACCGCCGCCACCGCCGCCACCGCCGCCACCGCCGCCACCGCCGCCACCGCCGCCACCGCCGCCACCGCCGCCACCGCCGCCACCGCCGCCACCGCCGCCACCGCCGCCACCGCCGCCGCCGCCCCCCGCCGCCACCGCCGCCCCGCCGCCGCCCCGCCACCGCCACCGCCACCGCCGGCGCTTTGTGCTGCCGTCAGAACGGAGGCGTCGCCCAACGCCAACTTGTGGGGAGTGGCACCGGGAGGGCTGCACGATGAAGGGAGAAACGGAGTGGCGGCCATGCACAGGAATCAAGGATGATTACAAGAGTTTGTGAGAGTTACGAAGTGAAGAAAATAACGAATAGTATTCAGAGTGAATTGTGTCGGGAATATTAAACATATATTACATACAAATGAATGAAAATACCTAGTTGCGTAAGGTATGTATTAATTAAGAATGCATCCGGCAGTAGAGCCATTATTTATATCGAAGAAATGATTTAAAGTCTCGTGTTAGTATAAACGAAATAGATGTAAATGCACCTCTGGAACAAAAGATCAAATTCCAAAGAAAGAGTAGACGAGATGTTAGACATTCCAGATGATGCTTTATTAGGGTGTTACTAGGAGAAGTTATGGATAGAGTACTTGAGTGTCGCAGGTAGAGGAGAAGCACATACACACATGAAACCGATCCATCAATGGTGGTCAGTAATCTGTAGCACTCACACGTGCGTAGTTACTATTGGTCAGATGACAAGTGCTCGGCTGAAGGGTGCGGTACAGAGGGCGCAGTGAGTGCGATGGCGGCCTACTGGAGACGGTGCGATGTGAAGCGAGGAAGCGAAAGAGAAGCAACACATACGAACGTACGCGGACAGTGGGAGGGAGAGAAATGATGGGGGAGCGCAAGGGTGTCGACAGTTAAGCGGGGCTGCGTGGATCGCAGAAAGCCACGACGATGGGGAAGGGCAGAGATGTGGAGTGGGCGGAGCGGGGAACGGTGGCAGGGGCGGCAATGACACACCTCCCCGCCGCAGGGCAGAGATGCGCACGGAGATTGATTAGGGGAGGCCGGGTGTGCGCGTTCGTGCGTTCTCGGACGCCGCGCCGCGTGCAATGCGATTTCCGCGTCTTTGACAAGACAGAGAGCACCGCCGTTATTGTCATGCATATCGCCATTCTACTGCTTTGACGGCCGGGTAGCAAGCATCCTGTTTCACTGCAAGTCTGCAGCTGGCAGTCGTATTTTCGAACTGTTGCTTTCTATTAGTGCTACAGTTGTGTACGTTATGATTAGTGGATATAAGTGAAATTCTTTTCAAGTGTAAAAAGAACATAATTCTAAAAACTATAAGGCCAAGGTGGTCTATTATTTACTGTTCCAGGCGTTACTATTGTAAAGTAAATTTCTCCATTTCTTTCTCTGGAGCTTGATCGATGAATTCAAAGCTAAAATTAAAATTTTATATTTGTGAGACTTTGGTCTCCCGCCTATAATGAGAATACATGCTCTTCGGTTAAACTCTTGTGTGCATTCATTTTCTTGTAATTCTAGCTTAAGAAAGAAAACATCCAAAGTCGAAGGAAATACAAAAGTACAGTTAAAACTACACTTGCTAAATGTTTAAAACATAATTTAGAAATGTCTAGCAAATTCATTAAAAAGACAAAATGACAGAACAAATTTCTCGAGGATGGCTTCCAAATAACACAAATTTAATTATACCACACTGTTTCGAACAATATATGCCTCTAGGCCTGGAAGCATGAAACTACCTCCAATATTTTTCAAGGCCCGAACATTTCATCCCGTTTTAAATTTACGCGTGGGCGGGCGGCGGCCGCGCCCTCCGCGCGAAACACGTGTCTGGTCGGAGCAATCAATTCGGCGCGCGGTAAACGCCGGAGGGCGGCGCCGCGGGAGGACACGAGGAGGGACCCGGAAGGGGGGATGTCCCTTTCGCGCCAAGGGCAGCTAATACCGCGCGGACAGTAGCGGGCGGGGCTTCACCTCCGAAGGGCGTAGGCGCCAAGGGTCGACGGGTCGAGTAGTGACCGGAAGGGCGTAAAGGGCGCCTGCCCACCACCTCGCGCTTCTCAGATTCCAAGCCGCCCTCTTGTTCAGTGGCCGCCGCTGCAGCAGCCGCTAGGGGCGCTTTGCGCACCCCTTGACAAATGGGACGTTTTTATTAGTAGCCCGGCTGCGAAGGTGGCGGCTGGGAAATTTCCGATTTTAGGTGAGCCGCTGCCGGCGGCGGTGGAGGCGCGGCGCGGGTGAATGGGGATGAGGAGGGGCGAGGGCGGGGCGGCGGCGGTTATTATATGGGGCGAGGTGCGAGGCGCCGGGGAGCACTGGCAGAGGAGGCAGGTAGGAAGGCTAGGAAAGGGTTGGAGGCGGGGTGGGAAGGTGAGTTGCTCTTTCTCCCTTTAGGGCACGTGGACTAATTTGTACTAAGAATTTCGCCGTGGATTTACATTTTGCTCCTTTTTCTGATTTCAGGCTTTCCTATTAAGACCAAAGAATGCTTTATTTTAAAATTCCCTATCGTTCATTGGCACCCATAAAAAAGTTAGTCTTATTTATGACGGCTTAAAAATTCAATAGGGAGTGTTGTACCGATGTGTTTGGGTAAACATCTTTTTCTCTAAGAAAATTAAGATCTGCTCAACTAAGCAATTAACTTGTAAACACAAGAATGCAGTAACTGAGGACTAGTGATTGAGGGACAATGTTGAAATAAATAATTGAAAGTAGATCTACGGACGTAGTAACAAGAAGAGATATGTTACTAATCTAAAATGAAAGATAAATTCATATCTGTTGCAGTGTAACATCTCTATGCAACATGACGAATGACATAGAGACAAGCTGAACAATTCAAGTCTTGATATGTATGAAATAAATAAAAGAGACAGCTGGATGCAATGGATAACGATAAATAAACGTCATACTCAAATTAGTGTTGAAACGAGTCTGATCATTCCAGAAATTCGTTTTGGAATTAGAATAGATTGATATATCAGTTCAGATAAAGACAATATCAATAAACAATCTAGTCAAAACAAGTGTCCTGTCTTTCAAAAGCATGTAGGTGAAAAAAGACACGACATTGACATGAATAGAAAAGTAAGTCGGGATATCAAGATCAGCCACCGTCAGAGCTCAGAAGGAGCACTGAGCTCGGAGTAATATGAGTGAGAGCAAGACCCCCCTCCGAGCGATGCTCTCTTGTTATAAGCTATTCATTTGTCATCACGACCCAGCGAGTGGCTGACTGCACGGGATCTCCCATGCAATAAGCGCCATACTACCAACTTCTCCTCGCGACCGCCAGAGCGAGACAGATGCCTTTACGATAAAGCCGCACGGAGGAGAAGGGAAAGGATAAGGCGCGGAGCAAAAACAAAATGGGCCGTTAATATCGAGCTGAGAAACAAAATTTAGCCGATCGAGCTAAGGCTGATATTCTCGGAGAAATAACAACATCGTGGCGAAGAAGGGGGGAGGGGGGGGGGGGCGTGACGGCAGTGGCGGGACGGCGGTGACGGGACGGCGGTGACGGGAGGCAGTAACGGGACGGTGGTGACGGGAGGGGTTGGCTGAGATGGGGAGGAGGTGACGGTGATGGTGACGCGTCGGCGGCTGTCCGCGGGCGAGGGGTGGTGAGGTGGGACGCAGCGGCAGCGGGAGAGAGTGAGGGAGCGGTACGTAGCAGAAGGGTATAGAGCGTTGCCTTGGGGACCTGGCGAAGGAGGCGCTGATCTATAAGTCGCGCCTTGTCCTTGCAGCTGCTGCACAAGAGCCAGCTCTCGCAACTTCGGAGCGAGTATTGTTCTGTGCGGTCGGCAATAAATCTGTGTCTTCAATGACTCTGAGTAAGAGACTAAGTAAGCTTAAGGAGACCGCCACGATGGAAATTCCTCGCGCAGCACAATGTTGCTCGACGCGGTGCCGATGTTACTTGATGTATTACGTAGTTGCAAGTTATACAAACAACACGTCTGCGTCATCGGCCTTCTGACAATGAACAAACAATTCCTGCTGACGTTACGGTAAAAGCGTAGTATTTCTACGTCACTCGCTTATTCTTGTTATTGATTATGCACCATTGAACTTCGCTGGTCATCAGTTATATTTATTTTATGTTGTGTGGTTTTAACTCGAAACCTGGTATTTGAAATAAAGTTTCGTATATTAATATTCTTCAATTTGAAAGTACAAGATAGAAATGTTAACAGTAGTTCACTGAACGATTAAAATGTTAATTGATGCGAAGTAATTCTGCAATCGCGTATCGTGTGAAGTAATTTTGCAAATCCTGTACCCTTCATATTTAACGTCACACAGTCACGTCTCACGCAGGAAACGCCATTGAGATAATAACGCCCAATACAGCACAGCATCAGCAATTGTATGCGAGCACATCCAACAAATTCGTTTTTTTAAGCTTGCCATGTACTTTGAAGTCGAACAAAGGCAATTCCATCATTTACGGCGAACTTAAGAGGTGAAACAATGAGAATTTCATAAAATAAGGATGTCTGTACTATTCTGAATCATAATGATACACTGAAATCTACTTACGAACGACGCACTGAGTTAGAACTTCTTTTTCCACAGATTTAAAACATATTCCTGCCTGTAGATTAGAGCCATAGGGACGGAAGCACAACAAAATAAAGGAAATGAAATTATAATATGCATAACCACTCTGACTGCAGCAAGAAGCGAAGCGACCGAGCGCGCATCGGATTTTGACTGATTATTTCTTGTTTCCAGGTGCGTCCACTGATAAGGTCATTAGTCCCTTAAGTGCGGTGCACGTTTTCATCGGGAGGTGAGGGTGAACGTTTCCCGCTGGATGATGAGTTCTGACGCCGACCTACACATCGCTTTTTTTTGTTTTTTTTATTGCTTTTGTTGGATGTACATAGGTCAGTTTTAGTATAAACTTTACATATGTTTGATTGGCCTTACTTACTAACTTACATTTAAAACTTATTTCTAAGACTTAAATCTAACATAAGGTTGAGGATGCCCTATTGGGTCCTCTATTCTGGTTCAAATTCGGAGAAGGTTTTGAGGAATATATTATAGGGGTATCTGTTTTTATTCTGGAATTTATTGATTCGTGACAAACCACGGTGCATTGGTAATGGTTCTGAGAAATTGGTTCTGAATGATTGTAATTTCTTTAGATTGGTTTTTGCGGAATTTATCCAGATGGGACAAGCATACAGCAGTAGCGGTCTTAGAATGGCTTTGTATATTGCAATTGAGGAATGATATGGTAATGGACTGTTTTTATAGATTAAAGGTTTTAATTGCAGTAGTTTTATTTTAGCCTGTTTTATTTTTTCGTCTATGTGCTGTTTCCAATTTAGTTTAGTATCTAAGTTTAATCCAAGGTATTTAATAGGTTTGTTAGGGGGGTACCAGTTTAGTTTATTGTTGTTTATTGTTAGGGGGGGGAAGGTATAGGGTCTTAGTGTGAATATTTTTGCTGCGGTTTTGGATGAATTTAGTTGTATTTTAAGTTCGGATGCCCAGCTATCGAGTAAGTTGAGGTATAGTTGTGTTCTATTTCTGATGTCAATGATAGAGTTGCCAGAAGAAAATATTGCTGTATCGTCCGCAAATTGGGCTATGTGAATATTCGTTAATTTAGGAAGATCTGCGACGTATAAGTTGAATAGTGTGGGTGAAAGTGGTGAGCCTTGGGGGAGTCCTGCGTTAATTAGTCTAGGTTGGAGTGATGATTATTTACGTTCACTGAAAAAGTTCTATTGTTAGAAAGCTATTGATAATTGATTTTATAGTATGGGGTGCCAATTTGTTTGATCTTGTACATTAATGCTTGGTGCCATGTCCGATCAAACGCCTGAGTGATATCTATGAATACGCCTATTGTGTGATGTTTTTTCTGGAATGCTGTGTATATGTGTTCGGATATTCTTAGTAACTGGTGTTGAGTAGACACTTTTTCCGTAAATCCAAATTGTTCTTTAGGAATTATTTTCGTTATGTGTAGGTAATTTTTTAATCTTTTAAGTATAATTTTCTCGAATATCTTTGATAAGGATGGTAATAGACTGATCGGACGATAGCTGTCAACGTTTGCAGGATTTTTTTTCGGTTTACAAATGGGAATAATAATAGCATGTTTCCAGGTATGCGGGAAGTAATTTGTTCTGAGACACGAATTGTAGATGTTTGTGAGGGTAGCTATTGCTGAGGCAGGTAAATGTTTTAATACGGTATTATTTATATTGTCGTGTCCGGGTGATTTTTTAAGAGGCAGTTTATTAATAATTTTTTTGATTTCAGAGGGTGAAATGTATTGTATTTTTGGTGAGGTCCATATTCTTGTTCTGATGCTGATTTGGTTATAGTGATGTGTCCAGGATGGAAATTAGTGTTGTTGACAGTGAAAGTTGAAGCAAAATAGCTAGCTAGTTCTTCTGACTTTTGGAGGATGTGTACGCTTTATCTGTTGTTGTGTTTATAGGAGGTATCGTGTTTTTCTTCTTAAGTATTTTTCGTGTGAATTGCCACAGAGTGTTGTTACTGACGCTGAGCGACTGGATTAAGTTATGATAGTTTTGGCTATTGAAGTTAGTTATAAGTCTCTTAACGATATTTGTTAATAGGTTTAGTTCCCTCTTAAGTTCAGGTGTTCTTAATCGGTACCAAAGTCTTCTAGTTTTGTTTTTTATTGAAATTGCTTTCAATATTTCTTTGGTAGTATTTTATGTCGGTTGTATTTGAGCCGGTGGAGTAGTTAATTGTGTACTTTTAGAGTAGAGTGTATTATTTCGTTGAATTGAGAGATGGATTGGTCTATTTCCAACGCGGGTATTTAATGTTTTTATTTGGGGTAAGGAATTTGTTACTGTTTGTTGAAATTTGTGCCAATTAATTTTTATTGAGTTTGATTTAGGGGCGGGGGCGTGGTGCGGTATAAGTTGGTGTGTAGTAATAATTACCGGGATGTGATCAGAGCCAAGTTCGAAAGTAGGTGTAGAGTAGAATTTGATATTAGTATTTGTGATGCCTATGTCAAGGATGTCCGAATTACGAGTACGATCTTGAGGGTGGTAGGTTGGCTCCGGAGGGGTGAGTATTCTTAGGTTTGAAAGGTTTATTAGTTGAGCTAGGACTTTCCCGTCGTGATTATTATTTTGACGACCCCAGCTTACGTGTTTTGAATTAAGGTCACCTAATAGCAAAGTTTTCTCGGTAGGTTGAAATAAATTAGGAAAGTTTGCATTTATAATTTTGGCTGGGGGGGGGGGGCTTATAAGCTGTTATAATTTTCCATGGTTCGCTATTTATAAATATTTGGATAGCAACAGTTTCGATTCCTGTGTGTCGGGGAGATTAATTTGGTGGTGATAAAGATAATTTTTGACCGCGATTAGTACCCCTCCTCCTCTATTTTCCGTTCGATCTGTTCTATAAGTGCTGTAATGGTAAAAAAGTTATTTTTTTTTGAGGGAATTTTGAATGGTGCTGTGATGGTGGGATTAAAGAATTTATGAAATTATTGATGCATGATTATTGTACTGATAATTGGATTGTTAGAGTCAGAATTATTTGGATGGGAAGAGGACTGGGAGTGGGTGTGAGAATTTTGTGAGTTGGATTGGGTTCGATTTTTGGAGTTTGAGATGTGGGTGAAGTTTCGAGAGTACTGGTTTGGGGTAATTTAGGAAATTTTTCTTAGATTGATTTGGAGGAGAGGGTGGGGGAGGGGATTGAGAGTTTTGAGGGTTTTCATTTCTATTAGTTTTGTTGCGTTCGTTGTTTTTTCTTTCAAGGATTTCTTTAAAATAAGAGCAATTTGGATTACGTATGTCCGCTCGATGATTTCCGTTGCAGTTCGCACAGAGTGGGGTTTTAGTTTTGTTGGGGCATGTCACAGAATAATGATTTCCGGCACAAAAAGCACAATTAATAACATGATTGCAGTTATTCTTCGTGTGACCGTAATCTAAACATCTCTGACACTGCAAGGGCCTTGAGGTTTTCGACGTCTTTCTGTTTCACACGATGATTGCATATTTGCGTTATTGCTAAAATTGTTTCTATTGGATCACCTCGTTAAACACGGCGGCCACAACAGGAATTGGATTATTGTCTTTTAGTAGTCTTGTAACTTTGGTGATTGATGGGTAGCGTTGTTTTAAATCTGAGAAGATTTCGGGTTCCGTAATTGACTGAACCTACACATCGCTAGAGAAAGTTTCCCCAACGAGCTATTTCACCTCAGTGGAGCACCGCGTAAGTCGGGACAAGCTCTAAGCTCCCAACTGGTCTCCCGACTTGTTTGGCAGTGTAGCGCATGTAAGTACAAATGTTTATAAGTAAGCGGAGAGGTTAGGACTAGGAAGAAGAAGCAAGGACCGCGTATGCCCCGTGGCCCGTTTTTTAGAGAACTGATCTGGCATTCGCAGGTATAGATCGGAGAAAACACGAGAAACTATCGATCAGAGCAGCCGGCCCCTAGAATTCTCCTCCAGGCGGCAGTGTAATTCAACCTAGAAATCTAGTGTATCGAAAATCCTGCCACCACCGGGTCTCGAATCCCGGGCCTCCCGGTTAGAGGCGCTGCAGTGACTTCAGTTGATGCGCTGAGTCGCCTAAGGGGAGCACATCGGACGAATCCGGCGGCGGAGGTGTGGACAACTTGTGCGCTGCCAGGCCGGCACCCCCGCCGCCGCCGCCGTTGACGCGCGAGGGTGTCATTAAGCCGGCGCCTAATGGCGGGCGGCGGTCGCGGCCGGCGCCGCTAATTGCGCGACGCGCGTCGTTTATTTTCGCGGTGGCGGAGCCCGCGGGCGCCCGTAGACGGACGAGGGCCGCGGCGCACTGCCAGGCGAAGGACACCGCTCGCCGCAGCCGCCCCCAGTGGGCCGAAATGGCACACACCACTCGCCAACCATGTCCTTCTACGGCTTCCTTTACACAGCCTCAAGTAAAAGCTCGTACTTTTAGGGGGATGCAATTGTCTAAAAGTTCAATTTTTAACACGAGTGTTAAAAGTAAGACGTATTCAGATAAAACTGAACATCTGATCGCACTGACTGCTACTGACCTTAATTTAACATAGTTATTTCTATACTTGAATTAAAGTAAAATGAATGTCAGCAAGGCTGTCTAAAATATAACATGTGACACGTGGTAAAAGTGATTTTATTTAGCTCAGGCCTGCACAACGCCTGCTTCCGCGGGCATTCTGCACTCAAGATCGGGACGTCTGCGCAGAAGAGTAAGTAAATGTACTGGGACAGAATCCTCATTTAGACGCATATATCTGCGCAACTCAAATTTGTTTCCTTTGAACTAATTTGCAACGTAAATTTCCTCGTGTCCTTCTGCAGTCGGAGAGCATCCTCTAGAGAAGAGAGACGACGCTGCATGCACTCGAAAAGGCCGGCCCGGTGTGCCCGCCCCCGGTGCGGCGCGGGCGCCACGTGGTGGCTGGCGCGCTGAAAAAGCGTGGCCTCGCGTGGACGCTGCAGGCGACGCCGCGCAACACACCGGAGGTTTCCAATTTTTCCAATCGCAATTCATCGCAGCGAGTGAACTTTCATTCGTGACCCTCTGCACGGCGCAAGGAATTAAAAATAAAACTATCTCGTAAATTATTTAGTATACTTCAATCAAAGATATATAAATAACGGCGTATTGATAACGAACACTAAAAATTAATTCGAAACTCACATGTAGAAAAACACTTATTTCCTTCAATTAAATTTAGTTAAAAATCCTTTTTTTTAAATTAATAATCATTTTTCCGTGATTAGTTGCAACTTTTAGGGCATAATTTCATGGTTTGTTAAATTTGCTAATTTCGATGTAATAACCGACATTATAACTGAAATTAAATTCAATAAAAACTGAAAGTTTATTAATTAAATTTATTTTGTGATAGAACAATTTCATAAACCATTGCGCTTTATTTAAGATGCTTGGAAATGTGAAATTTCTGTTGAATTTTTTCTGTTTTAATGAAATGTAATATTCATGACAGTAAATCATTAACGATTGCAACGAACTAAGATAATGTTACAGGGATATTGCAGTCTCACATATTAAAGGACAGAAAGGTTACGATGAAATAAAGCAATACATCAATCGGTCTGTGGATAGTTTGAGTAATTGTATTTACACATTCTCGTACAATGGAAACAACCTGGGTGATGTGTTATTCAATTAAAACTGTATTTGCACTGGATCGAAACCATTTTAAGTGAAAATAAATTCAAATAACGATTTAAAAAGGACTGCACGTGATGCAATCGGTGTTCTGTGTCCAAAGATAAAATCTGACACTTTTTTTCGTGGATGGCACATATATTTAGTAGTGAGATTTTTAACTGATTTAATTAAATTCGATTCACATGCGTGTGGTTAGGACACAGGAATGCAACAAGTTAATTAAAACACGAAATGCAAATAAACACAACGAATGACTCAGAGGAATACAAAACTAATGAGTGGTCACAATTCCGTCCAATTTCGAAAAGATTCTCCATGAGCAGTGTGCTTTTACGAGTCACTGAACACCGCGAATCACCGAGAGTGCTCACACTATTAAGCACAAAATGATTTTGTGATCGACACGGTCTTGAAACTCTCATAAAAACAAAGAGAAAACCATCGGCATGCAAACACGACGCAACTCAACAATATTTTCTTTCATTACGGTCAAAAATCGAACCTTTACGTGAATGCTGCATCTAACAACGCATGCAGTTTAGACGAGATTCTTTTGCAATAAAAACGTGTTTTTTTTTACTTTTATACGCAACGTAATGAGTGAATATATGAAGAGTGATTACGTGACTATTTGAGTATTTGCTCTGTTTGCATGAACACAATAATGTTTTGTAAATATTATTATAGTGGAAAAATAAGCCAGTGCCAACATTTCTAGTAAAAGGTAATGCAAAGAGGGGCAGAAAGTAGAAAACTAACATCTAAATTTATTCACCACAACACCACAATGGGTTGAAATGAACTTCCGTCGTCACTTATATTCATATTAAGAAAGACGGTGAAGGGAAATCACTATCAACCCAAACCACGAACACCTCCATGAATGCTCTCCTACATTTTTCATCTTGCAGCGCACGATATTTCTATGTGAAGTGTTCGGACTACTTTTAATTCTCGAGGTCAGTTGATTTAAATTTATGCAAAAGTTTTTACTCACGAAAGAAGTCGTTTCGCTCTTTTAGCTAAAAATTACAAAATTACACTTCCGACCTTGCTTACAGAATATTAAAAATTGCTTTCGCACATTCCGTAGAAACTTGAAATTAACACTTCCCCAAGGGTATGAAATATCCGGTGCAGGTAGAGTCATTTCTAGTCAAGAAATTGAGGGACAGTTTAACTAACTACTTAATATTCCAACATTACGTACTGAGATATACCAAAATTTTCCTCTCTCTACATTAATGTCTGCCAAAGATCTTAGCGTCCGGCTTGCTGGGTCAATGGATCTCGATATATTATAATCCTTATTACCTCTATAATGGATTATAGGATCCGCGACTATACAGCGCAGCTGGGAATCTGAAATAGAATGATTCTATTCCTAGTTCATTTCTGTTTGGATTGACTAAATGAAAAATCACTTTCTTTTCTAAAGAACAAAATTCAACAAAGTTTATTTTTACGGTTTTAGTAAACAATTTAATGAATTTAAGTTAGGCCTTTGATCAAGATCTCTTTCAATTTACAATTTTACACCGCGGTTAACTTATCTTTTCTTCGTTGATGTCCCTCGTAGACTTCTCAGTCGAAATATCTTGCGAGCTTGCCGTAGTCCAAAGTTCCACGAAATCCTCTTCTGCCCTATCCAAGCTGGTCTCAAACTATCAAAATTACAGTCCCGATTACGTCCTATGACATAGTCCCGAACTCGATTACCACTCCCGACAAAGTTCCAATTTATACTTCAATATTGCTTCCACATGAAAATATCTATGATCAGTTCAGAAGCGCGTTTCGAGCAGAATGAAATCTTTCTGCATGATTCATCCTCGAAGACTTCGTATTAAAACTACCTTCATTTTTTTCATAACATTTGACCGTCCTTCTCTCACCCAGACAATCCATACGTTCGTTATATTTTGGTGTAGCTGACCTTTTGATCGTCTTTTGAACTTCTTCGCCCAATCCCAAATTTTCTACCTTCGGCATCCAGAAAACTCTTAATGCATTTAGAAAAACAAAAACTACATTGTTTATTCACGGTCGTTGCTAAGCTCTAGCTCTCGTGATATTTCGTAATGCATGTTCCACCATATTGTCTACAAATAAATGTTAGTTTATTTTAACGTGACATATCGGTATGTCACAGTACTTACAAAACTTCAAAAAGTTGATCAAGCGGGCATTAAAGCAGAGTTACTTGAAAAAAGGTAATGTCGGAGAATCATCGTTGTGGGCTTACATTGGGTACCTTAAAAGTACCATAGTAAGTAGAATTGAAAAGGGAATATTAAAGAAAGTCACCAAAATAAACGAAGGTCTTATTCTTGAATTAAATTTTTCAGAAGAAGCATAAAAGTGTATGAAAACCACTTGTCAGAGAGGGCATATGCACTCACCTAACTGTGGAACAAACTCTTTCCCACAGAACAACAGAAGGGGAAACGTATAGAAGAAGGCAGGAAGAAGATGAAGTACAGCAACTGATGTTAATATTTGTTAGTTGTACGTATGGGAACTTGTTTGTTATTGAAATGAAGGAAAAGAAACGATTTGCAGAAATTGTGAGTAAAAATATGAAGAAGTCCACACGTTGCAATGGCACGATACTAGACGATGAGGGAAACGCTAGCAGAAGGATAGAGAGAATGAATTGCTCTCAAGTGAAGATCGCGTGCGCGAGCTACGGAAACCCCGCCACTTTTAAGTGTCCGAGATCTTCCTAAGCCATCTCCCAGAGGGTGCGCAGATCAGCGAATCGATCGTCGGGAAGATGTTCGTGCGTGCGGCGACAGCAAGCACCCCGCAGGCCTCAGAGCTGCGTGCGGCTCGCACCCATCCCCCCCCCCGCCCCCTCCCCCAGCCGCCCCCTCCGCCTCCACCCCCGCCTCCTACACCTCCACCGCTCTGCCCTCTCTGTCTCACACCGGGCCGCCCCCACCTCCTTCACCCCCGCCCTCCCGTCCCTTCACCTCCCCTCCCGCCACCGCCCTCCTTGACTTCACCCTACTGACGTCCCCACCTCCTAAACCTGATATCCCTCCGCCCAAGCCACTTCGTCTTCCTCACCACCTTCGCCCACCACTCCATCTTCCCTCTCCGTCCCACCCAAGCTCCCTGCTGCCACGCCGCCTCCGGCTCCCTTCCCCGTCCCTGCCTCCATCACCGCCCGCCCCGTCGCTCCCACGTCAGCCCCTGGCGCCGTCTGCTCACGGAAGGCGGCGTGATTGGGCGCCGTTGCGTCATCGCGCAGCGCCGCGGCGCGCCGCGGGGAAAGCCGCTGCTCGGCGGAGGGAGCCCGGGTCGCGCGCGCAGTAATTAATGAAGGCCGCAAGACAAGGCAATCGTCGGAGAGGACCTCGAGGAGCTTCGCAATGGGACTGGGTGGCGAGTGAGGAGGCGACATATCACATCGGTAGAGCGACGTCGCGCAAATTATCATAGCATGACATGGCATGATTTTTGTTTGGAGTTCGGAGAACACGTTTGATATCCGTGTCGAGACAGATCTAAGATATGTTGAAAACTTTTTATTATTGAGTACCTCGGTTGAAGCCTCGTATTTTAAGATTCACTTCCTCTCAGCATAGTATATCAATAAGATTCAAAAATTAAATACGGGATTCATGTAAAAACGTAGAATAAATTAAATGTAATGCCATATTTGGAATTTTTATTTGTTCTGTCGTTATTCTGTAAGTTATATTTCTAAAGAAAATATCATATTCTGGGTCTTGCTTGGGAAAAGCCGTCCATGAGAAGGCTTCTAAGAGGATGGGGCGGGGGGGGGGGGCAGCGACAGAAGAGGCCGCTCGCCCGCAGGGCAAAACAATCCGCCGGGAGCGCGTGCCCAGGCTCTCATCGCCGATGCTAATTATCTCGGCTGTTGGTTTTAAGGCGCCCCCTTCCACCCGCCCTCCGGGCCTCTCAACAGCTGCGTAAATGGCAGTTTACTGGAATAAATCAATTCCAAACGTCGAATTAACGACTTCTCTTTCCCCCAGAGTTTCCTTATTTCCTAATGAACGAATTGAGAGAAAAAAAAATCTGAAAATTCCTTGTTAAGTTTAACAGCTATTTAGGGGAATGAAATCTTCGGAGAGCGAGCGTGAGAATCAAAACTGTACAAATAATAATTAAAACTGACGTTTAGAAGCATCGTGATCAACCTTAAAATATTAATTTGAAATGATAAGAATTTTGATAAGAGATAAAACGAAAAAATAAATATTTTTTTACGAAAAATAAGAAATGTGTATATGCACCACGGAGATTAATAGACCCAAAGAGGAGGCGTCATGGTTGGATGGCCATGGGAACCATGATCCCCTTGAAAATAAATAGGATTAACTAATCTGTTTCAACATTTTAAATTATGTTTCAAAATTTCACAACTGTATTTGAAATGAGACATATGTTTAAAATCTTTAAACAACATTAAATTTTAATGTACTTGTGTGAATATATTTTAAATGTTGCTTCTGAATTTTAATTCCATTTATTTCTAACGGAGAAAGTAGTGTTATCGTTTAGATGTTTTATTGTCAAATGATTTTAATTAAAAATATAATTTGAAAGTTATGTAAAAAATAATAGTTATTCCATAAACAAATTAAATTAAAACAGTTTTCTTTAATACTTTTATATGCTTGCCCATTTGAATATTTTTTTGAACCCGTCCTTGATTAGGTTTCACAATAAATCAACTAACCTACAATAATTTAATATGTTGGCGAAGAAATTAATACTCTAGTTTAAAGAATTCGGTAACAAATCATTCTGCATTTCTAAAAAATGAAAATGCGACACACAATGTGCAGACCACACGCAAATTAGACCTTCACTGCGGTCGAACTACAAATTTTACAGATATACCGCAACAAATGCGGCATTGTAATACTTTTTAGTGAAAACAGCAGCATGCTGCAGGTGCTGATAACAGGTAACATAAGGGCAGACAAATGGCATGATGCGCACATATGGTGATCTTTTGTTTACTTGGCAGAGTAAAAAATACTGACATTGCCTTGCGCCTGAAGAAGCGGATGTTAAAGTTTAGGTGTGCAATGCACGAAACCGTGAACAAGATACATTTTGTTTGAGAAGGAAATTGCATGTCAGAAAAGTGTTGCAACATTTACGGCAACCAGCAATTCCAAAGATGGATAGAAGGAAATTGAAGTTAGTGAGATCGGGATGATTCGTTTACTGAAATAAACTTTTACTATTATCCAGGAAATTACTATGTTAGTGTGGCCTAAAAGGAACACGATGTAGTGTCCCATTTCATATTTTAGAATGTTCAGATTACTGAACGTATATTAGTTTTGTTTACGTTTCAACATTTATAATGCAGTACAAAATAAATAGTAAAAGGAAATTTACTTGCTGTGCGAGAACTCAAACTCAAAGAAATAATTAGAAAATTATATATTGTAATAATTTAAAAAATACATAAATTTAAGGCGTACCTGTTGCTGGAGATGTCAAAAGAAAGGTACGTTAAAATACGTATCACATACGTTCAAGAGATAAGAAAACGAACTTAAAATGTGTCAGTTGAACATATCTGGAACCAAATTATTCTCAATATCTCCTCCTTCATTTTCCGACCCATTCTTTAGTAGTCTGCGTCTCCAGACCCTAATCCCAGCTTCAGTGACCACGAGATATCGACGTGGCTGCGTGGGAACGTTCGTTTGCACTCACGGCTACGACAGCCCCGTGCCAGCGCCGCGTAATTGCCCTGGAGCAGATGCGCCGCCATAAACGCGCCTCGCGAAAGGCGGCGATAAAGCGGCCATCATTGCGGGCCACCCGAACGCCAGGGTACAGACGTTGCCGAATGCAGACGCGGACGATAACTATTCTGAACACGCTCAGAGAATGGTGGCTGTCAACAGAACTCAGAAAGTATCATTCCGCCGAAGCCTGCTGTCATCGTCGTAATATCTTTCGTCGCCTAGCCTGTAAGTGGAATACTGAAAGCCAAATACTGCACATAAATGCACATCATCGACAGTTCCTTCGAAAATTTGAACTAATATCTTATCGAAGCAAGAATACAATATAAAGTCAACAAACTTTTATATTATTTGCTGGTATCATGTTTTTCTACTTTCTCGTATTCATACGTATATACGGGAGTAATATACTAAGTATAGAGAAAGTTATGTAATGCTGTGGAAAATCCATTTCGAGATTTCAACGGAAATACACGGTTTGGGGTTCCCTGATACGGAAAAAGTGTTTTTTTTTAACGTCCGCCCGTCTGTCCCTGTCCCTCTCTCTGTCGTTCGTCAACAAACCTACCGCCTAAACCACACGTACGATCTTTTTAAAAATTGAAGAAACCCCTGTCCAACTGGCTCTAGTTGAAGCTTTGAAATTTTGAAAAACATTCTTTAAAATTTGGGGGTACTTTACATGAATCCCCCCGAAGATTTTCAAAATTTTCTCAAAAACCGCTCAAACATTTTTCTTTAAATTTCTTGTAAGAATAGAGTAAGATACATTTATAACGGTGGCATAGGTCTGATTTTCGCGGTTAATTCTAAATTTTCGAAAATTGCAAAAGTTTGAATTTTGTTCGGCGTCTTCCTAAAACTACAAAATTAAAGATAGGGATTTTTGCTTCAAATGAAATTTGTTTCTCATAATCAGTTATTTTAACGTCATGAAGATTTTTTGAAAATGTTAGTAGTTTTCGCGCAATGTGGCGTGCTATATTTGCAATTTGAAAAAAAATTACAAAAACAAGAATTGTCTCAAAAGCGGGTGCAATTTTTTTTACGTTTTGGTATGGATAGTGCTAAATGCACTATATAAGATGACATAAACGCCTTATTGCTCTATTCTTTTGTTGTTGTTTTTTTAATTAGAAAAATTTAATTTTTTGACTTGTTTCTCACGTCGGTAGTATTTAATTAGATGGACTTCTTCACGTTGGTGTATTTTAAGTACATGTGCTTTAAATAATGTCAAAAAAAGTTGCTCGAAAACTCGACATTTTTCTATGAAAATTATATTAAAAGTTCGCATTTTCAAAAACGCTCAAACGCTTTTTTCTCAAAATGGCTCCAAATTTCTTCTTCAAACTATTACAATGGATAGTGATAATGCACTATTTATAACGGCGTAAGTTCATTTTGGTGTTTTCTTTTGTTTTTTCAAAAATTACAAAAATATAATTTTTTGAAATATCTCTCACGCCGTTAATATGCATATTTCAATGGGTTTGCATACATTATTGAATTTGTGAGTGGGTGTTCTTCAAATTACTTCAAATGAAGTCTTTCGATAACCCAATAGATTCCTGTGAAAAGGAGCATCAATGTTTGCATTTACAGTAACGCTTAAACGCCATTTTCATTAAAAAAAAGCTTCAAATTTTTCAATGAAATTTTCTATATAAGACGAGGTTTTACTCTTCTTTAATTTTCTTGAAGTAATATTTCGGTTCTCTTACTAGGAAACAGCAAAACAAATGCAAAAAATATGTTTGGGGGACGATAGATAGCAGCTGGCAAGCGGACGAGGCAAGACCACACCATGGAAATTAGAAAACATTACAACGAGCAAGTATGAGCCATTCTGTAGCATCTCTAGTTTTAATGGCAATCACTTATAGTTACTTTAATTTCACGGAACGTTTTTTTCTCGAGAATATTGAAAAAAAAGCACATATAACGTGTATCTTTATTTTAGCCTGTCGTTCTTATACACGTAGATCTGCTAATATCTATCTACACTCTGGCTGAATGCAGAATACAGAGACAAGAGAAGTAACAAGGAAGACTAAATTGTAAATGATTACGACTCAGTAGCAATATTATCTTAAGAATTGAATAGTGAGAAAATACGAGTACCATGAACAGTGACTTATCAAATTACTTAAGAATGTAGTAAATCAAGGTGGGATTTACACAGGGAGGTGGAGATTTCTTTTTATAGAAAAATGTGATTCACTATTGGGAAAATATGGGGGGAAAAAGCGTATTGGCAAATACGCACGAGACTATATAATTCATGAATATGATTAATTAGACTGTTGGTGATGTAGATACCTTATTAATTCAAAGTAAATAAACAGAGGTTGTCTGGTATCAAATCTGATTTGATACCAGACAACCTCTGTTTATTTATCATGATTATGAATTGAATTTCATACGTCACATACTTCAAATTCGTCCTCTCTGAAAATGTTCTTCGTCTAGAAATTCTTTTCCAAAGCAGTTCCGGTTTTTGTAGGCATATGAAATTTCAACTGATGGAACGAACACTATTTCAACAAAATGAACGATGATTTAATCAGGATTTCATACAGAATGAATACTTGCAACATCAAAGTTAAAACACATAGTAAATCAAATTTTAAATAATCATACCTTCACCAACAGTGATGGTGCTGATATATGTATAGAGCTCCCTGTAATCCTGCCTGACCATACGAGAAAGATTGAAACATTAGCACTCGTATATTAGCACAACGTACTAATTGCACAAAAACAAGAATAGCCGCTCCAAAGAGTTCTGTAAGCCAACAGCTGCGCGTGATCGGAATAGAAACAGAGGCCCTTTATTCAATGAGGCATAACGCAACGCGCTCATTAGCCGCCTGTAGCACCATGTCCCACATCGGAAACGGAAGTGTGTAGGACCAAGTGGTTGTTATTTAGAGAGCCAGTTTGTGTTCATTCTGATCATGAGCAGCACTACTGCGCATTAGGCCTCGTGGAGATTAATGATACAACAGCCAAGCTCTGTTTACATACGCACTCACATTCGGCCCATGTATTCATTATGATCTGCGACCACTAGGATTTCATTAATCGCATTAAACCAGACGATGCTGATCAATGAGTAGTATGTTGCTATTAGGTGAAGGTATACACAGCATAAATATTAGACAATTTGAAAGTGAGAGTATGCTCTAGAGGAGTTCGCGAGGGTCAAATTTATTATGGTAGTAAAGATAATGTTTTGTATTGAGTTAGATGTTTAGTAGACCGAACGTTTGCAGTGAATTGATTGCATTGAATTTATTAAGAAATAAATCTAATTGAATATGATAAATGTAATAAAAATGTAATGAAATGTAATAAAAATTAATCTAATTGAAAGTGAGGCTACATCCGTTCATTACCTTGTCATCTTACTGAAATAATATAAGCATGTGTCAGTCAAAGTTGTGCATGAAAGCTTGGTTGCACAATTCTGAGTAAAATTCCTCAAAAATATTTTTTATATTTCGTGGTTTTGGGACGCATATATTCTATGAATACAACTACATCTCCAGGTATATGGTTTCAGACATAAACACAACATCACAACAAAAATGTCTACGAACAATGTCTCCATTGAAAAAACTGCGCAAGTTATCGCAGGCGGCGAGTCCTCCCCCTCCGTCTAATTCGATCCCGAAGTCACGCGCGCCGGGGCGACTACCTCGCTCCAGCGGGCAGAAACGAGCAGCCACCGGAGCTTCTGCCAACTTCGTGCGCCTGACTTCTCCACCCTACCCCGCCCCGCCCCGCCCGCCCCGCCCCGCCCCGCCCGCCCTGACACCGCCGCCATCACCGAGGGCATCGGCGAAAGGCGCAGCTGATTAACGAGAATTCGATACGTTCGACGGCGCTCAGTGGAGGGCGGCGGAAGCGCCTACCGATGGAACGCGGCCATGATGCACTCGGCGCCGGAAACCGATGATCTCGGCCGCGCACAAGGCGGAAGGAAGCCGCGCCGAGGCGCGCGGAGGAAGCGCGTGGGCGGCTGCGGGGATGCAGACGGGAGAGGGGAGCCACGCGGCGATAATGTTATTAAGCGGGAAAATAAGAAAAACAATAAATGTGAAGCGGACATAGAAATAAGTTGAGTAAGAAACAAGAAGCGGAGTTACGTAGTGGATATTCATGCTATTTCCTATGTTAAATAGTACTCTTATATAGTTGATGAAGAAGGACGTTAAAGGAGAGTATGGTTGAAGGCTTTTCATGAAGAAAAATATTAGTAGATCTTACCTGAAATACAATTTAAAAGCAACAAAAGTATGCCTCCTGGAAATCGAATGCAGGAGCGGGAAAGCATTAATAATAAGAAAATGTGATCGTAGAAGTAGTTCGAAGAGATGCAAGCAAGAAGTAATATGCGAAAGATAAGAGAAGGAATATGCAAAAAAGACAAAAGCAATAAAAGTGAGCATTTCCATGCGTGTGAGTCTGGGTTGGAGCAAAACCTAGAACAAAATTCTAGGTGATGGACGATAGCAATGGCATGTCTCGAAAACACCAAACAAAACCAATGCATGGATAAGCTGAATTTCTCCTGGTTTCCAGAGTGGCAAACGAGATGGCATCTACCTTGCAGGCAGAGAGCGACGGCTTCGATCGAGTCGCGATCGAACGCAGTGACAGACGCAGCGGCAGACGCGGAGGGGGCAAGGGGGAGGTCCTGACGTCGGGAATTTCCGGTCATCCATCAGCCGGGGTCGCCACTCACAGCGCGAGCGCTAGCCCCAAGGTCGCCGAAGGTGCAGTGTAGCTTTGGGACGCATTAAACAGATGGCATGGTTGCAAGTACATAGCTTACGTACGAATTATGTATTAAAACAGTGGCAACCAATCTACTGCATTAAAATAGGAATGAACCATATGACGATGTAATAAGTTAACATTTTATTGGAATTATTTCTTCAAATATCGTTGAAACTTATTATAAATGAAATCAAGAGTTTCTCAAAAATTTTGCGTTCATATGCAACTACGACTTTTACTCATCTGATAATGATATAAATATTTTCTCACATATGTCAATATTATTTGTGATTTCATGCAAGGAAAATTACTGAACTTAACGTTTAATAATCATTTGTGATCTCCGCACGCATTTTCTTACTTAATTTGAAAACTATTTTTACCGCATCTTTCCAGGTGAATATTTCTGAATGATTTCGTGACTATAGTAGACATATCTTCTAAGATAATTTTATCTGACATCATCACGGACGATACGTAACTGAGTGAAGCAAAACAATTTCAAGAAGTATATTATTACTATTTAATGATTTCATGACTACATACTTCCCCAAAAGCATTGCATCCGAGACATCATCAGTGAGATGTAAACAGAGTGAAGCAAAATAATTCTGACTACAAACTACGTAGTCAGAAAAGGATGTGTTAATGCTGAATGAGACAAGGAGATAATCAGACGTGGAAAAAATTCATCATCAACATAATGAAGAAATAAACTAGTACACACAATTTGAAACTGCGTTGTGCATTCAACTAACATAATGCACCACTATAAATATGGAATAAAACGTAAAATATTTTCGCAAACAATAAAACAAAGAAGAAATAAGAGAAATATAACAAATGAGAGAAGGGAACACGAAAGTGTCAAGGCAATCAGAGAACACGAATGGGAAACTAGCCAACAAGTGCGACATGTGGATCGAGAACAGTGATTGACGGAGAACGCAGTGGATGATGGGTCGCCTTCAACCACATTCACGGAGTCGCAGTAGAAGTTGGCGATTGAGAATCCCAGCTGCCGATCGCCAGCTGTCCACGTCCAAGGTCGAAGTCGATCCCCTATCGCGTGCAGCGGTTGCATACGCAATAAGCTTCCTCTGCCTCAGGCGCACGGAGTGAGCTAGAACTCGCCAATACGAAACCAAATAGCGATGCTGACAGAATATTACGAACGAATTTGCAACTGAAATTGTTAAACAAACTTCGATTTCCAAGTTTTAGTTAATCTCTCGGATGGATCAAACATTTCTTCGGAGATCCTTAATAGACGATGCAACGAGGAACGACAAACTAATTTCTTATCGCATTATCTGCACGCACAATAAAGAAGGCCGACAGGAATTGATGTATTAATCAAAGACGAGCTTTAAAAACAGAGGGATGATTAGGTAATATTAAATTAAAGCTTATATTGTGCAAGAAAACCAACAATTTCTCGTGATTTAATACATGGAAATGAATATCTATCTGAATTCATTAGTTTGATGCGCTTCGTTGAGGTTATTTACATTTATATATCTTCTCAAATTAGATTAACTTTATCCTGTCTTCTTAACCTGGAGAATCGTTTGCGACGTAATTCCGCAAGAAAACATACCACATAGAAGAGACGACGAAGCGGCACCGTGATATAGCAGAGGCAGAGAGACGATTCTCTAGAACGGTGGCACTCAAACTCAAGCTCACCTTCAGGGGCCCGCTAGTGGATCCATTTCGCAGCACGTTTCACTTCCCCAGAGCAAGTAGGCCCCTTCGTTAAGGCTGCGTGGAGGCAAGGGTTCTGTCGCCAAGCGATCCACCAGCACGCACGACGCAGGCGGGGCGGCGGTGGAGGCGGGAACGGGGAGTAGCGGTAGGCACGGCGGCGGATGACGCGGTGGAGAGGGGCTGCGCCGGCTGTGCCACGGGGCGAGTTGGTGAGGCGCCTTGCGCGGTGAGTGACGTGCAGCTGATTAGGCACCCCGGCGCCACGCGCAACCCCCGACTTCGTCATTCGCCCTTTCTCGGCACCCATTACTCCGGCAAACACTGCCTCAGCCCTCGCCTCGGGGCTTCTTCCGTTTCCTCCGCTGCCTGCTGTCGGCCGCCCCGCCCCCCCAGCCGTCCAACGCGACGTTGTCTATGCTCAGCCTACAGTCTTGCCTACTCTGCTCATCGGCGTCTGCTGCCAGCCGCCGAACAGCCCCACTGAAAGGCCTCACAGATATCCTTCAGTTCCTACTCTGTCACTCCTACGGTACTTTTCTATTGCTCTTCTCCAATGCACTTCATCACTACCAACGCAGCATACCTTTGCTCCACCCTCCGCTTCCACAAGCCCAGTTCGCCATCTGCTTTTTCAGTCACTTCGTTAGATTCCTCATATACATTACTAATATTGTTCTCCCATGGTATTACAGAATACATTTCAGCCTCTCACAAACTTGATCTGGCTATCTCATTCCATTCCCAGTCTTATACTACATACCAGCAAGTTACTGCAGTCATGCGTGACCCTATCATATACCTCTTCCACACCATCACCAGAGCCCCTTCCACCATACAGTCTCGGTTCCATCTCTTTCGCCAGCGCCTCTCTCACGACTTCCACCGCTTGCGCTTGCTCCGTCGTGACATACGCAACGCCAATTATTTCCCTCCCCTCCCTCCTTAATCCTTTCCCCCAGGCAGCGTCTCCCCAGAGAAGCCGGCAGCGCGCAGCCCGCCGCGCCGCGCCGCCGTCGACGAAGTGCTTAAGAAGCACGCGGTCACCCTCCCGATCAGGGCAAGACAGCAGGGAAGAAGTGGATTGACGAAGGGTTCTCGGCCGCCTCCTTAATCGCGCTTGCTCATTTGGCGGAGAGCGGAGGGCAGGCGCTCCGCAGTGGCAAGGAGGGAACTACACCGAGGCAAAACGAAACGCCATTAATTACCTCACGGAATATTTATTTTAAGATATTTGCAGAGATACGAACAAGAAAATAATTGATTTCGATTTTTCTACTTGAGAACATGATGGAGACGTTTAATCATGGGTTTCTATTTAAACACATTTTTGTTTGCTCAGCTCAAGAAAATGTACATAGCCTGTGTAGTTTATAGAAATACCTTTGTTTTAAATTTTCACAAAAATAGAAAAAGTGCCGAGAAATAAACATTGTGTGCCGATGTTAATATAATCAAGTGCAATCAAATCACAGGATTTTAGTTTTTAATATGATTGAAAATGGTTTGAAGTATATTTAGGGATCCGTGAAACGAAAATATAATTTGCTTTAACACTGCAATAAAGCTTAGCTTCATTACTAGTATCATTAGTACCAATACTATATAATAATGACAACAACAGCAATAATAATAATAATAATGTCCTGTGAAATGCTTTCAAATTACTACCTATAAACCTGGATACACAAACAGTGGTTGGGCCCACTGGGCGAATAGCAGATCCCCTAATAGGTGCTTGTCGCTTCAGCGAACTCTTTCCCTCCTGCCGCGTGCCGCTTTTCGGCTGTCGCACCCTGGAGGAGCAGCATTCACTGTATCGTACTTTCTTCATTTCCTCCCCTTTTAATCTTTTGAGCTCATTACGTCGCGTCGCGCCGAATCTAGTAGCCGAAGCAAGGACTTATCTGCAGTGGACGTCCCCTCCTACGCACTTCCTGATAACGCTTCGACGGATGCTCTCAGGGGGTGTATTCGGCGGGCCCTGTGCCATCCTAAGGCGGTCATTACTCATCTTTCGCTGCGTGCTCAAACATGTCTCATTGTTGATTCCCACACCCGACGAACAGTATCTCTGCGCTAGACAACGAATACGTTGACGTTGGACCGAGTTCACAGTCCCACGATTGATTATGGGAACCTTGGCTCTCTGTAATTCGTTAACTTTCCTCAACCGAAAGTTTAGTAACGAATTTCATTCTTTGAATTCAATGATCTTTTACATATCTTATTCGTTCCCAAGGATTGAAAATACCTAAATAAACTTATGTATACTTATTAAATTTAACTGCAAGACATTTAACATGCGTAATTACTCATTTTCTTAGAATTCCTGTTGTAGGTTAGATACTAGGATATATTTTTCTCGTAGTTCTACTTACCAATTACAAAATAGCCAACAAATATATTTTATAGCATTTTCATGGATCGTTGATCCTGATTTTCTTGAATGTGACAAATATTAAGATTTTTGGTTTCTTAATTTGACTAGCATGAAATACTTCTGATTTCAATATAGAACATTTTTCATGTATGAAGAAAATTTCCGTTATGACAAAACTCAATATACAGTTATTTTAATGTAAACACACCCTCATTCTCTGTCGTGACATACGCAACGCCAATTATTTGCTTCACTCACTACAAACGGAGTAAATTTAATTCGTGCCCACGAAATGAAATTTTACAACCCCAGCCACAGTTCGTAGCAGCGGCGCTGGTGAAGGGCGTTGGCTCGAAAGCGTTTCACAGTCGATGCGAAGGCAACAGATCAATGGCATCACTTCAGCAGCGCCCGCGCATCTCGCTGCCGCGCAAGCCGCCCCATACATATTTCATCGCTTTCCTCCGAAAGCAATATTGAGCGAAACCTGAGTTTTAATCCAGCAAACAGACCACTTTGCCAAACACGCCTTATACGGTATGCCTTTCTATACGGAGGCACCAGTACTCATGTTCAAGCGAATGTTTTCGATATTGTTTCAGTTGCAGGATAAAGACGTTAAGCACACACAAGCGTAATTACGGACGAGAATACACACAGTACATATCTCATTTACTTCATCTGATGTATTTTGAGATGAATATGCGTACAATTAGTGCTAACGAAACACGTTACTGCCAGAGCGGGATCAACATTTTCTTCTTTCTGTTTCGAATGTTTGAGAATTAAAAACAAGGGCTTTTCGATATTTCGATATTGTTACTTCAACAATACATTATTGAAATAAAATTCCTGGAACAAAGGAAACATTAAATGCTATAAAGTAATAATAGTTGAATCATAACATAATAATATTGTAAACACATATATCAAGAGTTACTAGGAATATTTTTAATCAAATCGACCAACGTTTCCAATAGGAAAACTTCTGCGGATCACAACTGGTTGACTCACCCCTTTAATAACTTTAATCTTGTGAACCCATCATATGCATATTTGCTACGCATTTTCCGAGCACTGAACAGTAGCTGCTACTCCCAAAAAGCCACCGGAATCTCGACATATTTCTCTCACGCCCTAATCCACCGAGTGAGAAGTCGACACCCGACTCGATACAGCCATTAGGTGCAGGGGCGACCGCGGCGCCCACGTGCTATCAGCGCCTTCCGCGCGGCGCCGTGTAGCAGCCGCGCGCGCCGCGTCCTCTAATCGGAACACAGCCACCGCCGGAAGGCACCATTCATCATAACGGCCCCCGCCCCTCCCCACTGCCACGTCCAACCTCGCTCTGCGACCCGTTCTTTTCCACCCTTCGGGCTTCGTTCCGTTCACCCCATTCTGCTTCCCCCTTTCCCGGCCTCGCCCTGCTACTACCGCAATTTTCCTGTTCCCAGCTGCCACGTCCAACCTCACTCTGTGATCCGTTCTTTTCCACCCTTCAGGCTTCGTTCCGTTCACCCCATTCTGCTTCCCCCTTTCCCGGCCTCGCCCTGCTACTGCAATTTTTCGTTCCCGAACACCTCACCCAAATCTACATATAAAACGTTCTTTCCCGTATGAAGGATGTGTCATTGACTGAGGTTAAGGTCAATTTTGTGTGTCTTTCAATTGTCATATGCCAAATGGAATATCCACATAAATTAATTTAACACCCAATTTAAGTTCATTATGCTATACGTTCAGAATTCTTTCAAATTCAGTTATCTTTTATATGGCTCGTTATGTATATTTCGTAAATACTCATTCTCTCATGATATGTGGCATAATAACCTGCGGAAATATATCATATACCTCTCAGACTTACAGATTACAGAAAAGAATTGTACGAATAAGGGTAAATGACCCCCTCTCGATCAGGTTCCCTGATCTTTTGGGCCAGTGCTGAGATGCCCTCTTGAGATACTTCTGGACAGAAGTGTAAACTTCACAATCCGTGTAGGTTTTCTTAAGTTCTGTGGGGAATGTGATATTCAAGTAATCGTACTCTAATGTTCTCGCGGCATTAAGTCGATTCGGTCACGATAGGCATGACAAATGATAATAGTCAAAATCTGTACATTATTTACTATTTCAAATACTTTTTATTACACGGGAATATATTCATACTAATTCTTGTCAAAACGGCTCGATACTATCTGTATTGATGATTCAACGTAAGATGCACATGAGTTAGGGCAGAGAATCCCAGAGCTCAAGAAGCCGTGCACAGATTGTACTTTTCCCCATAGGAAGAAACATATTTTAAACTGCTTTTTACGATAAATAAATAAATTCCTCTTTCCTTGTTTTCGCGCCGTTCCTATCACCACGCTGCACATTGGGATAAAATGGACTAATTCTTGACCAAAAGTCGAAAAATAAGTTGTAACATATCACAAATTAAGATGAATATAAGTATTCTAATATAATCAAAGCATCATGATTCGCTATTATTACTCAAGTTGGTTGTTCTGGTTTTACGTACAAGGTGATGGAAGTTGGCATTTCTGTAAGCAAGTTGTAAGGCGCGAGTGCCATACGTCTGATAGTAAAACATATTTTGTTTCTTTTAGCAGTATTTCGGTGTTGGAATCGTAGTTGAAGTATGGATACTGACAATGAAGGTAAGCTTTATTACTTCTAATAAGAAAAGTAGATGTAGTTATTCACAACGCGGAATATTCGTGCCTTAAACACATCCTGTAATAGTTATCATATTTTAGGTTATGTTCATGTTTACATTGACTTATAACTAATATGCTGCCATTTGCTTCGCTAAATCTACTTCTAAAGTGTCATTCAACAAGACGAGATAATGTCAGTGAATATTATGGTTATAATGTCTCGGAAGACCTTTTAAAATTTTTTGGAATCGAAAAACCTGTTTTGTGGCATTCATTGGAGATAAAAAAGAGGCAAGAATTTGCAGTTATTGATTATATTGTCAGTGAATATTATGGTAATAATTCTCTGAAGTCTTAAGATAAGAACAAATGATTTTTGCCACAAACGTAATAGAAGATGGCAGGAAGGTCACCGAACTCGAAAGACATTCTTATAAAAAAATTCTGAATGGCTTTCTGGGAATTTCGTGAGCTCACAGAGCAAATAGACTGAATCACACGAAGACAAATCTCGAACAGGGCGACCTGTTCGTTCCTACGATGAGAAATCGGAGAGGTCCAAACGAAGGGTCGCTGCAAAATTGTCCTTCCAAAACGACTATCAGGCAGATTTAATGGTGAAAGCTGCGAGCATGTCAGCTCGGGCTTCGGGGAAGAGAGATCTAGCTGTTGTTCTGGATCAAGTCACTGAAACTCCAACCAGACCATCTAAAATTTAAAAAAATATTATGCAATTCCCAAAACAAGAAACTATCTGTTGCATTATCCGACGAGGAGGCATTATGCTATTTGCTATATAACAACTTACACAAGCAACAGTATATGAACACAAGGCTACTATCTAAAACCCAAAATGAAGATATTTTCCCATCATACGAAAAAGTGAAAAGAGCAAAAACAACATGCAGACCTTCAGGCTTACATGTCACAGATAGTGTAGCTAGAGTCCCCTTACAATCCCTGTTAAATCATACTGCAAGGAGAATAGTTCTTCTCCAAGATGATGTGATTATTCACCAAACAATGTTAACTGATACAACAGTGTGTAATGCACAACTAATTTGCAGTTACGGCTTTGATGGGAGCTCCGGACAAAGTCTCTATAGGCAAATTTCTTCTTCATTTTCTCAGGCCTTGGAATCGACGATATTTGCTACAATACTTATACCCTTGCGCTTGGTAAGTCCAAATAGCATTCTATGGAACAACCAAACACCTCAGTCAGTCAGGTTCTGCACACCAATAAAATTGGAATATACTAAGGAAACCAGCAAGCATGTTCTGCCGGAAAAATTAATCGCGAAAGAAATTCATGATCTCAGCGAAGTGAAAATTGTGCTTAGCAATGGACAGACTATAAGGGTTTCATTTGTTCTATATTTGACATTAATTTATGGTAAAATTTTAAATATAATAACAGGAAATAGATCTAGTCAAACATGCCCAATTTGTGGCGCAAAACCTCTTCAAGTAAAAGATGCGACAGAATTTGACGCACCCGAATTTTTGACTAAGCCTGGTACTTTACAATTTGGGGTAAGCCCCCTACATCTTTAGATTAAACTTTTTGAATGTGTTCTGCACATAGCTTATAGAATAGATTTAAAAGTATGGCAAGTCAGAGGTGATGTAAATAAAAGTTTGTTGCTAAGATGAAAAAAAGCAATTCAAAAATTGTTTTGGGAAAAATGCATCTTCATGTCGATAAGGTGAAAGATAATGGTTGCGGCTCGTCTAATGACGGAAATACTGCACGACGCGCTTTTTCGAGCCTGCAGTTTTTCACGAATTACTGTGTAATGAAAACCTAATTCAGAGGTTTAGGATTATCCTGATAGCTATGTCAGTCAATACAGCATTGACCCTGAATTATTTGGAAATATTTTAGAGACTGCTGAAGTATACAGAAACTCTATGATTGGTTTCCAATGCCTGTAAGTGTTCAGCAAGTTATTGTTCATGAAACCATACTTCAGCATACTATTCTGCCACTTGGATGCCTGGGAGAAGAAGCTTCAGAATCCAGAAATAGATTGTACAAAAGGCAGAAGACACTCACGCAAGGAAAGACAGCAGAATCCACAACTAACAGACATCTTCAAGAGAGCTTTGAAACATCGGATCCCATCATTTGACTGCCAGACCTCAGAAAAAGAGTCCAAAATAATAAGAAAAAGGAACTTCCACTTGAAGTAATTAAAATGCTCATTTGCCCTGCACCAGAATCAAGTTCATATGAAGCAACTGAGGAAATATCTGATCTTGTTGTATCGGATGAGGATGCTATGGAATAGATTCTTTCTAGTGATCAGAGTGAACATTACTTAATATTAATAATATGAATGATGTCTATTTCTTTCACAACAATATGAACTCTTGTTAAATGAAAACACAGATGAATAATTTCATAATAAAAAATTTTATGGGAATTTGTAGTTCCTACCTTTTCCCATCTGAAGACAGTACGTGTACAATAGCTGCTATCTTGAAATTATGCAACATATAATATGGTAAATGTATTATATTCTTTAGGTCTATATATGTACCAAATTTCAGGCGATTAGCTCTTCATATAACCGAGTTATGACTTTTGGCCAAGGACCGTGCGCTTTCATCCCATAGTGCGCTGCACTCAATCCCCGTTTCCTATCCCGCTTCCGCGCCCCCTCCTTCTCGCTTCCGTAATTTTCTCCGTGACGTTCCGCCTCGCCCCGCCACCATAACCCATTCTTTCCCTCTTTTCGTGTTCTCCTTTCGTTCTGATTGCCACGCACGCGTTCATACCTCATCGCTTCGACCTCGTACTGTGTACCTATTCTCCTCCACCTTTTCGCAATTTTCAAACTGTGAAGCTTCTTCCTTGCTTCGACTATCTTTTCATTCTTGTTCTGCATATTAATGTATCATATTTTTTCCTCCACTTTCAATGTTTCGTTCCACATCCTATCTCTCGCGTGCTACGCGTCTCACCTCCTCTTCCACCTCGTCGCTTCCCAGCTCTTCCCTCCCTCCCACATCCTTCACTACCAATCGCGGTGTTCCGTAGACTGTCTCATACAGTCCATGTGGAAAAACCTTTCTGGTGGAATTATGCAATATACCGACAGACAAATTGGTCCGATGGTAACAAAGATAGTTAATGTATTTTTTTCAATGAGGAGATACAGTTTGTAAGAAGTGAATCCTGTAAAATTACTACATACATTTGGGTAAGTATTATTGCGTGTTATCTTATTATATTACATTCTCTTTCACGAGAAATTAGCCAAAACATCACATGCAAATACCTTATACTTTATAGTCTCCTTTCAGCCCATATTTTCTAAAATGTTCTTTTAAAATTGATAGATTATTGATGAGTTCGAAAACAATGTATTTAAAACATAATTAAACGATTCACCAAAATAAAAAATGGAATACACCTTCATTACCCAGAATAAAAAAGCAGTGTCAACACACTTTTGTATGATATACACTGTGCGGACGTACCGCATTGTTGTGTGCCAAATGAAATTAATATTTTAAGAAAATATAGGGTTTTCGAAATACGAATAAAAAATATGTTGGTATACGGCCGGTTTACTTAATCTACAACCTACATGTAAGGAATAAACTGATTCCACACCTTTTTTATATTAGTTCGTTCTATAAATGAATAGTTCAATCATTAGCCAACCCACTTCATACAGTTCCTGAAAGAATTAAATTTATTTCCTCATCTGAAATCAAATACATAATTTCCAAACTTAAAAGCAAGAAATCACCAGGCTTAGATTTAATTCCTAATATTGTAATTAAACATTTACCATATCCCACTCTCAGTTCACTAACAGCTGTATATAATGCATGTTTCAGACTCAACTACTTTCCAAGCTCCTGGAAAACTATCCTGCCAAATCCTAAACCCAACACTGATCAAACTAAACCTGAAAATTTCAGACCAATTAGTTTGCTGCCAATTTTTTCAAAAATCTTTGAAAGACCAATTTTAACCAGGATTAATAAAATTTTAAATCAAAATAATATTCTTCCTAGTAGTCAATTTGGTTTTGAACATAATCATTGTACTACGCATCAATTGTTACGTTTAACAGACTATATTGCCACAAACTTCCAAAAATTACGTCATACTCTTGCTATATTTCTAGACTTAAAAAAGGCATTAGATAAAATCTGGCATGATGGATTACTTTTTAAATTGAGAAATATTGGTTCCCCAAATTACTTACAAAATATAGTAAAATCCTTTTTAGTTATTCGAAGTTTCAAAGTTCAAATAAATAACACTCTCTCAACTGATCACAATATAAAAGCTGGACTTCCCCAAGGATCTCCTTTATCACCTATGCTTTCAATGTTTTTATTACTGATATGCCTCGCCTCCTACATTCAGATATTGCCTTATTTGCGGGCGACACTGCAATATTTACCACTCATTGTGATCTTCTTTTAGGTAGAGACAATCTCCAAGATGACCTAAATCTCATGTCTTGGTTCAATAATTGGCAAATAGAAATAAATCACTAAGAATCTCAAGCTAAATTTTTTCCCCTAAAACGGATTCTTCCCACATATCCTTTAATAATAATTAGCCATGCAGTTAAATGGCTTCCAAATGACACTCCTGTTAAATATATTGGACTTCAAATAGATACCAAATTAATCTGAAAAAAAACCACATAACATCAATAGCTAATAACACATATAAAAATATTAAAATTGTATCCTTAGTTGTTCTTATATTGTAAATATTATTGTCTTCAAGCATGTACATGTTTGATGAATTGTACTTAAAACAAATTGTATGTACCATAAATGTAAATGTGTATCATAAATATATAAAAGTATGTATCATAAAAACCCTTGAAAGACATAATTATGTCGAACAAGGATAATAAAGACTATTTTAAAAAGTTCCGTAAATGAACTTAGTAGCTGTTTCGGAGAACACGGTAACATCGCGGTGGGCACCCTAAAATGCCCACATTTATCTCTGTAGCAAAGATAAACTCGTACAGTTATATCGTGTTTTTCAAACGATATAAACAACTTACTTTTTCCTCGCTTGCACTACATCTAACAAATGTTCAGACAAGACGACTATTATTCCGATAAAAGCGAGCGAAGCGTTAGAATGAGGTCGATCGATTTTGTGGCGTCTACATCGTAAGTGGCCCTTTGGGGGCAGACAGGTAACGGTACACTTTCTCTCTTTATTTACGACTTACGAATTAATTTACATCCGAAACGAAATAACTTATGGTTGCTCCCAGCAACAAATAGACGGGGTGCCCAGGAACGTGAGTTTCAAGAGTGACATCGCCACTTACGCTCGCACTCGCGCGCACACATACTGGCGAGTTCTTCACAACCTGGCGGCGAGGCGACACGGCCCCCTCCCGCTTCCTCTTCCTTCCTCACCACCCCCGCCCCCTCTGACCTCCGACCAACACACAAACTTCTCCGGCGACAGGAAGCCACCCCCGGCCGTGTCGCCGCCCCTGCCGCCGCCTCCATTAGCGGTAACAAACCCATTAACCGGCGCGTACCACGAGCGCCGCCGCCGCCGCCTCGCTGCTGCTACCGCGCCCCCGAGGTAAAAAAAAATTGGAACCGGGAAGTGATCAATCATTTGACGGGGTCGCGGCGAAGACAAACACTGTCAAGAAGGGCTCTCTCGTTTCCTACGGGCGTCCTAATAGGGCTGGCACGGCGCTGGCGCCGGGCGGTGGCGGTGGGCGAGAGGTGAGCGGGAAGAAGGCAGAGGGGGTGGGTGGAGAATGAAGTTTCGGCGTGTTGAGGTGAGGGTGATAACTAACTAACTTCGAAACGGCGGAAAGATATGATATGTGGCACACTACTAGTGTTTTTGGAGCAAGGAAATGAGGAAAGCAAATTAGTATATTGAAATTATGTCGTTTTTTTCGGGGGGGGGAGATATTAGGGAAGAAAGTCGTGGCTGGTGATGAGTGACGAGTTTGTGATACAAATAATACATTAAAGAAACAGTTAGATATTATTACATTTGCATAAATGATACTTCAATATTACTCCATAGCGAACAAGTTTGAAATAGAATTTAAAAACGCGAGAAATGACTATTCATAACGGAGATTAAATGACAGCGATAAATGGATTTGATTAGTCTATCGTTAACAGCTGCTATAAACCGTATTACGCGTATTGCAAGCGAAGCATCTGGGGGAGAAAAATTATTGGCACTGAGCTGGACAAGAATAATGAAATATGAGTCAGAAACGTGTAAGGTGAGAGAACTGACGGTTCTGATATTTTGGACATTAATCCAACATAGATACATCGGTCGAAGGAGTGGAAACCATCGCGAATTTCGACTAGCTTAAAGAAACAGGGGAGTCAAGAGGAGTGAAAAGAGAGAGAAGAGAGGGACGTTAGAGGTGGCGTGACCGTACCGAACCTGACGAAGGAGACCTCTGCGATGAGGATAAGGACCTCATTACTCTCCCTACACGGTGTCATGTCGGAAGCGCATGTCCTCTGGCTCCTGCAATTCAACTTGACAACTTTCTGAGAGGTCATAAAATGTGCTTAGAGACTGGAGCGCTGACGTTAATGAGCCGACTTTTACTCTTGCAAGAGCTACCGGGACCGCCAATAGGTGATGCAAAAAGTCTCTCCAAATTTCTTATTAGCAAGTCTAAACTTGCGAAAGGAAATTATGTAGTACCCTTTTCACATCAAAAACCCGATGACAGAGCCAAAAGCAATAAGACTATGAGTAATTTGTAAGCTTCTTCGCAAAAAAAGCTGTCAACCCCCTTTCAATAAAATGTGATTTTACAAATGGACATTTCAAAAAGTGTTAATGTTAATTTAAAAAGTAAAATATGAAGAAGCAGCTTTTTGTAGAGCTTCTTCTGCCTACAAATTAGGAATTAGAGAGTGAGTGTCCCAGGATTTTTGCGCCCAAGGGTTTTCAAAGAACGTTTTAAAAAATGTGGATCCCTGAAAGTTGGGTTCAGAAATTAAATAATCTTATCGATAGTTTGCTGAGAAACACAATCCACTGAAAATCTGGCAGAATTTATTTTATTTTTTGCAAGTCATGGAATAGTAAAATGTTTTACTATGTTAAAGATGTTTCAGGTATTACATCGTCAATCTGATATTATATTAATTTTCAATAACAAGAATGCATGTGAAATATTGCAAAGGAATTCCAACTTCCCAGAAGTTGAATTTACTATCTTACATTTAGTTAAATTAATACTTGAAGGTTCTGAATTGTTTTCAGGGGGGTGTTTCAGTGCTTGTGTCTAGAATGTTTTGCGTAAACGGCTTCGGACCTTATTTTTCCAATACTTTTAGCAGAAACTATTATTAATCGTTAAATAAAAAGACCTTGAAAACAACTGTAGTGCACAAAGTATTCATGTTCGATACCACTGGAAATACCTATTTCAGCCTACACATGATTTACCTACTCTCCACATAGCTTGTTCTAATATTCGTAAGTTATTCTTGACATAAAAAACCTTCTATCCTGTTCGCAATACTCTTTCTAGTGATTTCAACATTAAGTCCAGATCAATAATCATTGAACTTTGACACAAAAGTTTGACACATGAAAACATGTAAGTAATGTAAATTTTATGTATTTGAAAGTTGATACCACAATATTGATTGAAATTCGGCTTTCTTACATTTCGAATTGCAGTCGAACTACATTGCTTTTAATTGACGATTTCAAATGGCGGGTCATCAAAATTATTAGTAAATCTCGTTGCACGTCAATTTGGCATCGATACGAAAAAAGTTCCTTCATTTAAAAATGGATTGCCGTTAGATATATTTTAGTAAAAAACATATCATCGATATTTTTAATTAAACTACCTATACCGAAATGACATTGTGCCGGATCGCCTGCTTACCTGCGACCTGGAGGGTGGCGTTGCGGCTGACGGCCTGGCCGGCCGTGTTGCGCGCCACGCACCAGTACACGCCTCCGTCCTGCTCCTTCTTGCCGTGCACCACGCGCAGGAAGAAGAGCGAGCCGGCGGGCAGCAGCACGCGGTGCGACTTGTTGTCCGAGGGCGACGTGCGCACGGGCTCGCCGTCCTTGAACCACTCGATGGACGGCTCGGGCTTGCCCTCCGCCTTGCAGTTGAGCGTCACCGGCTCGTTCTTCGCCACGATGATGTCGGACGGGTGCTCCGTGATGCGGGGCGTGCGGTACTGCGCTGCAGGGACAAGGAACAGAACGGCACTGGTCAATGGGCGAGTTTCACTGTGGTGATTGCGGATGTGTGCGTCAGTGGAGGAACCAGAGGGAGGGAACCTAGGAGCCACGCCCCTTCCCAAATTCATAATTCTGGGAGGGGGTAATTATAATCAATTACATATTGATCGCATCACATCCAAAGACGTATTACCATAATAAAATAAACAATTTAAAATTTCAAGCTAGAAAAGTTTGTTTTTTCAAAATATATTTAGAGAGGGATTTTGAACTGAAAGTGCTTCCTCCCATGCCTTACATTCCCAGATGGATGAGTGGTATAACTGACAGCAGGGTCATCTGGAGAAAATCAGGGGCCTGGGGCAGTTGATCCACGTGGGGACCCCTTATTTCAGACAAAAAATTCCCCTTTTCCCCAATATTTCACACAGTTCATTTATCGATGCATCAGGAATAATTTATAGCGTTAAATTGGATTAGAGATAAATATATTTTTCGGACACGCACTTCACAGAATAATTCTTTCTTGTGAAAGTTGCACGAGACTGAGGCATAATACAGAACTACATTGTGGAATTAATGCCACACATAACGTTACAGTTCAATACAATTATGTCGTTGTATCGTATATGATAGTTACATGCTAGACTCATTTCTGAGAGGATGCAAAAAGGAGGCTTACGTCTTTCCAGGGCAGGGACTCACGGTGATGTTGCCTTTGCTTTTCAAGGATGATGATGAGGGGTGAATAATGAAATAGTCGATGATTGAACAGATAACTTCGACGTTCATGTCTAGTAAATGGGAAGCAAACCACGTCATCACCACATTGCGAAAACACGGAACTGGAACCACCATTCGCGGCCCCGTGTATTTGAAAGCTGTAGCAAGTCCTGCATCATCGATATTAAAGCCTGGCTACATTTTTATTTCTATAATCTAGAACTACGCTAATATGTAGTTAGCGCACTTTTTCACGTTAAAAAGCTTAGTAAATGCAGGAGCGCTTTTGTAAATTCGCAACACTTTCTGATAAAATACTCGAAATTGTGAAATAAAATGATTTACTTCGAACGTGCAATTGTCTTTTTTTTTGTAATTTATAATAATGCACTAATATTTGATTAGTGAAAATACGCGGACATTTCATTTAAACCATCTAAAATCTTTTGAACTATACATTGAAGGATTAATATTCGCAAGGATTATGTCCAGATTTCTAACTACAATGCAGAATTACAGAGCGTATGCTCTTCCGATTATTTGAGATATACCCTAAGATTAGAAATTTCGCAGATAATTAATATTGTTATAAGCAGGGAGCAGATTTTAATGAAATATCATTTTTTCTTTTCACGTTTGAACAACGATATTTAGGATAGACATTATTTTTATGTTATGGCAAAGGGAAACGAGCCATTTTTATATAACTTTTTTTTAACATTTTCGACAAATAAATTAATTTTTTCTCCTTTTCGTCATTTTTATAGCATTTTATGCTGATTTCGTTGATTTTAAAATATTTTAATCATATCTGATTCAAATGCTACTAACTAGTTGCAACAAATATTATATGCAGAAACCCTCCATAGAGTATCAATTTCTTCGCTCAGAACTTGTAATGTCAGCCGTTGTAAGTATGTAATCTAAGGTTCCTGACGACTATCAGCGCCATGCTAAGTTCGGCCGCTTTCGTGATCACTAAAGACTGGAGATTTACTAGTAAAGAAGAGTCCAAACCAAAAAGTCTCGAAGCTCATTAATCTGAACGAAAGAAAGAATGATTACATCAGTAACATTATCCAACAGCTTGAGTTGTGCATCAGATCTGGTTTTGTTCAAATGTTTTATGCAATTTTTCTTTGCTTTTAGAGCACTTTAAAAAAAATTTAAGAGACATTATTTAAAAATTTTATTGATCATTTTGTCGATGTTTTGGAAAAACATATTTATTTTATTTGATGTATTTAAGAGGACACGTTTATTTCCAATATTTCATACTTGTGTTGAATTACTAAATTATTTCGATTATTTTCGACAATTATTTGGCAAAATTCTCGAAACTCTTCCATAGGTCACGTGTTTGAAGATGAAGCCTCTCTGCGCGTGCACCTGGAGCTATCGACCCGCTGGTTAGCCCAACGAGTTCAGTTGCGGAGTAAATGGGCAACGAACGTGACAAGGGGACCCGAGTGTTTATTTGGGAGGCCAGCCACCGGCCTGGTACTGATGCAACGCCCACAGCCCATTCTGTGGGTTAAAGGAGATGAGATGGAATGTTTTTGTCAATACTTCTATTGCATCGAAGAGAATTTTTCGATTTTTATTTTCATTTTGGCAGAATAAAAAAGTAATTGAAATGATTGAAGGCGTTGTCATTGTCAACAATAGTATTTATTTAAAAAATAGCAGCTTTCGATGGCTTAGCCATCATCATCAGTTTTCTGCTGTCTGGGAGCCACAAAAACCACTATGTTGTTTGTTGACAATGACAACGCCTTCAATCATTTCAATTATGTAAATGTCAACTACAACTCATCACTGAATCAATACAAGAATAAAAAAGGCCACATTCTCTATTTTGTTTTTTAAAACACCTTTTCAAGTATTATGAAAGGTTTGAGAGAAAACAGTCTTAATTTTTGAAACATGTTATTTATTTTTTGTGAATGTTTATACATCTAAATTGAACAAACTGAAATAATTTAATTAGTAGTTAATTAAGAACCTGCAAAGGTATTGCTGGTAACACTAAAACTCATTTATTGGCAAACAAATATGTGATAATGTAATTAGATTATATAAAAAACGAACTGTAATAGTAAACTCCTAAGTGGATTAGAAAATAATGAAAAGCGCATGAAATTATTATTATATGTACAGAGAGAATTACTATATGAATTGCACAGCAATGCATATTGGAACACTGAGGCACCGACTGGTGACTGAAACAAAGACTACCCAGTAAGCGCAGTTCGATTCATTACGCGAATCCACTGTGGAAAATCACTGGTTCCATGGAAGTAAATCAGCCGGTCTGATTTACGACAGCGGGCTCGATGCTTTGAATGTGTCGGAGTGCGCTCTGCCTATTGTCGGTTCAATCATGGAAATGCTGATCCATGAATATACGAAATGCAGCGGAAAAGCGCTCGCGAAATGACGCATTCACTGTTCCGGTCAGCACAAAAAGACGGTGCTAGACACGGACGGGACACCCTACGGTTGCTTGACATAGCGAGATTGGTGACCTCACCATCAGACGTGATTTCAGAAAAAGGTCTGACACGGCTCTTGGAAACATAAGCTTAGCGGGAATAGTTATTGAAGATGTGTTTTTATCAGAATAAGTGTCACTTTTCTAATCATGACAGTTTGAGATTTTAATTTTCATAATTTTAAAGCGGTTATGTTTAATTTGTTTTCCGCGACCAATGTAATGCCGCCTTCAATAATTGACTTTTTTTCAAATGGTGTTGCAATTTTAATAGAATTTATTTATTCGCAATTTTTTTGAAAATGAATGCGAGATTGATTAAATCATGCGCAGAACGTCACGATAATCATCATGCTCAGAACGTCAAAAAATGATAAATCACGAGTTAATAGTCTAAACAAAATATGAAAGTGACAAAATTATGAAAAACTATCTGAAGCTCAGTTTCAGATGACACAATAAACGAGCCATTACCGACGCAGGACTCCAGCAGGCAACATTTAAACGGTATGTGATTCATCAACCATGAGCTGCTCTAAGAGCGGCGGCTTCTCTGAAGACTCCACCTTCATCGGCAACGACTCGTGAAACTGGTCGCGCGCTTCGCCGCACATAAAAGAGTTCAGATCCACTAGTGGCGGCGGCGCAAGGAACATCCGATCTGGCCATCGCGTGGCCCTGTACAGAACAGGGGTCTCACAAGGGCCCAGAACTCGGGAGAATGTGCAAGGAGACTCAAAGGAGGCACGTGGGCCATGACATTCAAAGTACAGATTTGTTTAAAAAAATGTTTCAAAATGATATATTTGTCCAAGTTCCGAGTCCAAGTTCGTTAAATTGCCACTTCAAATTTACTACACAATATTTCAAATGGTAAATAAATTTGAATTCTAATGATACTACACGTTGCAAACACATTTTTTTATTTACAGTACTATTATAATCACATTTATGAAAAATACTGACTTTTTCCATTCCGTAAATTTATGTAAAAAAACTGTCGGAGTTTCGGAAGAGGTCTGAAAATCGTGTCTCGATGTATATATTTTTATTATAGTTCAAACCGTGTACAAGTATTAACTTCCCGAACGTGTTTTTGGTGTTTTGCCGTGAGCAATAATATAGTTTAAAAATTTGCAACTTTGAAAATTTTGACATTTTTTGCATATAGTATAATTAATTAAAATACGAAATACCATTTAAAAAGTTAAAATACATTTTACAAGATATACAATATTACATGAACTTTATAGATTTGCAGCATTAAAAAAGAAAGTTAGAATCAAAAATTAAACTAAAAGTGAATTTTCACAACTGGTGGACGGGTTTGTTCCACTGATACGTTTAAACTTGAAAGACGCCTTTCATGAATCCGAGTATAACACTTGTCAATAAACAATTTTTTTTCAAATATAAACTTTGTTTTGGGAGGCATGCCGTTGGGAGGGAGCGTGCGCGGGCAAGCGCTCCCGTCGCGTCGCGTCGTCGCAAGGAGGCATGCGCCGCGCCGCGCCGCGCGGCCGTGGGAAAAGGGAGGCGGCGCGGCGCGCGAGACGTGGCTCCCGATACGCCGTGCGCTTCGATACGCGCTCGCTCGGACGCGCGCGTCACTTCAAGGCACATGCGTGCACGATGCACGCTTCACTGGCAAGGCCACAGGCTGCTCTTGGGGGAAGTGGATTGTTCCGCAACTTCTTGCCTGGGGAAGTTAAAAAATCCCTGGTTGATTTTTTAACGAAATTACAAGGAAACGAACCTACACATGATGAGACCTATACTCAGGCTGGGTGTGAAATGTTCATGGATTCGGGGCTCTCCCTTTTGAAGATTTTGTAAAAAAAACAAAAACACAAAGTCGTGGTCGGAGAACATTTATAATTGGACGCTTCCTTGAGCATTTACCAAGATACAGAATGTCATTCCATAAACACCCATAACAAAAAGAACAAACATTGTACAATATTAAAAAAATAAAAAAATAGCCTAAGAAAAACAACAAGTTTTTCTCAAAAAAACATAACTTTGTTTTGTTCTGGAGACAATCATTTTATCCATTTACTAGTTTTCTTATGACTAACGCAAGAATTGAACATTAGCACTAATCAGACTTCAAAAAGTAAAGAACGACATGACAGTGATGTAAAGTTTAATCAATATTATCACATTCCTTATTGAACTATCAAACTGGTGCTTAAGCATTAAAAGCACAAATTGAATTATTAATTTTTTTAAGTGCAGCAATCATAGCAGGTTATTTTTCTCTTAAATGACCCTTAAAGTACATCTCACCTTGAGGACAAAAATGAAGCAAGTGACTGTCTCTTCAGAACACTGTTCAGTCTCCGTGTCAACACCCCCAAAGACATTTAAACTAGAAAATAAACTACAAATGACAAACACATGTTATCACCTCAGATATCAACATGAACCTATTCTTAAAAATACAAGTGTTTAAGTGTTGTGCTGAAATAAATGTAGAAATGTGACACATTCTGACACTTATATCATACAAAGCTTCCACATATCATACAAAAATTTTTAAAAAAGTCTCATAACATAACATTCTCAATTTTTATCAATGTAATCATTTGCAATACATTAAAGTAACATACTAAATACAATAACATTCTGTAATAACCTTGTTTTGTTCGGAAGAAAATGGTATGCACCATGATTCGTCCAACAAGACTGCCCTACCCCGAGCTTTTAAATTGGGAGGCTGTGCACACTTTGTTGCAGATCACCTGGTCTACGTGCCATTGCACAAGCCAACTCGGTTTGTAAGTGCCACCATCTGCTTATCAAAAATAAACAATAGCCTCTATTGCAGTGACTATTACATCAGCACTGACATTAGCTTCTTGCACTCTGTCTTCTTTTAAACATCTCTATTGAATGTTTATAGTTTCAATTTAACAGAAGCTGTGTCTTTCCAACACAGTACATTCTATCAACAGAAGCAATGATCACAATATATAATGTATAAACAAAATGTACAGTACAAATACCTCTTTTCTCAAGATAACCTCACTCCACGACGTCTGACCTACGACAACAATCTCTCGCCTCCCTCCTGCCCCCGTGACGTCACAACGGACGGTAGGGAGACCCCCCTACCTCCTCTACACCCGTCTTGCTGGAGAAGCTGGTGTCGTCAGCGGTGGCGGCGAATTCGTATGTCGAATATTTGAGTGGTCACGATGAGGGAATGAAAATTTTATAATTTAGTTTTAGAAAGTGTGTTGGAACACATGATTGTTGTGATGAGCAATGAAGTCTGTGCTGTGTTGATTAATTATTAATAATTATCAAATAAAGTTCAAAAACTACTATGAGTTTGCCTGGCCAGAAGTCGACAGTTATAAGAGAGGGACACATCTCTCAACGAAGCCCATCTATGGATTTATTGTTTCTACTGAGCTTCTTTCAACTGTTCTATTAAAGATTCTTAATAGGTGGAGCCGTTTCCGGAATAATCATTCATCATAAGCGTTGTCATGAGTGAAAACTGGATAGTGGTTTTTTCTAGAAAGTCGTTCACTTCAAAGGTTTTTAATCAGGGCGTAGTGCTTGGGGTTAAGCAAGTAAACAAAACCGACCACCGCTGCTGCCACATCCCGCTACAGCCGCCCCCACACCGCCACCGGCGCTTCTGCTTCGTTTTTCCCGCAAGATGGACGCGTCCCAGTCGCGGAGATTTAAGAGGCCGGCCCGGATCTTTCATTGCTCGTCCCGGAGCCCGCCCGCCCACTCCACCCGCTCGCCCACCCACTCCGCCACCCCGTCCGTCCGCCCAATCCCATTGCCTGCGCCCAACCGTTCCCCCGCCCAGTCCACCACCCCCCCCCCCATGGACTCCGCCTGCCTGCTACCCGCTCAGTCTCCCGCGCGCACACATTCCTCGTTATCCACTCCTCACCTGCCCTCCCGGTTGCGCGCACTTCCGCCCACCTTCCTACCCCCTCGCCCGCCCACACGCACGCCCGCTCGCTCGCCCAACCGCCCGCTCGCCCGTTACAAAAAAGACGATGCTCCGGTCAGAGCCTCGCCGAGCTGCACCGCGCCCTGGACAGGCTGAGTGATAGCGGGCGGAGCGCGGGCGAAACTCGGGCGACAGATGAGGCCGATACGCCCACGGGCGGGCGGCACTGGCTCCCGGCCGGCGCGCCGGTCGCATCGCGATTAATTTCGGGAGATTCCGCTCGTTTATAGGATCTCTTCTAAGAGGCCGCGAGGAGAGGAGACCTGTCGGGGCCCACGCAATCGAACGGGACGCGGCCGCGGATTTTTATCTTCGAATGGCCGCGCAACGATACGTCTTCGATGTAATGTTTCAGTCAATTTTATACGAATGCCAATTACTGGTCTGACCATGGCTGTGTGGGAATCCGATTTAAATTTTATAGGAGACAGTTGTGAAATAAATGTTTTTTTACAGCGGGTAATATCAGCCGTGAATGAGAAAGAGAAATAAAAATATTTTGTGCTACGATATTCGTGATAAGTTTTGTTATACTAAGATAAAAAAAAAATAATGAAGCGATGTAGTGGATTGAACATACTGCATAACTTTCGCCCTCGGGTAAAATTCCGCCACAGCCCTTGCGTTTTTGTCTCATAGAATCGCAATTGGCGGGTGTCGGAAACAAGCTCGCTGATTAGGGGTATTAATAAAGGACTTACTGGCTTCGCTATTTCGGGAAGGGACTATTTGCATGCAAATTGGTTTAGTGAGGTAATAGCTTATCCATTGGTCAAACAATGACGTTGACGATGTTTGATGGTCTGTGACGTTATGTAATGCTCAATGGTAAATCGATATCATAGTCATAAAAGATCCATTTTCGCGTTTACAATTTTGTTATTGCACTAATAAGTAGATTCTTGAAACAGTGTCCGTTTCTCGTCTTTCAGAAAACAATGTTTTCCATTATATTTCCATTGCTTTCACAAAGCGCGATTTTGCGTTATGAACTTCTCTTACTACAATTATTTAAATATATTTCTCCATTTCCCATTAAAAATAGCTTTTGTGTCAAAGAACAATTACTAGAGATGTAGGCTATATTTTTTGGAGGTATCAGCAAAAAAGAGGAAATATTAGCTGGTTAGGCGGAAAAAGAGATTTTATGTGATTGTATTAACAGCATAACCACAGGCTCACAGGTAGTTAATTACGTAAAATAATGATCGTCCCATGAACCATATTTTGCGGGGAGGGGAGACAACGATTCAATAGATAAGGTACAAGGTATATACCAATATACCTCATACACAATACAATACTCGGGCGACCCCCTACCCCCAGGCGGTGACATCTACATCTTAACAGCCAGGTCGGCAGCGTAGCAGAGTGTGCACCTTTTAACCATCAAACATCCTTTATTAGGTTATCACCAACGATGTAAAAAGTGCGACTGCTGATGACAGCGCTGCCAGTGAGGTGAAAACGCAGCCAGCGTCGACGTCGGTGGGCAGCGTGATTGGCGCGAGTGAGCGGCACGGGCCACGGGGCTGGGGCTGGGGCAGATTGCTGTGCTGCCGCCCGCGCCCGCGTTGCAGCCGCCGTGCCCACCCCCCCTGTCGCGCTTCATTGCGCACGCGACTGTCCTCCCCCGCTTCCCGGCGCCGCTGCATAATGCATCCGCTGCAGCCGGAAAGCAACGCCGGCGCCTGCACCGCGCCAGGACACTGAGCGACGTGATGGGGCGGCGCAAACAAAACGCACAGCGGCGTGGAATTTTATTTCAGTCAGAGTTCAAGTTCAAAAATGGATCAAACACCGGCACTGTTAAGTAATACTGACTTCTCAATAATATCGTTCTAAATCAGAATGAAGGATCGAAATAGAAAATGCTAAAATCGTTGTAACTAGATTGTATGATATATATATATATATATATATATATATATATATATATATACACACATATATAAGATAGATAGATACGCAGATGACACCGTAGCAACGCGAATTTGTTCTGAGACGCGAGTTCCTATGGAGCAGATACACAGATGACACCGTAGCAACGGAGTTCGTCCGAACGTAAACACGCAGGGTGCACCGTAGCAACGCGAAACAACAAGAAGTTCGTTTGGAGGCAGGTGCAAGGTACACCGTAGCAACGTAGGGATACCGTAACCTTTTCCTGGCGCCCAAATTGCATTTATTAGTAATAAGTTTCAAGAGGGAGAGAGAGAAGGGAGAGAGTGGGAGAGAAAGAAGAACGGGAGTGACGATGTGTGCGTCAGAGGGTGATGGGAAAAGAAGAGATGAAATGATGCGAGGGCGTTAGGAGGGAACATATTGATGAAAAGGAGAGAATAGGGAAGAAAAATGAAGAAAAGAAGAGAGAAGTAGGATAACAAAAAAAGTAATATGTTGTGGAAAGCGGGTATAATCCACCTGAGCGCAAAATCAGACAGATTCCGACTTTTTGATACAAATACAAAGCGAGCGCCGCGGGTAACGGCGCAGCTAAATTTGTGCAGGGGGTTCCGAATGACGGGCGACAACAGAGCGGAATACATAAACGCTTCTTGTGGAATGAGGCAAGCGGGCTGTCCGGCGAGAGCTGGTTTATTGTGAGCTGTCATCAATCGCTGTTGTACCCCTGACTGTTCCCAGTGGATTTTTGTCAGCCGATTAAACATCTAAATCTGACACCCACGAGTACTTTTTGGACTGTCACTAATAGCTCATCGATGTAGCGCGTGCTGCCAACTTCATTTTAGATTTTAAGATATTTATGTGTGACATTTGTAGTTATATATAATTTTACTAAATTTTATTTTTAAACAATCATAACGAATAAAGAAACAATTATTAAATGTTCTTCTTCTTAACAGAATACATACGAATTTTTAAAGTTAAATCTCCGAAATATTTGCGAATTGTTTTTGCAACATTAATAGGAACATAAATTCATCAGGATATATTATAAAGAATCTATTCCAGTATTTTAAATCATATCCACGAAGAAACGCTCGCAGACAGCATTTCTACAAAACAATACGATCCAAACTTTAGCTTTAAAAATTGCCCTAATGCACGCCATTACATAGTTTCCAACTCGAGGGACGCATGCATTGAGGCCCTTGTGCAAGCCGCAGAACGAAGCGACGGCAGCGCGGCGTGTGCGCGGGTGGAACAGCAGCCCGTTTCTCCTTTCGAGGGCCCATTCCGTGGAGAGATTAAAAGAGGAGTTTCCATTTCGCTTGTTTGGAGTCGCAATCCCAGAAATATGAGCTCTCTCCCGATACTAACGCGAGCGAATTACGCGGGTGGGGTCAGAGAGGCGGCGCGAAGCGGTGGATGAGGAAGGGTGGAAGAGGAGGCGGAATAGAGTAGATAGGGCTGAAATAGAGGAATGGGACGGCCCTGGGACAAAAAATGAGATCTGCTGTTGTTAGTGAACGCGAAAGTAGAGAGCGGCAGTATCGCTGGACCAGCTAAGTTTACCTCAGAGCCAGTATTGCCGCTGACTGCAGCTACTCTGACCAAAAGATCCTAGGGCTCGAGTCTCCATGGTGGCGGATTTTCAATATTAACTAGATAGCTAGTCGAAGTCAGTTGCTGACTGGAAGACAATTCTCGCGACCTCCTGTTCTGATCGATATTTTACGTGGTTTCTTTAATAAATACCAGGCGAATTCCTAAGTAGGACCCTAACAAACGGGCTACGGACCATGAGCGATCTTCCCTTCGTCGTCTTTATCCAATCTTTCCCCTTACACGCAAACGTGCACATGCAATACACTATCACACATGTCGGGAGGCCAGTCAGGAGCATAGAGCTTGTCTCCTGCGGGGCAGTACCCCGCAAGGGGAGAGCGCTTGAAGAGAAAATCCCCCGCAAGCCGTCATGTAGGTCTGTGACGGATCTCACCATCCGGATGAGGAATTACATCACCTCCTGGGCATAAATATTGTTATACATGACAGGCAAAATGACCACAGAGTTAATGTGCAACTGCAAACATGGATCAAGCAATTATCGCCGGGCACTGAACTCGGTGGGTAGGGGGCGGGAGATCCAAAATCATGTCTATGAGCGGGTTGAGGAACGTGGTAGCGGGCATTGGTAGGGGTGGGAAGTGAGGAGTGTGGTGACGAAGAAAGGCTGGAGGGTTGGGAGGGTTTCTAGACGTGGCGGAAGTGGCGACGGACGTCACGACGGGAGGGGGGAGAGGGAAGGGTGTGGAAGCTGAGAGAGAGAAGAGAAAGGGGGGGAAAATCGCGTCCATCGCAGCTCTAATGGAGCGGGATGGTAACTGCGGAAGCGAGAAGAAGAGAGCAGTGGATGGAGATTGTCGCAGAGAAGAGAGGCTCAGATAAAGGACTTCTTGGAAGAGGTACAGAAAATGTAAAGAAAAGAAGGGAATGCATGGGAGTAAAAGTTCGGTACGGGGTAGGGAATGAATAACATAATTTGTACGTAAAAATGGCTGCGAAATGGAGACAAAATAATGTGTTCGGTTGAATGGTAGTAGTTTGTCAATATGCTTAGGAAAGTTGGTTACATACTCGTACAAACTGTTTATACTTGTGGTTTTTATAACCTGGCATCTGACGTAAAACAGCTGTTGACGGTTTCGTCCAATCGGGATTTTAAACGTCACTATAGTGATGTCACCGTGATGACGTATCTCTCGATTGAATGACACCGTAACCGCTCATTTACGTCGTGTCAGGTTACAAAAACGCAAGCGGACGCAGCAAGTCTACTACAACTAAGGAAACCTGCAACACTGCAAAACTCCCACCGCAAAGGGTGCTGGCAAGTGGGGTAGACTTCACGAAACGTGGAAACGGCCGGGACGTCAGTTAACTCACCTCGGCCACGTCCCCAACTCAACGTAAAAGAAAATTCGTCGCCCTAACGGGCGACATTACGTCGCGGATCATTCGGCGCGCTGTTGGACGAGGGTGGGCGAGCGCAGCGGGGCGGTAATTCGCACCGACGCACATCGCGGCCAATTAGCGAACGAGAGGCGACCGACCGCCGGGCGGCGGTGACGAGCGCGGCCAGCGCCCCCTGGGAGGTCGGTTGAACTGGGTCAAGTGCGTTAGCCGCGACAATTTCGCCGACGACCGAGCGAAATTCGGCTGCCATGCCGCGGCAGAAGAGGAGGACAAATCCGTCACGAGGACACAGCGGCGGACGGAGAAGTTTGATTGTAGAGAAAAGAACGTTTGAAAAACTGGCGTGGCCCGCGTTTTAAATGATATTAAATGAAGTAAAAAGGAGCTCATAATTTAATTAAACTAATTGGCTTGGTTTCCTTCACTGAGTAAAAAGAACTATAAAAAGAGAGCTGAATTTATGAATTCAAACAAATCCAATATATTAAAGGATTCCCTTTGATATTGGAATTCGATGTACAATCAGTGATAAATTCATGTTGACTGTAAAAAATATCCAATACGTAATGTGATATTGGATACTGAGCCTTAACGTGAAAGACAATGTAATTATGGGGACTAACTGCGAATCCAGAAACATGCGAAATGTCATCACTTTGCCGATGCAGGGACGAGGGAGTGCGGAGTGCAAAAGCGGATCCGAACTGAATGCATGATTAGAGGAATGCCTCCTCTGCACCAGAGGGCGGGTGGCGTGGTGGTTCAAGTGATGAAGGAAACGGCGATAGTGCTACATGTGGTGGTATTGCTTCAGACAATGGTTGTGGTAATTGGATGTGGTAATTGGAGAGGGAAGTCAGCTACGGCAGGCAGTGACTTCTGGAGGGCGGAGAAGGTGGAGAAGAATAAAAGAGGTCTTTATAAGTAGTGGAAGTTGGCTACCACAGGGAAAATAGGAGGGGACTGAAGCGAGGAAGAGAGAACCATTTGTTGGAGGGGACAATAAGGAAAATTCAGAGGAAAGGACAGTAGACGAAGCGACGGAGATAAGAGAAGCAAATGTCAACATTTATTGACTATAGAATGGGTGAGAAAAATTGCGAGAGAAAAGTGAGGGTTAGTCGAGAACGTGAAATCGGCTTCGAGGGGTAAAGGAGTCTGTAAGTCCGTCTTCTGGTAGAATGTGAAGGGAGAAAAGCGAGGTTAGTGGTCGGGAAAGCTGGGTTGCAAAAAGCAGTAGAATATACACCAGTAGTATGATATGGCGAGGGGCCACTGCGTTGGAGGAGGGATGGCAGCAAGGCTGCGACGGGAAGGAGGAGGGATGGTGGCTGGGACATGGAGGAGCAGCAGTGGGATGGGGGAGGCGTTGAATACGTTTGGGAGGGCGGGGCTTCATAGGGACGGCGACTGCTAGACGTCGGTGTGGCGACAAGGGCGTGGCTGTGGGCCGGCGGTTTGGTCGCGGCGGCCTACGGTGAACGTAGGGGTGGAGAAGGGGAG